>CAMTDV010000017.1:6071097-6610515 GCA_947069175.1 Scalesia atractyloides
CCTTGCAATTATATTTGCTAATCATGGCAATGCATGCCCATACATTAAGCTTACCTGTAAGTATGGTACTTAGCAAGACAAATACTAAATACCGAGTTCAAATGGTGATATCATCACCATTTGATCCATATGACCCGTTTGATCTTTTAACCATTTTTAGTTTACTCTTTAGGCATCTAAACCAATCCATATATTGTTTAATCACCAACATGTAATTTACTACTTATTTTGACCCGTTATGGCTTACGCTATAGGGTCTCCTTTTCAGAATTCTTTGTTTAATCACCAACATCTGATTTACTTATCATTTTACTTATTTGACCTGTCATGACATGGCGTCTCTTTTTCAAAACTCTTTGTTTAATGACCAACATGTGATTTACTTATCATTTTACTGATTTGACATGTTATGGCTTACGCCATAGATAACCTTTTCAAAATTCTTTGTTTAATCACCAACATGTAATCTAATTACTATTACCCATTTGACCCATTATGGCTTACACCATAGGATCTCCCTTTTCAAAATTCTTTGTTTAATTACCAACTTGTGATCTAATTACTATTTTACCCATTTGACCCATTATGGCTTTACACCATAAGGTCCCATATTGAAATCCGTTGTTTATTCACAACATGTGATTAACTTATCATTTTGCACATTTGACCACGTTTATAGGCTTACACCATAGGGTCTCATCTTATTAAGTTATTGTTTTTAGCAACAAAATATAGTTCGTCGTAATTTACTCATATTGACCAGTTTCATGGTTTACACCATAGGGTCTTGTTTCTAAAATTCTTTGTTAAATCAATATGGATTATGTAAATTTTGCCCATCTGACCCGTTATGGTCTATACCATAAGTCTCATCTCATCAAAATATTGTTTTATCACCAAAAGTATTTAACATTATTTTTACTTGTTTAACCCGTTATGGCTTACACCATAAGGTCTTATTTCTACAGTTCTTTGTTTATTAACAAAAAAAACTTTCCATCACACAAGTAGTGGTTCTATTCTAGGAGGTGTAAGCTTTACTTACATTGCGTCCTTTCGAGCTTCCTTGTGCCTTCGACTCGTTTGACTCATTCATTTCCAAGCTCCCACCTACCTTGTCAAGAGTCAAACTATCACATAATATCCACAAGATAATTAAACTAGTCATCCATTACCATGCTCGTCACCCTATGGATTTTTATACCTCATTTCTCATTCCCTTTTATTTTAGGCTAGTTTGACTTTTAAAAAAGTTAAACTGCCAATTGACATACATGGATACTGCTAAAAAGTTCAATAAAACCCATTTAGATATGTTATCAAACACTTGGTGGGCATCATTTTTAGGCCATCATATTAGCTAATTTTTTCCAACCAAAATCACCATGTATCTTTCAACTCAACAATTCATACACTTGTTAGCATCAAGTTGAAATAATCTTTCAATCATCATAAGCAATTTCATTCTTTTAACCAGCATAATTCATTGGTTCAACTCTAATGTCAAAACCCACTTCTAGTCACTTATGAATGCTTATCAAAATCCTTAAATTGTTCAAGTAATTCACACATACAAGCAAGTATGATGATTAATAACATCAATACAACATCAATTCACATTATATTGCTAAATTTTCACTAGACCCTTAACATTCAAAGATCCTTCATCAAGGAATACCCACCAAAACCAATTCCACAACATAATTAGGTTTGTAATGTCTAGATGGTCATAAATTCGTGAACATGTAGGGGTTATTAGCCGAACATTATGCAGCAGATTATTGTTTCCATATATTGTATTTATGGTTATGATTATTGTTTCCTTATTTAGACAGGGTTCAATCCCTATATAAAGAGATCCTTTGTATCAATATGATTCATTCAGAAAATATAATTACAACCTCTTTTATGGTATCAGAGCCCTAGGTTCTGCATACCCTCTTCACTTCCTTTCTCGTTTTTTTCTCTGATGTTTCGACAGCCGTCTTTTTGTGACCCGAAAACCCTAGCCACCTCACCCTATGGCTGCTAATGACAACAAAGATGAACCCGAGTCTTCTGGTTCCGATAAACCCCTCAAACACATGCACCCGGCCTACTCGGTCACCAACGTGCAGTCAAAGATACGTACCCTTGATGGCGTCAAGGTTACGTACACTTCTTGGGTTAAGTTGTTGTTTCAATTCCATGTTGTGGCCTATTAAGTTACTGACCACATCGATGGACCCGAACCCCCACCAGAGACCACAGCCGAGTACAAGTCTTGGAAAGAGCTTGATGCTCTCGTTCTCCAATGGATTTTCAGTACTGTATCCGATGATCTTTTACCCCGGGTTCTTGAAAGTGGTCCCACGGCTCACCATGCTTGGGTTAAACTCGAAAAACTTTACCTAAGCAACAAGAAAGCTCGAGCGGGGGACCTTGAAACTAAGTTTTGCAACCTCACTTTATCTGCTTGTTCGTCTTTGGACGACTATTGTCAGGGCCTCAAGGATTTAGCAAATCAGCTGGAAGACGTGGACTATCCCGTAGCTGAAGATCGGTTGGTGCTTTAACTTGTTCGAGGATTGCCTGCAAAATATGACACAATCGCCTCTCTCATCAATGCCAATAATGCAGATTGGGATCTTGCTAGCAGCATGCTGGAGGATGAACGTAGTAGGCAAGAAGCCCGACAAAAGACCACCCAGTCCGTTCACGTTGCCAACCAAACCACCCGTCCCACTCACAACAACAACCGCACCTTAACCATCACACTCAATCCGGTTCCCTTAACCCACCATCCCAACAGCCTTAGTACAACCGAACCGGTCGTGGCCGTGGTCGGGGCCGAGGCCGAAGTAACCGGGGACGTGGCACTGGCCGCGGACCCACGTCCTCTACACAACCTTGGCACCCAAGCAACCCAACCTACCCCCAATGGGCTTGGTGGAACACTCCACCTTGCCCCTACCCAACCAACCTGCTTTCCAGCCCATTACTCCATACAACCTACCCACGGCCCAAACCCAATCGTCCCACTACCCTTCGACCCCATATCAGCCACAGGCCCACTTCAGCCCCAATCCATCTACGGGTTATAACCCCATGTGTCCATCGGATCTAATGCCGCCTTCTCCTCGATGCAGCTCAACTATGACCCAAACTCGCTCATGGACACAGGCGCAACCTCACACTCCACAGATGAACAAGGTATGATCAAAATTCCCGACTCTTTTCCTATTTACAGTAATATTATGGTCGGCAATGGCGCGTCCTTGCCTGTTCAAGGATCTGGAACGGCTATTTAACCTTACCCAACCGCACATACATACTACCCAGACTCCTTTACTGCCCTCAAATCATTAAAAAGTTAATCTCTGCTAGATGATTTACTCGTGATAACAGTGTGTCCATTGAATTTGACCCCTTTGGTTTTTCTTTGAAGGACCTTCGAACTGGGTGTCTTCTTTCCCGCCACAATAGCACCAGGGATCTCTATCCAGTCACACCACCAGAACTGCCACCTCAAGCCGCCTTTATCACCTCAACTTCTCTTCCATGGCACAATCGTTTAGGGCACCCCGACGCTCAAGTCTTGGAAGTTCTTAATCGCCATTTTAATTTTAATTTCTCTTGTAATAAGAACAAATCATCTAGTATTTGTCATTCTTGTCAACTTTCCAATAGCAAACGTTTACCTTTTCATGCATCTAATTCTTATACTTTTGCACCATTTGATATCATTCATTGTGATCTTTGGACTTTACCTTTGCTAAGTAAATCTGGGTATAAATATTATATGATATTGATTGATAACTTTTTACATTTTACTTGGGCCTACCCTCTAAAATACAAATCTGAAACTTTTCCAACTTTTGTTAAATTTCACCGCCTAATTGCCACTCAATTCAACAGACAAATTAAAACCTTTCAGTGCGACCTTGGTGGTGAGTTTGACAACACTGCCTTTAAAACCTTTGCAACCCAGCACGGCCTGTTGTTTCGTTTCTCATGTCCCCAAACTTCTTCCCAAAACGGTCCTGCCGAGCGCATGATCCTCATCTCAACGACATCATCCGCGCTCTCCTTATCCGCTCCCACCTTCCACCTAGCTTTTGGGTTGAGGCACTGCACACCGCCGTTTACCTACATAATATTCTCCCAACTAAAAGACTCAACTTTTTTACACCTACTTTGCTCTCTACCTTCGTCACCCCACATATGACCACCTTTGGGTATTCGGTTGCGCCTGCTATCCCAACACTTCCGCTACTCAACCCCACAAACTTCACCCGAGGTCCACCAGGTGCATTTTCCTTGGTTACCCACCTGACTTTCGTGGGTACTGGTGCTTTGACCCCACCACCGGAAAAGTCTCAATTTCCCGGCACGTTACATTTGATGAAATTGTCTTCCCCTATACCATACCCGTTCCTACCACATCCTACCAGTTCCTAGACGACACCATCCCACACCCGGTTTCACCTTTGCTCCACCCGTGACCCCTACCTACCAGCCACCACCACATACGGGCACCCCACGGCCCACCACCACATCACCCTTCCCTTACACATACACTCGCCGCCCACGACCACCCCACCACACCCCAGCTCCATAATTAGCCCAAACACACTCAACACCACAATCGGCCCTTCCTAACCCGTCCATTGTACAACCGACCAGCCCACCCCACCCTTCCAGCCCTCACGCACAGCCAACACCTTCTTTTCCTCAGCCAACGGCTATACCCCAGACGACTACCCACCCGCAATCATCCCATCCGATGGCTACTAGGTCCAAAACCGGCAGCCTAAAGCCTCCCATTTATTCCATTCACACCACTACCATTTCCCCCGTCCCCAAGACCTATAACCAGGCTTTCACCAACCCGAACTGGCTACGCGCCATGCGGGCTGAATATTCTGCTTTACATGAAAATGAGACTTGGGATTTGGTCCCTAGACCGGTTGATAGACCAGTGATCAGGTGCATGTGGCTCTTTCACCACAAGTTTAAATCGGATGGTACGTTAGAAAGGTATAAGGCACGATTGGTTGTTAACGGGAAGTCGCAAACTGTGGGCATTGACTGTGAGGATACTTTTAGCCCTGTGGTGAAACCTGCCACGATTCGCACGATACTGTCTCTTGAAGTTTCCAAAGGTTGGCCCATTCAACAATTGGATGTCAAAAACGCTTTTTTACATGGCCACCTAAACGAGACAGTCTTCATGCATCAACCGCCGGTTTTATTGATAAACGTTTCCCAGGTTTTGTTTGCAGATTAAGAAATCATTATACGGGCTTAAACAGGCTCCACGCGCTTGGTACACACGTTTTGCAACTTATATATTATCCCACGGGTTCAAAAGTAGCGCGTGTGACAATTCTCTGTTCATATACAGTAACGACCATGAGATCGCTTATCTTTTATTATATGTGGATGATATTGTCCTCACAGCTTCTTCTGACAAGCTTCTGCATGACATTATTCAGACGCTCTCTCGAGAGTTCGCCATGTCTGACCTTGGTAAACTGCATCACTTTTTGGGGATCAAGGTAACCCACACGGCTACTGGTCTGTTTTTGGACCAAACTCAGTATGCCAAATATATTATTAATCGGGCCAATATGACAACATGTAAACCTTGTGCCACTCCTGTTGATCTTTCTTCAAAATTAAGTGCAACTGATGGTCCTTTGTTCCATGACTCCACTCTATACCGAAGCCTTGCGGGAGCCCTACAGTATCTCACTTTCACCCGGCCGGACATATCTTATGCCGTGCAGCAGGTCTGCTTGTTTATGATGAGCCTCATGATCCCCATTATGTCTTTATGAAGCGAATCCTTCGTTACATTCAGGGGACTATAGACTATGGTATTCGCATGGTCAAATCAGCCACAAATTCCTTGGTTGCATACTCGGATGCTGATTGGGGCGGGTGTCCAGATTCTCGAAGATCTACGAGTGGATATTGTGTTTTTCTTGGAAATAATTTACTCTCTTGGTCGTCTAAGCGTCAAGCTACAGTCTCTCGCTCTAATGCAAAGGCTGAGTACCGCGGTGGTGCTAATGCAGTAGCTGAGGTCACTTGGATTCGTAATCTCCTGCTAGAGATGCGTGTCCCCCTTGTACAGGCTTCGGTCGTCTTTTGTGATAACGTTTCAGCAGTGTATTTGTCTGATAACCCCGTCCAGCATCAGCGTACCAAACATATCGAAATTGATATACATTTTGTTCGCGAAAAGGTGCGCCTAGGCCATGTTCGGGTTCTCCATATTCCTGCTCCATATCAATACGCCGATATCTTTACGAAGGGCTTATCTCGGCAACTTTTTCAGACATTTAGATCCAGTTTGACCGTTTGCCCCTTGACCGTTCAAACTGCAAGTATTAGCCGAACATTATGCAGCAGATTATGGTTTCCACATATTGTTGATTGTATTGTATTTAGGTTATGATTATTGTTTCCTTATTTAGGCTAGGGTTCAATCCCTATATAAAGGGATCCTTTGTATCAATATGATTCATTCAGAAAATATAATTATAACCTCTTTTAGGGGTTTCACCTCCCCTTGCCTTGTGATTTCCTAGAATCTTGATGATTTAGTGAAAGAGAGGTTTCCCCCCTCTTTCTCTCTTCTCTGGGCGACACCCACACTCACACACTATGTGTGTGTTTTGGTTTTGTATTATTTTTAACTTTCATAGTGTTCTATTTCAATCCCTATGGTTTGGCTAGTCATTTAACCCAATTACCTCTTGGTATTTAACCCATCTTCTAACTAAGTTAGATGACTTGGTTATTTTTATTTCATGTCATGCATAAAAATGTACTCCTTAAATAAAAATCGGGCTTTGAGGCATTACTAGGTATGACTGACCCGGTTTACTTCAAGTATCGGTTGCTCGAGCCTTTTATAAACTTTATCTTCTAAAATACATTTATTCACCCTTTATTTAACATTAGATTCAGTTTTTTAATCCTCATGTTTATCTGGTTAACCTTTTCCGCTAATGGTATTCTACCCCCTCATCCGTAGTTAATTTGGTTTAATTACAAATCTTTTTTGGGATGTTACTAGTACTTTCTTGAATCGAAGTACTAAGTCAAAACAAGGGATCTTTTTATGTTAGAAAAATATGTTTTAAACCTATTGATGTACAAAATATGGTTTATAAAAACGTACCTAATTTAGACACTCTCGTTAAACCTAGACTCTTCCTAATGCTAGACCACAACACATGCATGTAAGGCCCTAACGCATTTTAAGCGAAAAGAGACGCAGCGGAATACAGACCTAAATATTCTTTCTTTATTAATGCTTGACAACTCGAAGGTTCATTTATAAAATGACAACGTATTCTCTTAAAAGAATTTCAATCATCATTCTTAATTAACGTACAAAATGTAGTATGTGAATACAATTTACGTGACCACTCTTTCCGTACAATCCTTGCTCTTTAGCTCGATCTACACCCAATTGTCCTTGATGATGATAAAGAAAATTTGTGCGATTCCTGCGGTCACCATATATAACCAACCTGTTAGTAAGTTGTGACAATCACGTATAAAATAATGTATATACTAAATTGTCCATAACACATTTTAGCCACGTAAGTTACTTCCTCCGATTATCCTTCCAACTATCAATCATTTCGATACGGTATCGACTCTTCAAAGGTCCGACAATCATATAGTTGTACTTCCAAACCTACTCAATAATAACATGGTTAGCAAACCCGTATCCTCAACATATTCATGTACATACATACATGTCTCCTACATACTTTACACATACTAGTTCATACTACTTATAATTCCAAATATACGTACCTACATACAATCCCGTTCACTCAAATGCATTCAACATACCATACTTATTCATGCTTATGAATATCCAAAAATAGACATAATTATAAACAGGTTCCGTTCCTTCGTACGTATAACACATTTTAACACATTTGTATATAACACGTGCGAACCAGAAATCATTATTCGTATTCAAGGCTTATGTTCTTATATGAACTTGAGTTTTTACATGTCTAACGAAGTATAAAGAGCCTTGCGAGAACCTTACTAAGTACCGGGACGAAACTAGAATCAACCGGACATGCGAAAAGAAGGAACCAGAAACACGACATCAGATATCACGTCGCCGACGGGCTAGACCCGCGTCGGCGACGCAGAGATGCCCCGTCGTCGGCGCATTTTCTGCAACGCCAACGCTGAATCTTTGTTTCGCTTCTTTTATCACCCTTTCATTCCATACACTTTCCCATACCCAATACCTAGACTCTTCGTCTTGATATTTTTCTACTAAAAAGTTGTAACCCGTTTACCCTCATGTTGAGGTTTTCCCGGTTTAACATCATACTAACTATTACAACAAACCTTACCTTAGCATTTCTAATTATTTGAACGCTCCATCTTAATTTCAGTTATTCTAACATATATATCTTCATTTAACTAAATACGAAGTGAGTGCGGAGATCACTTACCTGAAGCGTCCATATATGTGCTTGCTTCCTGACTTCCTCTTGACCCGTTAGCCAACCATGCTTGAGTCGCTTGACAAGATGTCCGTCCTTACATGTCATTACGTTCCTAACATGATTAGTTTATGTGAGCTTACATACAAATATTTATTTTCTTTCCGTTCATACATTATTTGACTTTCGTTAATCAAAAGCCACATAAATAAGACATACACTAATAGTCATCTTGTTTCAAATGCACGTTACTCAATTATCATCATGCATCACATAAATCATTTAGCACATAACACATTAACTCTTTATTCTAACAATCATGTTCAAAGACCAAATCATGATATTCATACATTGTCGACTTTCAAAAGTCAATTATCCTACTTATATACTTTCAAATTATGAACATGAAACCATCTTAAAATTGTAGACAATGTGTTACATCATACACACTTCATGCTCATGTCATATGACATATACCCTTACATAGTCAATTAGTTATGTACTCATATACATTCATAATCCGTTCTATCACACTAGCATTTCCATTACTTCATAACTAACACCACCATCATTCTAATTCACTCTTTTTCTTAGATTCTCATACGCTCCCATCTACTTCTTAATCGCGATTAAGACGATCAATCAATTCATAGGTGTGCATTACATCACTCAAGCATATAACACCCTCTTAAATTATACTTCTACCCAATCACTCATTAAATACTTTCACATATGGAATTTCACCAAGAACATACTTATCATGATATTTTACTACTAAGTACATCATGTCTACATTCTATACATATTCATTCGTTATTTACCTCCAATCTTATCTAATAATCTTACTTATGCATTTCATCAAACATTTGATGTGCGTACTACTATTTAAGCATAATGTACAAGTATCATATGCTCATTCTCCTAATACTTGCTTTCATTCATCAATATAATCAAATATCATACATATTTTATAAAATACTAAATCCATTTAACAAGAATCCATCTAATGCCTTATGCTACATCATGAATTGAACAAGACTTGAACATGGTGAAACACCCATGTCATCTTCATCACCCAACTAGTGGGTTTTCATCTAAATATCAAGTTAATCAAAATTATGCATAACACATGTCTCATATGGTGATACTAACACATATTCATATTTAATTTCATACAAATTCGTGGATTGATCATAACCCACTTCATACAAGATCATCAAATTAGTTTCTACGACTTACCTCATATGTAGCAAGTCTAGATGATCATGAATTTGAGTCCATGCATTAGATTTGAGCTGAAATCCCCTTTCAATTTAAAGATTTTGAAGAATTAGGGTTTTCCCCTTTCTCCTTGTGCCTGGTCGACACACACATACATGCCAGTGTATGTTGTGTTTCATTTTCTTTTATTTAAAACAAATTAGTTTCTAGTTGATCCCATTTAGTCCCCTAACTATGGTTTTATTATAAAACCACTAGTTCATGTTTTCATCCATTATTTTAACATTGATAAACTAGGTTAATTAATCCTAGTTATAATACTTTATTCCATAATATATGGAAACCGTATTAGCGGGTTAAAGATTCAAGTTTGGGGCGTTACAATGCAAGTGTACCTATCGACTATAGCAAAGCTAACGAAGTCTGGATATTGAAACCGCTAGACACTTGTGACGCTAACTAGACTCTAACCCAACTAATTACTTAACTTGTTTTAATTGTTTTGAGGGTTTTTACTTTATTAGTTAATCTAATAACCTAAATTTAAACTAAGGTGAACTAGCAATTGACTAGGAACACGAATTTTAATCAAGACCACCTAGCCAATGAATCCCTTATAACATGTGAAGACTTATGACTTAACAATCGACTAAAGATTTGATATCTAACCCGAGCAACCTCCCATTAAGGATGATTAAGTTCTATAGTAACTATTCAGCTCAGATGGGACCCTCACTCTCTAGTTCCTAGAAACCGAACTATGAAGAATAATCATAATGTAATGAAGTTCTATTTATAAACAGCTCGATACCGAATCACACAACTATAGACATGAAAAAGTAATACTTTAACAACTTTTAGTTGTGAAACTAATTTTAATTGATAAACTAAAAACTAAAGACCACGAGACGCGAATAAATAGAAGAACCCCGAGCTATTGGATGTCCAAGTCTATCAAACAACGAATAGACAAACCCTAGCAATCCCAAATCCTATCTTTATTTAATGGAATTGGATGCACAATAATGTCTATTGATTTTAGTAGATTAGTTAACCTATATTATTTCTAATATTAGGGTCAAAATGAAAATTGATCAGATTAACGGCCTAACAATTGATTATAACATGCTTGTGGTGAATTTCCTCTTAAAAAACACATCAATAATAACAATCAATGAGTTAATCACAGCAAAGTGCAAGAACACATGTTCATAATCAGTAACAAATTATAACTATTTCAAATCAAACACATCATAGGCGAAGAACGTCAAATACAAGTCAATATGCAAGTTCAAAGTTCATCAAAACCTAGGTGGAACAATAAAACTAGCCGACCATCATGTTCGAATAATCAAAAAAATCAAAATCGGTAATAAATATCATCAATGGAACACGTTTAAATGAAAGGAAATGAAAAATAAAGACTAACGCATATCGAATTTTCAATCCCCCAATCCTGAACTTCATTCTTAAACCATTATCATTTTTTCTTGATATTCGTCTCTTTAATCCCCTTGATACGTCTATCTGTAGCTTCTCTCCTGTCTGGTTCGTATCGATTCTACTCTGCATATTGTATCTCCTAACAATAATGATATATCTCCTCTTATTAACGGTACATGCGAAATAGAATTATATAAGGCTGGTGGGTATGGAGGTATTGGTGATAGACCGTCATGTAAGCGGCCACGTCACTAGGGGCCATCACCTCACCCAAGTGATGGGCCTGGGTGTGGGTGATGAGCCTCCCCCTTTTTTTATTTTAATTTTTGTAAATAAATATTAAACATATATAAATGTAAAATTAAGTTAAATACTAAAATTAATAATACAACATTACATTAAAAAAATAAAACCTAAACTTAAACAAAAAGAGTTAACTTTGTTTTTACTCCTTGTGTTTAGACCATTTTAACGTTTTTGCCCAAATAGTTTAAAAACAGCCATTGTCCTCCTTGATGTTTCCATTTTATTGACAGTTTGTTCCCCACTTTTAACTCCATCCAAAATGTCTGTGAAATACAAGGGTGTTTTCGTAACTTTAGTAATAAAAGTAAGGGCATTTTCGTCTTTGCATATATAATATATATATATATATATATTTATATATTATATAATAATATTAAATAGTGTGTCTATAAGTTTCTGAAAAATATTTAACACTTTCTATCCCCCCCCCTCTCAACCTTTCTATAACCAACTCACCACCCCACCACTGCCACCATCGTCCGTCGCCAACACTAACAGATACACAGACCACCTAACCTGCCACCATCACCTGCTATTAAAAACAACACCCACCACCACATCACAACTCATTAAATAAAAACATCACTAGTTATCAAAAGCAACACCTACCACCATAACAAGACTGAACAATCCTATATTTGAATCACATCGCAAACCCAACATCATCAGCCACCACCAGCTGAAATCTACATCACCATCATTAGCCACCCAATCCACACATACATACACTCACTATTTTTTTCGCTTTCCCTTTTCTCACCGGCTACCACCGCCATTAGCCACCACCCTAACCATCATATTCGTCTCAAACCACCACAACCTGCAAATCCAAATACAAGTTGCAAACCTGAAAAGCTGGTTGAAAGCTTTAGATCTGGCGGCTGCCACCCCACAACCTTTAAACCCTAATCACCACTCGTCGCCCTTTTTCTTCTCCTTAGACCCGAACTTCCTTTCCTTTGTTAGTTTATCAACTAGTGTAACAAGTCTTTAGGGCTTGAATCCCCTTTTCAGATTTGGTTTCGGAGTGCTCAAAACCCTAAAAGGTAGAAGTAAGCAAGGTTTTGGGGAAGAAATCAATTTTCAAATGGCAAGTGAAGGGGAGGAGGTGGTGTGGTTGGCTGGATGTCACACCCCAACCGATGTCGGAAACATCGGATGAGACGAACAAATTTCTCAAAACATCATAATGCTACTTTGCGATAATATTTAATAATTCAAATTTCATTGATACTAATTTGTAATACAACGGGTCGAAATGGAAAATACGACATGTTTCAAAAGACAATACAACATAGAACAAAATACTTGAAATTTAAAACTAGGTGTGTATCTAATCCACCCTAATATGTTTCTTCGTCGGCATCAACTTAGTTTCCTGCAACACGTATTAAAATAATATATATCAACAAAAGGTTGGCGAGCACACAAGTTTGATACATAGCATAGTAACGAAATAGTTTGTCGCATATCCAACATGGCAACATTGTATATAATTGTCATAACATACTAAAAATGTGCTCTATATGTCAATCCATAGTCTAACGCAATTGTGATTACCCAACATTGTCATAAAACGGGTGTTTAATAGTTTACTTAAAAATACCACAAGCATACGGGCGGGCGTTACTCCTATAGCGCTATATTTGTTAAGGTTGGCTAGCAAAGTTAATGAGCATATAACACAAGTCTAACATAGCATGCATTATTCAAGTATATAAACAAGTATCATGTTATAATGGATAGAGTAAATTTGTAAACAAGTTTCATGGTGTTTGTACATGTTGCACCCAAAATATTAAAATGGAAAACGGGATCGAGTATACTCACGTTTCAGCTTATCCGACTTGAATTCCGAGAGTGTTTGGGTTGATTATCTTGGAGCACCTTGTCGTCTACAAGAAGTAACAAAGGCATATGAGTATTGGGAGTTAACGGGAGATTATAGATTCGGAGTTTAAATAACGTGAAAATAGTGTTATGAAAATAATCATCTTGTACTCATGACACTTGTTCTTGACACTATAGGAACCTCAAGGGTTTGGTGTGTTTTCATGGATTCAAGACCCATTAGAATCGTAACAAGTATATGGTCTTTAGATGATGTAACGAACTTCTTAACAACTAACTATGGAGTTATTATTAAGTCTTTGTCACACACACACACACACACACACACACACACACAAATATATAATATATATTATACACTTAGATTAGATACTTTAAGTCATAAATCAAGCATGAGGTAGAAGATCAAAGTCTCCATTTAGGCACCTCTTTGAGTCATAGATTTCATGCATGAGGTAGGAAGAACAAGCTTCCATTTAGGCACCTCGGATGTTCACCACTACACTTGTGTTATAACACAAGGAGGGTCACGAACTAGTTATATGATTACTAATAATAAGAATGAAATACATGGTATCACCATTCCAAATGGCCAAGTAAGCTACAACCCGGTGAACGACGTCGACACATGTCGAAGGCTAGACGGGGTTGTGTTACTTTCATCTGGCAAACCATTTTGGATTAGTGATGAGAAATCATCAAGTAGTGTGTGGATTTTCTTTTAGATAGCCCAAGCTAGTCCTTACATCACACATTCAACAAGATTAACTTGGACACTACTTGTGGGTGTAAACCCTAGTTGAAAACAAAAGTTTGTAAGGTTTTAACCTCTAGTTTGACATGTCTCAACTTTGTTTTCAAGCCTAACCAACCACTAGTAGTGTTGTAAGCATTAGGAAATAGGTTTGAGATGAGTTAGACCCAAGTTAAAAAAAATTTAATAAAAGTTTGGTGAAGTAAACTGAAAACAGTCCACTTTGGAGCCTTTTTCGTGACATTCAAGGCCTGATTTTCCATGAAAAACCATTGGAGATGTGCACAAGGTCAATCCAAGCAGGTGGGAAAAAGAATGGAAGGATATCGTTTAGAAATGAGTGAGTTACACTCACTTTAGTGAAGATAGGTATTTCTGCTCGAACTTAGAACTTTCAGCTGATTAAGGGAAGATTTGGGAGTGATTAGAAGGATTGTAAAGTGGAAAATGGTGTAGAATAGGCTGGTATATATAGAGGTTGAGTTAGGTTAAGTTGGTGGTGATTTAATGGTGGTCTAAGGCCATTGGAGAAGGAGATGGGAGTGGGATTCGTGCATCCCGCGTCCACTTTCAAACCTGCTGCACGCCAGTAAGTCTTGCGGACCGTATGGGGTTTCCCATGTCAAAGGTGTCATAGGCCTATTTTAAAACATGTCAAAGGTGTCATAGGTATATTTTGAAATAAATCGAGTATAGATATTGCATACAAGTTTCGTATTAACATGTAATTCACGTATTTCGCAATTTTGTCAACATTGTTGTGTGTCGTGGATCAAGTAACCTGTATGTAGAGTATAAACAAGTTTAACATGATAAAATAGAACACGCGTTTCATTATGATTCAAGTCTCAGAATATCAATTACAACGGAAGGATGAATACAAATATTACAAAGGTTTCTAACAATAGAAATACAACATGAACTTTCTAAATATAGAAAGTTTGAAATAGCAGGGCGTTACACTGGAAGAGTTTAGGTGGAGAAAGGGGCGATGAGGTTGTGTTCGGTGTAGGTGATTGTGGATGGAGGTGGTTGTGGTCGGTGGTAGGTGGTTGTGGATGGAGGCGGTCGGCAACAAGTGGTTGTGGATGGAGGTGAAGCGGTAGGAGGTTGTGGTTGGTGGTTGTCGGCGACAAGCGGTGGTGGTTAGTGGTGCGAGGGTGGGGTGGTCGATGGTGAGATAGGTTGTGGTTGGTGGTTGTCTACATTTTTCTACTTAAATGGATTATTTATTGAATTAGATAATCAATAAATAAATCTTATATGAAAAATTACCAAAATACCCTTCTAGTTAACTGATTTTGGATGGGGTTAGGGTCATGGAGCAGACTGAAATAAAAGTAGAAATATCAGGGAGGAAAATGTTTGTTTTTAAACTATTGGGACAAAAGCATTAAAATGGTCAAACCACAGGGAGCAAAACTAAGGTAACTCAAAAAAACACTTAACTTAAAAAATTCAACATTGCATAAATAAACTAGGAAACCATTTTAAGCCGCCCTTGTGGCTTTGTCCTTTACCATGAGACGTTGTTCCTCTGGAATTTCATTTATATCATCGTCAAATTTCCGCTCGTCATTGATATTTATTTGACAACGGACGTCCGAGCCTTCCAGACGCCGAAGTTTTAGACTGTTTAGCGGATGCAACCTCATTTGGAACCGACGCCCATGTCACACTCCAACCGATGGCGGAAACATCGAGACGAGACATAATAGATTTCTGAAAAGCATCATAACACTAGAATGCGACAATAATTATAACTCAAAATTTCAATTCTATTAATTCAAATAATATGATACATTGTTTTGAATGGAAAGTACAACATTTTGCAAGCTTCACAACTAGAACACAAAAAAATACATAAATAAAACTTGGTGAGTTTCTAGTCCACCCTAAATATATTTCTTCTAATATCATCATCATACATTTCCTACAACATGTATATAAAATATCCGTCAACAAAATAATATTGTGAGCATACAAGTTGGTCTACATAGCATAGTATGAATAAAGTCTCAATCCACACATTAATTGTATACTAAGTCATATAAATAATAATAGCATGCATAAGCTAAAAATCAATCCAAAGTGTTTACTAGCGTAATCTTATCACCAAGGTGAATAAGACCGTTTTGATTGAATACTTAGAAATGACCCAACGACGGGGCGGTGTGCTAATCCTATAGAGTTGTACATGTTAAGGGAGGCTTTTTCGAGTTAATGATAGATAGCATGCATAAGATTGTCCTAGTATGTATAAACAAGTAGCATAACAAATAGCATGTTTGAGGATTGAGTGTTTCATAAGATTGATTGTATGTGTAACTGTGAATTTAATATGGATACATGATGCAACCCAAATAGTGTTTAAAGCATTAAGATGGGTCAAGTTTGAACTCATGGTTTACGAAGATTTTCCCCAAAGTGTTAGTGAGCAGTTTTGAAGGATGGAACACCGAAGTTACCCTAAAAGGTAAATAAAGGGTATATGAATTTGGAAAGCAAGTGGGACTTATAAGTATGAAATTACATAAAACATATTTAGCTTGGACACTTACTTAGACGCTATTTTTAGTTGTGTTTTTTATGGGCACTAAGTCGCCCATTAGAAGTCCAAAATAAGGAATCCAAAACTACGATATTTTCCACCTTGTTACATAATATTCAACCACGAGTTTGGTTGATATCATGGTTAGGTTTTGGAGATTAATATCATATAAATTATTATATATATTAAGTCAAGTACATAGTCATGTGTTAGTCAAGGTTTTTTTTTTTTTGAAATGTCCAACAGACTCAATCTCGAGCACTCTCGGGGCACCCACTGGACCAAACGAAGTACTCCGAGAGTAACCCGAGTCCACCACCAATTCCAGGAAAAACCCAGTAACCCACCCGCTCGTAGGCACGACGGTGAAATCATCGGTAAAACCCGTTTGGCTCAAGGATCTAACATAGGTTTCCTCGAGTCTCCATCATTGCCCACCAGTGTCTCACTCTGCACTAAGTGGGAGTTGAACTTGCATCTCTCAAGATAAATACAAGCCTTCCACCACTTGACCTAGAGATCATTGGCTGTTAGTCAAGTGTTATCATGCATAGGTAGGATAAATCCTTTAACCTCAAAATTCACCAATGCACAAATTATCACAAAGATGATTCGGATGGTCATGAATACAATATGAAGAGCATAAAATAACTCATCTAATTCACCAAATAATCAAGTGGGTTTAACTAAACGAGTGCTTCCACATAGTTATGGTTGGAGACTTGGTGCAGTTTGTTCACTTTGTTTACTTGGAAATTACTTGGTGGCTTAGAAGGTATGACGTTTAATCACAAGATTTCTGTCAAAAAAGCCTCAATTCACACCTATCCAATATAGGGATTTGTTGGCAACTTGAAGATGTTCCCAAAGATAAAGAAAAATGAAGATGTTTAAAAGTTTTAACAAAACTCAAGGAAAAAATCTTATCTTTGTTTACCAAGGTAAACATGTGGCATAATTCCTAGAGGTTATCAAAGGAAGGGGAAGAAGAAAAATAAGAAGAACGTGTATAAACAAGCTCAAAACTCTTTGTTTTGAACTTGGATGAATATACCCAGAGTTGAGAAATGTGGAGATTTGAGAGTGTTATAGAGCGTATTTGGAGTGTGGAAAGTGTTTAGGAGGTGGCAAGGAGGTGTATTTATAGTTGGGATTGGGGTTTGGGTGTTAAATGAGGTAGTTGGGGTTGAAAGGAGGGGAATGGAGCCAAAATTCGGGAAATTACAACAATCTGTCAACCCAGGTCCTTGTGAACCGTAAGGGTTTTAGCTTGGTGTCCGTAAGGACCTAAAAACCCCAAAAATTCCCATAGGTCCTTGTGGTTAGGTTTGGTTGCTATTTGGGGCCATAAACGTATAGTTAAACATGTTTTGGACCTTTTAAGGCATATATAAGTATGTGTTATGTATAATCATGTATGAATGTCGTTCCGAGAAAAAAATAATCTCGATGTATGGCTCGGTTTTTAAATAAAAACGTGTATTTTTTGCTTGTTTATGTACCGTGCATGTATGTTTAATTAAACAAGGTTGATATAAAATGTGATTTTCGTTACGATCTAGTCTTGAATTGCAAGGGATTTAATATAAATACGAATTAAAATAAAATGGAAAAATATTGAAAAATACGGAACGTTACAGCCCATTTGCTAGATTTCCTCATGTAACAACTCTCCAAAACACCCCTAACCGATCGTTAACGAAGAACCGGACACGCAAATCGAGACGCGACACACAAAACGAGACAGGTCCACCTGGACAGTCCAGTGCCCATGCGCCAGAGACACCAGCCTTTATCGCGACGCGCGGGAGGTGTCAAGGTGACGTGTCACCGTTTCGCGCCATCTGGCAACCCTACACTTGTGACCAGGCTGACCTAGCCTAGCTAGGCATCTCAGGCGCCACGCGAGGGAGCTCCCGGAATCCTGCGCGATGCGCGGGGGAAGTCAAAATCGGGTATAAAAGGAGCGGCCTGGGACTGAAATCGTCGCTCACTTTCGATCCTCTGAATTGATCGTATACTCTCTGAATCTCTGTTTCTATGCCAACACCCCCCCTAAAACCCCTAAACCTGCGAAGCGCTGCCCGCTGTAAGTAACTTACCCCCGGTCACTAATTCACTATCCTACCCGAGATTAGGACTAACGCATTTCCAGGCTCTGCCCGACTACGTTCGTAAAATCCTATCTCGTGTTGTATGGACACCCTACCCGATCGATCTAGAATCACCAACGCATGTCAAGGCTCTGCCTGACTACGTTCGTTGGAGTTCTGTCGAGTGTTGTATGGTTAAAGTGACTTGGGTTAAATTACTAACACATGTGCATTGTATGTTTTAATAGCAATCCCAGGAAGTAATCAAGAACTATCACAAGGAACTTCCGTAGGAATACTTAAGTGTTCAAGGCGAGTACATTCTCTTTTTGTAAATCTTTTTGTGAGTCATTTTTTTGTCAACTGGTTTTACAAAACCTCAAATGTTTTTCAGTTATACTTACTGTGATTAAGTCTTTGTATTCTACAATTACTGTCGGTATGTGGGGTTTTGTATACACTACTTATCAAGCGTCACCATTGGACAACGGGTTAGCCAATGAGTGATATGACCATAGTCACAGATCCGGTCGAGTGACAAATACTGAATGAGTAATTGGGTTGATATAAACATTGTAATCGCTCTTAATACTGTAATGTATGATGATATGTCATTTTATAAAATGAAATGAACTCGCCGGTATTTCTTGCTGATAAAATTGTTTTTAAAACGCGTTTCAGGTAACTTAATGTGAAGCTAATAGAAGCCAGCTGGAGGGCACTGAAGGCTTAGAAAAGTGGCTATAAAAGTTACCTAAATAAAAAGGAGTTTATGTTTTTTTTATAAAATTGAGGGTTACCCCTCTACGAATTTATTGTAATGGAAACATGGGTTTTATCCTGATTGTTGAATATAAAAGTTTGGTGTTTTGAAACTGTGATATTTATTTTCTAACTACGATCCTGATGTTTTAATTCCGCTGCCAAAGTAATAAACACCGTTACCACCAGCTCTATGTCTCGCGGCCCTCGCTCCCGGGGTGAGGTCGGGGGTTGCGACAGAAGGTGGTATCAGAGCCAGTGATTTAAGCCATTTAGGTGTTCTTTTGAAATACCTAAATTTTAAATAAATGTGTTAGAAAATATCCACGACTTTATATATATCCACATATATTATTATTTGGTGTTATTTTACTAACTTCTTTAGTTTATAGAATGAGTGATCAGGGTACTTCTGACACTTATCGTCACCTACCTCATTCTCTAATGGATGAAGGAACATCCCAGCCAACCACAGACTACACCGCTGATTCCGAAGATATTTTTGTTTTCAAAGCCAAATCTGTAGAACCTTTTCCCCCTAAAAAGAGAGGTTGGTTTAGTAGAGCTAAAGCAGAGAAGAGGAAAAGACTGAGACAACTACAACAACAAGCCATAGCAGCCAAAGCTGAGAGAAATACCCGAAACCCAGAAGTTAGACCCTTGTGGGAAGAAGAATTGGATAGAGAACTAGCTAATTTTCACATGTTTGGAAATGTAGGAGAAGAACCTAATTTTAATCAAGTAGCAAATCCAGAACCACCATTACTTCCCTTATTTCCTAACCAACCCGTAAACCTAGAACAGAACTAGGAAAATCAATTTCCAATACCAGCCTTTGACCCCAATGAGATACCTAGAATTCCAGCACCCAACCCTTTAGATCTATGGTGGGCTAACAACTGGGCAATTCAGAACCTGCTAG
Organism: Scalesia atractyloides; assembly: GCA_947069175.1. Taxonomy (NCBI): domain Eukaryota; kingdom Viridiplantae; phylum Streptophyta; class Magnoliopsida; order Asterales; family Asteraceae; genus Scalesia; species Scalesia atractyloides. The sequence goes on from CAMTDV010000017.1 coordinate 6,091,478, forward strand.
AAAACCCAATTCCCTATGAAGAACCAGTTCCACCTTACCTTGAACCAGTTCCAGCTCCAATGCTACCCAGGGAACATGTGGAAGAACTCCGCCAGCTTGGAGATGAATTAGTAGAGCAAGGAAACCGAATTCGCCACATCGGAGAGAAGCTCGTCTGGAAATATGACGAGCGGAAAATGCAGTTTTAAGGAAACCATAGCTTACTATATATATGTGTGTGTGTGTGTATTTTGGGAAAAAAACACAAAAATAAATATAAAGTAATATATGTCACCTATATATATATATATATATATATATATATATCAATGCATAGGTTAGTAATATTTGAATTCCAGTTATGTTTGTACTAGATGCATAGATATAAAAAGAGTAAAAGTCGCAATGCTCGACGATTTTGGTTCACTGTGTTGATGTAATTGTTATTTAATTTATCCTGTGATATTAATACCTGCTAAATGTTTATAATTCAGATGTCAGACGAAGTAAATCAGGAAATCCAGAATAACGATAATAACGAGAATCAAATGAATAAAAGTGCTATCGAACACATAGTGGCCCATGGAATCATAGATGCTATGCCTTATATTATCGACACCGTTAAAAAGGCAGGAAATAATGATTCCATAAACGGGAATAAACGTGTACCCCCTGAATCAAATCACAGTGTGAATGGAAATCCTGAACTGTTAATCCAAGCTCCAATTCCAAAAAGAAGAAGAACCATCTCATATGGTTGTTCTTATAAAGAATTCTTATCATGCAAACCGATAGAATTCTCAGGTAATGAAGGAGCTATTTCAGCCTTACGCTGGATAGAAAAGACAGAAGCAATCCTCAAGATAAGTAAATGTTCAAATGAAGATAAAATCATGTATGCTTCTAATCTTTTTAAAGATGCAGCTTTAGAGTGGTGGAATACCATTCTTCAGTCCAGAGGAAGTGACAGGGTTTACAGTATGGAATGGAACAACTTTAAGGATATAGTTGAAAGGAAATTTTGTCCTCCTAATGAAAAGGAACAAATTGCTAATAAATTCCTAAATCATAGAATGATTGGGGTAAATTGCAGAGAATATACCACCACATTCTTTGAATATGCAAGATTGCAACTATACCAACCGATAATCCTTACACCCGAACCAGTATTAATTCCATTACACTAACATAATCAGTAGAGATCAGAACATTAACAGAAGCATAGTAGACCAAAAAACCAGAAAGAACATAGCTCAAAGACAACACCAGGAATACAGTTAATGTAATTTATCGCAGAAAAGAACTTAACCATGAAAGACTACTGCAAAAGGAACCAGGAAATACTAACTGCATTTTTCAGATACGGGCATAAGGAGGAAGCTGCAAAAAGAAGTACCTGGAAACATTCAGAAATGCTGAACTGCATGCAAGAATATCAGGCATAAGGAGGAAACGCAAAAGAAACTACCTGGAGAAACATAACTGTAGCACCCGACCCGCAGCGAAAAGGTGATCGGGGCAAACTGATTGGGTATCATCAAAGCTCGAATGAACATTTATTAAGCTCAGTTCATTTTTAGCCAATATAATACAAATTAAATGGAATTTTACAATAAATGTTACAACATGATCTAACTAACAATCTAAACTTCTTTGTTCTCTTCTAAGGCATATCCTATGTTTTCCTTGCTTCAACCTGTTCACCTGTATCATGTGTAAAAGGGTTTTTGGATCAACATAATGTTGGCGAGTGAATCCTATGGAAAACATTTGAACAAATTTATTTAAAATGATTATGAAATATGTGCACAACCAAACATGAGTAAAAATAGATGTAACTTAATCAACAATCATAAGATATTGAATGAAACACTCATGAATAATAATGGAACAATTAAAGGCACGCGATGCTCAACTCGTCTCTCACGAGGAACTGAGGGGCCTAATGAATGAATTGCATAACCATGATAATATGAATGACACAACTACAAACAATACAAACTCAATGATATACACATAAATAATAATGAATTTGATTTGTAGCACGCATTGTTCAACTCGTCTTCCACGAGGAACTGATGGGCTTAATGTATGAGTTTCATATAATATGACAAATGGAAATAAGTAAATCACAACAATAAAAACAATCTAAGTTTAAGTCATGATGTGGTATGGCACGAGTTTAAATAAATAAATTGATTATTTTCATAACACATGACACACCCCAAAACGTGTAATTTAAAAGGGGAAGTTGTAAGATTCACTCACAGTGGGTGCGTTCGGTTGATGACGTTGAATGCACGCGAAGTGGTTTTAACCACGAGTGAGATTAACCTAGATAAATCGCATTATGGGTTGGTAAGTAAACGGATTTTATTAATCTATTTTAGTAGGATGGTTGGGTGTATTTTTGTGAGTTTGAGGCTATTTTCTAACCTTAAAAAATGTTATTTTTAAGTATTTTTAATTGATTTTTAATTAAAATAATTAAATAAAAAATAATAAAAAAATTGATTTTTTTCTGACCGTTGACCGTTTGACTGACCGTTGACCGGTTCAATTCGGAATACAAGTGCGCCGAGTGAGGCTCGAACCCGAGACCTCCCGTACGCGTGCACGCAGCTCTACCAACTGAGCTACGTGTCTAACCCATTATATATCTGATTTTAATTATATATATATATTAATTAGTTTTAAACCGAAAATCATTTTATTTCAAAAATAGTTTTAAGCGAACAGGACGTGCACTCCACAGGTCTCGAACCCGGGACCTGTGGTTTAATCTAACACACAGTCCACCGCTGGACTGTGTGTTAAACATGTTATATAATTCGATTTTTATTATACTTAAATACAATTTATCTGTTTTCATTTCTGACTTATTAAAAAGAGTAGATAATTGTTCGAGTCGATGCAGAGGACCGGACTCGAACTCGTGACCAGTGATATAAACAAACACACAGTCCATCGCTGGACTGTGTGTCTAACTTGGTTATTATTCCGGTTATTAATATACTTAACATATACCAGTATCGACTCCGGTTCAGTTAAACAAAAATTTGATTTTTATTTAGGCAGCGTGTGTGAAACCGGATTCGAACTCGTGACCTTGGCGTTATATGTGCACACAGTCCACCGCTGGACTGTGTGTCTAACCCGATTAATTTCTTGATTTATATTAAACTTATATGATAACGAATACATCGTCTTCTTCACTGAAACATAACCAGAGATAAAGTCTGACTGTTTCGAGTTTTATTCAAGTTCCTTAGCATCTTACAGTTCATTAAGGTGAGATAAATGTGAAAAGGAAAAGAAATTGGGCGGAGAAGTATACCGACTGGACCCTCTGTTTTCCGGCAGAACTCCGGCGACAGCAAACAACTCCGGCGTCAGGTGTCTTGCAGCAGCAAGTCTCCGGAAAGCTTGGAAAAAGTATGGGTATCTCCGGTATAAGCTTCAGGGGCTCAGTGAGGTTCAGAAATAAGGAAATCGGTTTTCCGGCGACGAACAGAAAAGTTCCGGCGAGTGGAATTACGCCGAGGAAAAGTGTGGTTTTGAGCGAAAAGGTTTGCAATGGGTTGAGGCTGAATTTATAGGGGAAAACGTCGAAGCACTTGGTCTGATTCCCGACTGGGTTCATTGATTTAAATTTTCCGGCGGTTATAATTTTGGTCGCGGACTTCAAACATCGGTTATAACCGATGTCCTAATAATAACTTACGTTATAACTGAAAATGGTGATAAAAACTCGCGAGATTTCCGGGATTCCGACGACTGAACTAAAGGGGCGCCGATTTTGAATTCGTAATGTCACTTTATGAATTAAATGATTCTATTATTTACCAAACAGAACAAGTGGCGCAGTGGTTTGTGTGTGTGTGTTAAGACATGTTCCGGATCGGTACAGACCCGGGTTCGAAACCCGGCAGAGGTATAATATTTTTATTTTGCGATTTTTGACAGTTTTTCAAAAACTAATTATATATTCTTGTATAATAATTGATTACGTATCGTTTAAAAATATTTTGGGCATTTAATTCGCAACGAAATTTTTGACTGACTGTTCGGTTGATAAACGGAGCGGGTTTGGTAAATCCGTTTTTGACGGATGTTACAGTATCCCCTGCTTTTTAGAAATTTCGTCCCGAAATTTAAATAATGATATATTTTGACTAAAAGGATGGTGATGTTTTGTTTGACAGTTGTATGCTCAGAAAAAAATGAGGGTTTAAGTTTTTGTTCGAGGCGGTAACGTTCCTTGTAAGGGATAAGTACCCTATTCAGGAATCGCTTTTTGTTGCCTACTGTATAAGTATTGATAAGCAGAAAGGATTTGCTAAAAATGATATCATGCATAAGAGTTTAGATACGTTTGGGAAAGTATGGTTATATCCTAAGGCAAAACTTCTAACACTACAACCTATATGGGACATAAATAAAAACACATCAGCTAACATTTGAACATGAATAAACACATCAGCAAATATTTGAACATGAATAAACACAACAGCAAATATTTGAATCCACATTCTGATAGCATATATGTTTGAATGATGGAAGTTCCTCTCTCGTTTGTTATGATGGAGAGGTTAGTTTATGTAGGAATGGATCACAATCCAATCTCTTTAAATAACATGATGAGGTAAATGTAACACAAATTCCAACCAAGGCAAATACTAAATCCTACATGGAACTTCTCATACCCGCCTGATAATGCCTCTGATCCTTTGGCAAGAATACTTATATATAGGAAGTACCAGCGGCGTATCCACCATATTCTTGTCAAATTTTCATTAGTTTTATCCACAAGTTATGATTGGTTACCAAGAAACTAATAAATCCTACATAGAACTTCTCATAACCGTCCGATAATGCCTCTGATCCTTTGACAAGAATACTTATATATAGGAAGTACCAGCGGCGTATCCACCATATTCTTGTCAAATTTTCATTGGTTTTATCAGTGAATTATGATTAGTCCTATAACTCTACAACCAATACAACAAACATAAAATACTGAAATGAAATATATCTGTGCGATCAAGGCTCAATCGAACGGAGCCGATCGTATTGCATGTACTGAAAATGAAATGGATGTGCGCTCAAGGCTTAATCAAACGGAGCCGAACGTATTGAATGTACTGAAATTGAAATTGTGTGCTCAAGGCTCAATCAAACGGAGCCGAGCGTATTGCATGTACTGAAAACGAATAACTTAACCACACAAACAGCCTATGCATGGAACCTCTCATAACCGCCTAATACTGCCTCCGATCATTTGACAAGAATACTTATATATAGGAAGTACCATCGGCGTATCCACCATATCCTTGTCAAATTTTCATTGACTTTATCCGCAAGTTATGGTTAGTTCGATGTGACTCTACTACAAACACCACAACCACAAGATACTGATAATGAAATTTGTGTGTGCGCTCAAGGCTCAATCAAACGGAGCCGAACGTATTGAATGAAATTGTATGTGCGCTCAAGGCTCAATCAAACGGAGCTGAACGTATTGAATGTACTGAAATTGAACAACTTAATCTAAACAACCATCACACAATCAGCCTATGCATGGAACCTCTCATAATCGCCTGATAATGCCTCCGATCATTTGACAAGAATACTTATATATAGGAAGTACCATCGGCGTATCCACCATATCCTTGTCAAATTTTCATTGACTTTATCCGCAAATTATGGTTGGTTCGATGCGACTCTACTACAAACACCACAACCACAAGATACTGATAATGAAATTGTATGTGCGCTCAAGGCTCAATCAAACGGAGCCGAACGTATTGCATGAACTGGAAATGTAAATTTGAAATGTGCGCTCAAGGCTCAATCAAACGGAGCCGAACGTATTGCATGTATTGAAATGTAAAGTGAAATAACCGATCAAGGCTCAAACAAACAGAGCCGATCGTGCGGGCACGCCCTGATCAACCGCATAATAAAATGGGGATCAAACTCAACCTCGATGGATGGGGAGCTGCGGCCTCGGCAAAAGCATATACTGAAAACAATATATAATATATAATATACCATAATTACTCTAACAGTCTACACATGTGATAAGGAAAAACATAAAACTAAACGATAGGAGTTGAATCTGGATCTTCGGCAAAGGGGACTAGCTGAGTATCTTCGTTTGGGCCGTCATTATCTTCGACAGGATTGGCGTTGATATTGAAGACTCTTCCTCTTGCTGGTGGCATAGTGGTTGGGTTTTCTTGGTTTACTTGGTTAATTGGGTTTGATTGGGCTTGAGTGTTGATAACGTTAACCAATTGAGGGCATGTGTTTCTAAAGTGGGTAGGGTCGCCACAATTGAAACAAGCTCGAGCATATGGGAACATGGGGTATTGGGGTTGTTGATAGGCTTGGGCCATGTTTTGAGTAGGGGAAAAGGTTTGGTCTTGAAAGGTGCGACAAACATTGCTCAAATGACCATAGCGTCCACAAGTTGTACATATCCGGCAAGGTAAGGTAAGGGGATGGTGATAAAAACAGTTGTTGCATCGAGGGTGAGGTCCAAGATATGGTTTCTTATTTGGGTAAGCTGAGTTGAGTGCCACTTGGGTGATTGGGATAGCTCGGATGGTATGGCATGTAAAACTGGTTGATTTCGTTGGGTCGCAGCGAAAAGTCGCCCGACTCTTCTTCTCTTAGGATTGGGTTGAGAAGGGGATTCAGTTTGAGTGAAGTCGGAGGTTTCAGTCGATTCTTTATCCCTCTTCTTCTCCTCCTTGAAGTCTTTGTTTCGGATTCGGTTCTCGGTGAGCTCTGTTGCTAGCTCCATTGCTGCTTCCAAAGTTGCAGGCTTGGCACTTATTACAGGGTCTTGAATCTTTGACGGAAGACCACGAATGTAGTGCTCGATCAAACGGTAGAGGGGAGTGAACATGTTGGGAACCATTTGATGTAACTCGAGGAATCTTTTGTTGTAGGTGATGTGGTCTCCTTCCACTTGCTTCAATGAGTAGAATTCATCTTCTAACTTCTTGATTTCGCTCCTTGGGCAAAATCGTCTGGTCATGATTTCCCTCAATTCGTTCCAAGTTAAGGACATAGCATCTTCCACACCTCGTTTTGCCTTCTCTGTGTTCCACCAAGTAAGTGCTACCCCATATAATCGACCGGTAGCATATCGCACTTTGCGATCGTCAGGGCAATCGCAATTTAGAAATGTGTTCTCCATCTCTTCAAACCAATGGAGGAGTGCGGTGACGCCTTCAGTTCCTTTGTATTTCGGAGGGTCGCATGATTTGAAGTGCTTGTAGGTGCATTTAGTGATATTTGGGGAAGAGTTGAAAATGTTTTGGTTTGCTTGATTGGCAGGATTTGCGGTGAGTGCTTGCTGAACTTGGATTACAATATTGGGTATTACGGCAGCCATTTGTTGAGCGATTAAGGCAGCCATGCGTTCGCGGGCTTTTCTTGCTCTCGTCTTCCTACGGGCGAAGTTAGAAGACATCTACAAGGAATACATGACAATAGTATGAGTTGAATGCTTTTGGGTTCATGGGTCGCATTAGGAATGAACATTCATAAAATAATTATAGATAAATAAATTACTACATCCATTGGATGTCTTGGGTTTTGCTCGCTGTTTAGGCCCTTCATGCCGCCATACTTTACCTGTGTAATCATGTGGGCCCCCATGAATACCGGTTTTTCATATGGTTCGCACGGTTTCTGCCAGGTTGCGTACACAAAAACCCGGAGAAAATCGAGAAATATGTATACAACGTGTGATATTCGGAATGTGTCCAGGTGTAGACACGGTGACAACTCAAAGTAGGGTTACTTCGAACGACGTTTGGTGTGGCATGCTTTGGCCTAATAGGTCCTTCGTACTCTCATCGTTGGTCCCCAGGTAGGCAAACTGGTCCGTTATATTGGATTTATACGAATGCCAGCCTAGACAGGACGTTCCGACTACCGGTACTTGTACCCTTCCGGTTACTACATGCCCGTCGCAGAACTTACTTTGATGAGATTTGAAAATTGCACAAAATCTTTGGATAATGAGAATATGAAAATAAATTGAATACATGAACATCGATATATGTATAATGAATATGTATATAAGCATGTATGTTTGACTGAAATGTAAACAAATATGAAACAAATAAATATCACAAGTTTGTATGTAACCACCTAATCAATTAAAATTTAGGCAGACTATAGTATAGGCTCTAAGGGTCTAATAACCTATCCTATATCCCTATAGTCATGGCTCTGATACAAATCTGTCACACCCCGACCCGCAGCGGAAAAGGTGATCGGGGCATGATTGGGTTATCATCAAAGCTCATGACATTTATTAAGCGTTTCATATTCATTAATACAAATTAAATGGAATTTTACAATAAATGTTACAACATGATCTAACTAACAATCTAAACTTCTTTGTTCTCTTCTAAGGCATATCCTATGTTTTCCTTGCTTCAACCTGTTCACCTGTATCATGTGTAAAAGGGTTTTTGGATCAACATAATGTTAGCGAGTGAATCCTATGGAAAACATTTGAACAAATTTATTTAAATTGATTATGAAATATGTGCACAACCAAACATGAGTAAAAATAGATGTAACTTAATCAACAATCATAAGATATTGAATGAAACACTCATGAATAATAATGGAACAATTAAAGGCACGCGATGCTCAACTCGTCTCTCACGAGGAACTGAGGGCCTAATGAATGAATTGCATAACCATGATAATATGAATGACACAACTACAAACAATACAAACTCAATGATATACACATAAATAATAATGAATTTGATTTGTAGCACGCGTTGTTCAACTCGTCTTCCACGAGGAACTGATGGGCTTAATGTATGAGTTTCATTATAATATGACAAATGGAAATAAGTAAATCACAACAATAAAAACAATCTAAGTTTAAGTCATGATGTGGTATGGCACGAGTTTAAATAAATAAATTGATTATTTTCATAACACATGACACACCCCAAAACATGTAATTTAAAAGGGGAAGTTGTAAGATTCACTCACAGTGGGTGCGTTCGGTTGATGACGTTGAATGCACGCGAAGTGGTTTTAACCACGAGTGAGATTAACCTAGATAAATCGCATTATGGGTTGGTAAGTAAACGGATTTTATTAATCTATTTTAGTAAGATGGTTGGGTGTATTTTTGTGAGTTTGAGGCTATTTTCTAACCTTAAAAAATGTTATTTTTAAGTATTTTTAATTGATTTTTAATTAAAATAATTAAATAAAAAAATAATAAAAAAATTGATTTTTTCTGACCGTTGACCGTTTGACTGACCGTTGACCTGACCGTTGACCGGTTCAATTCGGAATACAAGTGCGCCGAGTGAGGCTCGAACCCGAGACCTCCCGTACGCGTGCACGCAGCTCTACCAACTGAGCTACGTGTCTAACCCGTTATATATCTGATTTTAATTATATATATATATTAATTAGTTTAAACCGAAAATCATTTTATTTCAAAAATAGTTTTAAGCGAACAGGACGTGCACTCCACAGGTCTCGAACCCGGGACCTGTGGTTTAATCTAACACACAGTCCACCGCTGGACTGTGTGTTAAACATGTTATATAATTCGATTTTTATTATACTTAAATACAATTTATCTGTTTTCATTTCTGACTTATTAAAAAGAGTAGATAATTGTTCGAGTTGATGCAGAGGACCGGACTCGAACTCGTGACCAGTGATATAAACAAACACACAGTCCACCGCTGGACTGTGTGTCTAACTTGGTTATTATTCCGGTTATTAATATACTTAACATATACCAGTATCGACTCCGGTTCAGTTAAACAAAAATTTGATTTTTATTTAGGCAGCGTGTGTGAAACCAGATTCGAACTCGTGACCTTGGCGTTATATGTGCACACAGTCCACCGCTGGACTGTGTGTCTAACCCGATTAATTTCTTGATTTATATTAAACTTATATGATAACGAATACATCGTCTTCTTCACTGAAACATAACCAGAGATAAAGTCTGACTGTTTCGAGTTTTATTCAAGTTCCTTAGCATCTTACAGTTCATTATGGTGAGATAAATGTGAAAAGGAAAAGAAATTGGGCGGAGAAGTATACCGACTGGACCCTCTGTTTTCCGGCAGAACTCCGGCGACAGCAAACAACTCCGGCGTCAGGTGTCTTGCAGCAGCAAGTCTCCGGAAAGCTTGGAAAAAGTATGGGTATCTCCGGTATAAGCTTCAGGGGCTCAGTGAGGTTCAGAAATAAGGAAATCGGTTTTCCGGCGACGAACAGAAAAGTTCCGGCGAATGGAATTACGCCGAGGAAAAGTGTGGTTTTGAGCGAAAAGGTTTGCAATGGGTTGAGGGTGAATTTATAGGGGAAAACGTCGAAGCACTTGGTCTGATTCCCGACTGGGTTCATTGATTTAAATTTTCCGGCGGTTATAATTTTGGTCGCGGACTTCAAACATCGGTTATAACCGATGTCCTAATAATAACTTACGTTATAACTGAAAATGGTGATAAAAACTCGCGAGATTTCCGGGATTCCGACGACTGAACTAAAGGGGCGCCGATTTTGAATTCGTAATGTCACTTTATGAATTAAATGATTCTATTATTTACCAAACAGAACAAGTGGCGCAGTGGTTTGTGTGTGTGTGTTAAGACATGTTCCGGATCGGTACAGACCCGGGTTCGAAACCCGGCAGAGGTATAATATTTTTATTTTGCGATTTTTGACAGTTTTTCAAAAACTAATTATATATTCTTGTGTAATAATTGATTACGTATCGTTTAAAAATATTTTGGGCATTTAATTCGCAACGAAATTTTTGACTGACTGTTCGGTTGATAAACGGAGCGGGTTTGGTAAATCCGTTTTTGACGGATGTTACAAAGACTGCTAGAGCGTTCGTGCTGACCACTGAAGAAGCAAAGATGATTCCTGATGTGATTGCCGGTATGTTTTTAGTTAATGATGTTTATGCAAAAGTATTATTTAACTCTGGTGCAAACCAAAGTTTCATCAATACTTCCTTCTACAATTTTCTTAAACAACCATTAACTAAACTTCACCAAAACTGTCTGGTGGAGATGGCAAATGGATCTTCTATCAAAATAAGTGAAATCCTGCAAGGAGTAAAAATAGAAATTTTAAGTTATAATTTTACTACTAACATTTTTCTAATGGAACTTGTCGGATTTGATGTCGTGTTAGGAATGGATTGGTTGGTAGCCAATCAGGCACGAATAATATGTGATCAAAAGTCGGTAGAAGTAAATGTACCATCTGGTGAAAGGATCACAATTAACGGAGATAAGTCGAGAAGATCAACAAAGTTCATCTCTGTGATGAAAGCTGCAAGCTTTGCACGGAAAGGAGGAATAGTGTATATGATTTCCGTAATCATTAACACTAAAGGAAAAGAACTAAAAGATATTCCTGTAATATCTAATTTCTCATATGTCTTCCCATAAGAGTTGCCTGGATTACCGCCAGATCGAGAGGTTGAATTTAGAATTCACCTAATACCAGGAATGGCACTGATTGCCAAAGCACCCTATCGTCTAGCACCGACGGAGATGCAGGAACTGAAGAAACAACTGGACGAATTATTAGAGAAAGGTTTCATACAACCCAGCTCATCACCGTGGGGAGCCCCAGTGTTATTTGTCAAGAAGAAAGACGGATCAATGCGTATGTGCATTGATTACCGGGAATTGAACAAAGTGACAATTAAAAATCGGTACCCATTACCGAGAATCGATGATCTGTTTGTTCAACTCCAAGGAGCCCGATTCTTTTCTAAGATCGACTTACGCTCAGGATATCATCAGTTGAAAGTACAGGAAGAGGACATTCCTAAAACTGCTTTTAGAACGAGGTACGGTCATTATGAATTTACTAGCATACCATTTGGTTTAACCAATGCCCCGGCTGCATTTATAGACATGATGAACAGGATATGTAAACCATACCTGGAAAAATTCATAATTATCTTTATAGATGATATTCTAATTTACTCTAAGAGCAAGGAAGATCACGCAGAACATTTGCATATACTCCTGTCATTGCTGAGGAAGGAAAAGCTTTACGCAAAATTCTCAAAATGTGAATTCAAGTTACAAGAAGTACAATTTCTTGGACATCTGGTAAACCACGAAGGAATTCATGTGGTTCCCACAAAGATCGAAGCAATTACCAAATGGAAGGTCCCAGAATCACCAACAGAAGTAAGAAGTTTTCTTGGATTGGCAGGATATTATAGACGTTTTATTCAAGATTTTTCTAGAATAGCTATTCCGTTAACCAAGTTAACTTGCAAATCGGTTAAGTTTGAATGGGGACCAAAGCAAGAAGAAGCATTCAGGATTTTGAAGCAAAAGTTAACCAATGCACCAATACTCGCTTTGCCAGACGAAACTGAAGATTTCGTAGTTTATTGTGATGCGTCTAAATTAGGATATGGATGTGTGTTGATGCAACGTCAAAAAGTAATTGCTTATGCCACTAGACAACTTAAAAAGCATGAAGAGAATTATACAACCCATGATCTAGAGTTAGGAGCAATAATTTTTGCCCTTAAGATGTGGAGACACTATCTTTACGGTAGTAAGTTTGTGGTATTAACAGATCACAAGAGTTTAAGATATGTCTTTGGACAAAAGGAATTAAACATGAGACGGAGGCGATGGATGGAAATCCTTAGTGATTATGATTGCGATATCCAGTATCATGTAGGAAAAGCTAACGTAGTAGCTGATGCTCTAAGTCGAAAATATCATGGGAAGCCGAAAAGAATACGCTCTCTTAGACTAAACCTGCAGATAGATTTAAAAAATTAAACAGACACAAGAAAAAGCAATCAAGGACGATGCTGAAGGATTAAAAGGAATGATTAAGGAATTAGAAAAAGGAACCGATGGAGTTTGGAGATTCCATAAGAAAAGAATTTGGATTCCTATTCAAGGAGACCTGCGAAATTGAATTTTAGAGGAAGCCCATAAGACTAAGTATACAATGCATCCTGGAAGTGATAAGATGTATAAATATTTAAGAAAGAATTTCTGGTGGATATGTATGAAAAAGGATGTAGCAACCTACATTGCTAAATGTCTAACATGCTCACAGGTTAAAGTTGAATATCAGAAACCTTCAGGATTGTTACAACAATTGGAAATGCCAATTTGGAAATGGGAATTGATAACAATGGACTTTGTTACCAAACTACCCAGGACACGAAAAGGTAATGATACAATCGGGGTGATTGTAGATAGGTTAACCAAATCCGCTCATATCTTACTGATGAAGGAAACTTTCAGTATGGAACAGTTAGCTGAATTATACGTTAATAAAATAGTTTCATTGCATGGAATTCCTTTATCTATTGTGTCTGACATGGACAGCCGTTTTACCTCTCATTTTTGGACAAGTTTCCAAAAAGCAAAGGGAACCAGACTCAATTTAAGTACAGCATATCATCCTCAAACAGACGGTCAAAGTGAAAGAATAATCCAAACAATGGAAGATATGCTTAGAGCCTATGTAATTGATTTCGGAGGAAATTGGGATGAACATTTGCCTTTGATAGAGTTTTCCTACAACAACAGTTATCATACCAGCATTAATGCGGCACCATTTGAAGCACTCTACGGATGAAAGTGTCGAACTCCAGTATGCTGGGCGGAGATTGGAGAAAAGCACTATCAGGTCCTGAAATTGTGCAAGAAACAACTGACAAAATCATTCAAGTTAAGGAAAGACTAAAAGCGGCTCGAGATCGCGAAAAGAGTTATGCACGTAACAGACGTAAACCCTTGGAATTTCAAGTTGGAGATAAAGTGTTGTCAAAGGTCTCACCCTGGAAAGGAGTTGTAAGATTCGGTAAGAAAGGAAAACTAAGCCCAAGGTATGTTGGACCTTTTAAGATTATCAAACGAATAGGGTCAGTAGCCTAGCAACTACAATTGCAAGATGAAATGGCAGGAATACATGATGTACTTCATGTATGCAATCTCAAGAAATGTCTAGCAGATGAATCATTGGTGATACCTCTTCAAGATGTAGAGGTAACTGAGAAACTTAAGTTCGTGGAGAAATCCATTCAGATTGAAGATAGAAAGATCAAGAATCTCAAGCGCAAGAGATTAGTTTTGGTCAAAGTTAAATGGGATTCAAAGAGAGGACCAGAATATACATGGGAATTAGAGTCAGAAATGCAAAGAAAATATCCACACCTATTCAAGTGAATCTCGAGGACGAGATTTAAAACAAGGTGGGAGGATGTAACAACTCTCCAAAACACCCCTAACCGGACCGTTAACGAAGAACCGAACACATAAATCGAGACGTGGCACGCAAAACGAGATAAGTCCACCTGGACGGTCCAGGCGCCACGCGCCAGAGACACCAGCCTCTGTTGCAACGTGCGGGAGGTGTCAAGGTGACGTGTCACCGTTTCGCGCTCTGGCAACCCTACACTTGTGACCAGGCTGACCTAGCCTAGCTAGGCATCTCAGGCGCCACTCGAGGGAGCTCCCGGAATCCCGCGACGCGCGGGGGAGGTCAAAATCGGGTATAAAGGAGCGGCCCTTGGGACTGAAATCGTCGCTCACTTTCGATCCTCTGAATCGATCGTATACTCTCTGAATCTCTGTTTCTCCGCCAACACCCCCTAAAACCCCTAAACCTGCGAAGCGCTACCCGTGTAAGTAACTTAACCCACGATCACTAATTCACTATCCTACCCGAGATTAGGACTAACGCATGTCAAGGATCTGCCCGACTACGTTCGTTAAAATCCTATCTCGTGTTGTATGGACACCCTACCCGATCGATCTAGAATCGCCAACGCATGTCAAGGCTCTGCCTGACTACGTTCGTTGGAGTTATGTCGAGTGTTGTATGGTTAAAGTGACTTGGGTTAAATTACTAACACATGTGCATTGTATGTTTTAATAAAATCCCAGGAAGTAATCAAGAACTATCACCAAGAACTCCGTAGGAATACTTCAGTGTTCAAGGCGAGTACATTCTCTTTTTGTAAATTTTTTGTGAGTCATTTTTTTTCTCAACTGCTTTTACAAAACCTCAAATGTTTTTCAGTTACACTTACAGTGATTAAGTCTTTGTATTCTACAATTACTGTCGGTATGTGGGGTTTTATATACACTACTTATCAAGCGTCACCATTGGACAACGGGTTAGCCAATGAGTGATATGACCATAGTCACAGATCCGGTCGAGTGACAATTACTGAATGAGTAATTGGGTTGATATAAACATTGTAATCGCTCTTAATACTGTAAAGTATAATGATATGCCATTTTATAAAATGAAATGAACTCGCCAGTATTTCTTGCTGATAAAAATGTTTTTAAAACGCGTTTCAGGTAACTTAATGTGAAGCTAATAGAAGCCAGCTGGAGGGCACTGAAGGCTTAGAAAAGTGGCTATAAAAGTTACCTAAATAAAAAGGAGTTTATGTTTTTTTATAAAATTGAGGGTTACCCCTCTACGAATATATTGTAATGGAAACATGGGTTTTACCCCGATTGTTGAATATAAAAGTTTGGTGTTTTGAAACTCTTATATTTATTTTCTAACTACGATCCTGATGTTTTAATTCCGCTGCCAAATTAATAAACACCGGTACCACCAGCTCTGTGTCTCGCGGCCCTCGCTCCCGGGGTGAGGTTGGGGGTTGCGACACCTCAAAACATCTCACACCCGGACGTGTGGGATAGAATACTTAAACCGATCTTCATATTTACCATCGCCTCTTTGAAAAAGTCATCGTTGGATCGAGTGGTGGACTGTTCAGGTTGTTTGGGTTTATATGGATCCATGACTTTTTTAAAAGTTGAAGAGTATTTTTATAAGAAAATAAGAGAGAGTTTGAGTGAGATGGTGTAAAAAATGCTAAAGAAATAATATATTTATAATGTTAAAATTTAATTTAATTTAGTTTATAAAACCAGACATTATTAAATGGCTACATTTCGAAATGAGGGCTCGTCACATGAGGCAATGTTCATTTTTCTATCTCGGGATTAAAGAGCTTTAGCGACGAATTCAGCAGTAGCGGGGACATGCTTTAGCGACGAAAAGGAAGCAATAGCGACGAAACAGTAACGGTGACATCTTTAGCGACGACCGCATGTTTAGTTAGAGACGATTTTTGTCGCCACTAAAAATGAATTTTATTGTAGTCCCACTCTTTTATGTGGTTTTATAATGTCTTACTTATAATTTTTTGATTAAAAAATTATAACAATGTGCATGTGATGTATATGTATCATTTAGAAAAAATGTTATCATTAACATATTTTAAAAAAAATATCAACATATTGCAATTCACATGCATTCTAGCCAATTTACGTAATCAATAGCAGAAGTGGTTAAAGTAGTTCTCACAATAACATATTGATTGGTTTCCAAATGAGCACCTATAGACACCTAGTGTGTGTGAAAGAGTGGTATTTCACGATCAATATTTTATGTTAAGAGACGTAGAACCACATAAATAAAAAAATTGTTTATTTTTCATCCCACTCTTTTCTTTGGTTTATTTCTGATCATTTTGATTAAAAAGGAATAATAATATGCATATGTACACGTGGTATACATGTACATATGCATTTAGACAAAATGTTATATATCAGTAACATATCTTTTTAAAATAATCTAACATATGTTAATTCACATACATTCTCGTCAATTTGTACAATTCACTTCTCAAAATTTCCTCTAACATACTTTTGGTTTCACTATAAACACCCATATTTTAAAATTTTGATATTGTTTATATACACTGTAGGTGATATTAATAAATAAAAACTATGAAATCTTTTTCATGTATTTTAAAATTTTTGTATCGTTTATCTATATATATGTGTAAGTTATACATAAATAAACAGTCAATTTTAATTTGTTTTTTTTTTATTTGTATATATTTTGGAAGAGAAGTGAAAATAATAACCATCACATTTATACTCATTCTACTATTTTTATTTCTTTTAGGATAGATAAGTAAATCCAATGACTCAGCATAGTGGGGGATGCCCGACCCCCGAACTTTTCGTTTCCGGGTATGTAGTTTTCGTATAAAATTTTCAGGTATATATGTTTCCGACCCTCCGGTTTTATAATTTTTTTAGATATATGTTTTCGAACCCTCATATGAGTGTTAGAAATAAATACTTGAGTGCATGTAAAATAAGAAGCTATTGAAATCAACCGACAGAATAGTCCATGGATGCCACTAATAGAGACGACAAGGCTTCGTTTCCCCACTCATTCTCGCAGATATCTCTATCCACATACACTGATCAGAATCTCCATCATCTATTAACCAACACTAACCATTAATACCTTATAAAATGCAACACAAACCCTCTCTTATCATGCACAATACACCAAGGGGTTTACTACGTTATCTTTTATTCAGATAACTCCTTAAGACTCTTCAGTCATGAGTTTCCTCAATCTAAACCTTTCAGAAAACGATTTCAGTTCATCTTCATCTTCATCGTTGTCCCCTCAAAGCAACGTTAAACGCGTTTTCTCATGCAGCTACTGCGAAAGAAAATTCTACAGCTCACAAGCACTTGGAGGCCACCAAAATGCCCATAAATTTGAACGAAAGTTAGCAAGAAGAAGCGTGAACTGAGTGTAGCTGTTAGACCTCATTCAGGGTACATGAGTCAGCCCACATCAAAGTCTGCTGGTTCTACTGGCCAGCCAGAGTCATGATGGGGGTTAACCATCAAGAATACGTTGGAAGTTTCGGTGCTAATAATTTCGGAAGAGGGCTGGATTATAGTTATAAGGGTAAGAATGTTTATGGAGAAGACTCTAGCCAGCTTGATTTGACTCGTAGGCTTTGAGCAACTACTTTTTAGTAATTTAGTACCATGTTTCAAATGTTTAATTAAGTCTTCTAGGTTTGTATTGTCAATGCATTTTCCTGCATGTGATTGGGACGTTCTTACTTCTTAGGAAGTGCATTAACTTTATTGCATTATGGTTAAAGTTTCTTAGTTGTAAGAAAATTGTATCATGTAATTTAAGTTCTGGAATCTATCATTTCATGTGTTTTAACTAGAATCAAAAACTTTGGTACCATTATTAAATTACAAAGTATTCTGATTGGGTTTTGTTAAGCTACGATTTACCTGATCATGTTGGTTAGCAGGATTGTAGGATTATCATATTTAATTGGCGCTTTGGCGGGATCTCGTGAGTTTTCTTCTGGTAACTAGTTTTCATGGTTAGAAAAAAAAAGTAATGAGAAATTATTGTCATTGGAAGAACTCAAGTACCCAAGAGCCCCCACAAAGTTGGAGTTTGGTCCCTGGAACGAAAACTAAAATTATTGAGCTATGGGATATGATGGAGCCATATGGAATTTTAGGACCAAATTAAAACTTATAAATATAGTCCACTCATAATTGCTCACTTGTTTTCTATTCAAGCAGACACAGGCTAGCTAATATCTTTCATTAGTTATCTTTTGAGTGTTAGCATCCACATAAGATATTGCAATATCAAACATTACAAGCCATTAGTCAGTTTAATATGATTAATGTACTTTTCAATAATACATGTCTCATTGTATTTACCTTAATCTGTGTTGATGTAGCATACCGAGAGTCCGAGACGGAGTACTTTGATTCAAGAATTGGCATCCTCCTATGTATTTAGACCTACCTAACAAAAGCAAGTATATGAGCTAGAAAGGTACCAACTTAAAGCTGTCACAATTTTATGCCTATATATGATAGTCATTGTATTATAGTTATTATGACTGCAGCATTTGTTGATGACTAATGTTTCTGAACATGTTTTCGGAAATTGTTAGAAAAGAAATAGGTAACGCCGTGTCGGACAGTTATTGCATTAACAAATGATTAAAAACATTCTGTAGATATATCATTTACGATCCTTCGCTAATATTGAGACGGACAGTTATTGCATTTACATATTGTTCCAAGATACACAAAAGATTAAAAACATTCTGTAGATATATCAGACGCTTATGGATTTCAACACTGCAAGAAAAAGGTTTGGTGACAGTGAAAGTTTCGTCCAACGTCAAAGAGTATCTGCGACCTACATTTGCAACGTTTGAAATTTCATTTACGATCCATCGCTAATATTGAGACAGTCAAAATAGGTTTTCCACAGTGTGATAATATGTTGGAACCTTTTGTGAAAGATAGTTATTTTCTTCAATGTGAGTAAAACTAAAACTAATACCTATTACCTATAGTTTCTTGCAAGTGCGGTGACAAAAAACCATTCTATGATAAAAATATCTCCAGAAGTCATTTTCCTTTTATTGCAAAGTGACAAATTAATGTTATTTTACATGATATGATATGGTAGCATATATTGCTCCACTACCAGAAAGTTAGGTATATGCACTGTAATTCTGGTTGCAAATAGACAAATTGGACCCAGAATCAGACCATGATTTGTCTTCTGGAAACAAATCATAGTGATCGCATCGTTTATCCATTTGATCAATATACATGAACAACAATCCCACAATTAACCGAACACAATACTAACAAGAACAATAAGAACCAAATCTGAATTGATTGTAACTCGTGTGAATGTGATGTTACAATCTTGAATACATGAACTTATTTATACTAGAGCAATAGACACCATTCAACTATCGTGACCCTTGGTGAATAGGCGTGCCCATGCCTTCCAATCAACGTGACCATGCCTTTTTTTGGCGCCCCCTTGTGATCGAGATGTGGTGTGTCACATCCCTTGTGTATAGGTTATAACCTTTGCTTCTTGTCCCAATACACCTTTATACTAATACATGTTGGGGAATTTGTAATAACCGGACGATCAGAGAGGCTGTACTGACTCTCAGATCAAATTATTTCGGTGGTTCACCCGAATAATTCAATCGGATACAACTCTGATTTTCGAGAATTAGAACACCAGTATGATGATTGTGAATCCGTATGAACCAGAGAAAGTGACCAAAAAAAACTGTTTCGAATTTTGGGGATAATCTTGCAGAAAACTGCCTCTGGCAGTTTTGTTTCAAATTTTTAATAAAAACTGACAAAAAACTGCCTTCATTTTTTGTCTAAAAATTATGACGAAAATTTTAATAAAAATTTTTTCCAAGGCATTTTTCATGAAGCAATTTAATTAAAATAAAATTTTTCCAAGCTGACCTGACCCCAGCCAGGGGCTCTGCCCCTTGGACCCTGATCCCAGGGGCGTCGCCCCCTTGGAATCCCCTATTCGGGGCTCCGGCCGAATACTAGGAATTATAACAACTCGAACAAGCGTGCACTCCCGCACCTCCTAACTTGTTCGATGTATATTATAATTCCCTTGATCACCAAGTTAATCCCCGATTACACTAAAATATCTAACAATACATACATACATATATAATAAACGTACTATAGATTAGTTACACTAAGATCCTTTAATAATACTAATAACAATTTGCAGCCCATTAGACCCAGTTGATGATTAAACATATTACATTCTCCCCCGTAATCATAAAACTGGTCATCATCCTTGATCTGCAATCTTCATGACCATCAACATCTTTGTTCCCCACTAGAACATAGTCTTCGCCTTCACCACCATACCAACCTTCTTGCATTCCTCCGTTAACTTGGTCATTGCTTGCACATGCCTTCATCCCATTAAGAACGTAACCTGGTGAAAAGCCCCTTATAACATTTACATCTTCTTTCTTCCACTTGCGTTCTTCAAAATCTTCATCTTGAGCAATTACATATTCTTCGATTGTAACCTCATCATCTTTCAACATCATTGCCCTTTTCTTTTCTTTATTGTACAATGTAGTCCTAACAAACATCTTTCTTATGAGGCAAGTGTCACCTTCCAATATTACTTCATACCCTTGTTGTATCAATTGTTCCATACTTAAATATTTTTGTTAACCTTTGAAACGAACCTAATACACGGTATGTTTCTATATTCACTTATAAAGATCTTTGTTTCACCCATACCATACCATGAACAAACCCATCATCACAGACCCGTGTCTCTACATTGAAACCCTCTATAAACGTGGTAAACAATTATCCGTTGCCTGTAACGTGTCGGTTGAATGACAAATTAACAGCCCATATATCATTCTAGTTCCCAAACTCGGTACCCCTAACCATATTATCCTTTTGATTCAACGATTCCGACAAGGTTAAGCTTAAAACTTACTTGGACATGAGAAAGAGTAATGACCCATATCTTGACAACGATAGAAGCGAACCAATGAATCTGCCATCATTTCATTTCCTTTTCGAATGATAGTAGCCTGTGGAGTTTTATTTTTATTTTTTTTACCAAACACACCCTTGATAGGTCCCCTCTTTCTGTTATAATTTTTCAAAACGCATCAGGCGCAACGTCTTTTTGATTGAACCATGAAGGCCTTCTAATCAAACTTTTAAGCAAGAATATCCCTTGTTCCAAGAACATACCTAGTTCGATCCCTATTTAACATTTCGGTGGTACTCCTTGAATGCATGCCATCTGACTTGCGCCGCCTGGCACCACTAACAAACCCTAAATTGAATTGAATCCTTCTTGCTTTCTGAATACAATTACTAATGACGAACCTTTTAGGATTCTCCTTCTTCCCCTTCCGGTTTTGACTATCATTTGTCATCAAACCAGCATGTCCCTTGGCGATTCCACTTAGCATCCCATCCTCTTGGAATCCTGTCGCTTCTGGTTTACCGCCTCCTAGTCATCCTCCCGGGAAAAACAACCATCATCCATATTTTGTTTATGATCAGCGATTGTAACCAAATCCTGAAATCCTTCATAGCCTCCATGTTCGTAATTAGTACATCGGTCAAATCATTCTTCGGAACCTCGCTCTGATACCACTGTTAGACGAATTGGACTCAGAATCGGACCCTAATTTGTCTTTTGGAAACAAATCACGGTGATAGCATCGTCTATCCATTTGATCAATATACACGAACAACAATCCAACAATCAATGAAATACAATAATAACAAGAACAATAAGAAACAAACCTGAATTGATTGTAAATAGTGTGAATATGATGTTACAATTGAGATTGCATGAACCTATTTATACTAAAACAATAGACACCATTCAACTAAGTCTATTGGTATACTTGTTGAAGAAAAATTGAGTTGGAAGATTATACTTGTTAAAAATGAATGCTCAAATATTACTATCAATTACATTACATTATATTACATTACATTACATATATCAATTTACAACAAGTTTTAGCTTGGTTGACTTGCATTGCATTGTGGGTGTATTATGCATACCTTGGTTTTATATTGTATTTAATATTTGTACCCCTTGTGGGTAGTTAACCTTTTCTCTTTCCTCTTTAAGGGTCATTTGTTTCAAACCCACTCACCGCCTCCCCCTGCCCCCATTCCACCACTGCTTCCCCCTTCCATCGCCTCCTCCTCTGCCTAAGGCCTCCACGACCAACGTTTACTATCGCTAGTGAACTTCGTTCTTCGTTTGTCTTTATCTCCGGCTAACCATTTCTATGGTTAAGGTAATGGCGGTTTGTTTGGGGTTTTGATGTTGTTGTCTCGTGGACATATCCATTATTCAAATTGTTGCTGCATGTGGGATTTCTATTGTTTAAGCCTTTCAGGGCTATCTTGATAGTATTTTTTTGGGGGTGATTTGTATTTTTGTCCCGGGATTCTGTTGTTTTTGTTGTTGTTGTCCGATGATCATGAAAATTTGCTTCATTAGAGGTTTTTGTTTAATAAAAGTTGTTGGTATCTTTGATGTAGTTCAGTATTGTTTATGTGTTATTACTTGTTTTGACGACGACGAACATGTGTTCTCGTCTGTGAACAGCTTGATGAACATTGTTTAAGTTTGTTTGGGATGCTGTATAATATCCTTTTCTAGATGTAATATGTGTTGCTTTTGTGGGTTGTGCTTGGTTTTTCGATGATGTTGAACATCTTTGTTTTGGTTTGCTTTTTGTTACCGTTGTTCTTTAAGATATTGTTTTCGATGGAGGAGACTTTTTGTTTCATCCGAGAAACTGTTGTGCGGATGCATGTTTTATTTATTGGTGTGGACAAGGTTTTGTTATGTTAGATAGTTGGTGATCTCTATGAGGAAGGGTTGCACCTCATTTGAGAGTTTTTTTTTCGTTGCATGTTTAATATGGTGATGATGTGGCTTTACATTTGGCATGACATTATGTAATGTAGTAGTGTTTACCTTCTAAGCCTTACATCTTCACTTTCTTTGATTGGTTGAAGCAGTTTAGGCAAGCGATTTGGTTGTGGTTATATAATATGATACTATCAATTTGCAACAACTTTCTGCTTGGTTGACTTGTACGCATAGCATTGTGTGTGTTTTAAGCATACCTTGATTATATGTTGTGTTTAATTGTTTGTACCCCTTCTGGGTATTTAACCCCTTCGCTTTCCTGATTGAGGGTCATTTGTTCAACATATGGTTGCATTGTTGAGTTGTATCAAATGCTTTTAACTTTGGATTATTTTGTTGGTGTTTTTGGTTGTGGCATGCTTGGATATGTAAACTGTTGTGTAACAGTTTGCAGACTTATTTGCAATGAGTATGTTAACGCTCGAATTTACATGTCACAAAAGGGTATATTTAGTACTTGCTATGACGGTGCGCCTCATTTGGCAAGGCAATAGTTGTTGCAACCATGTTGTGCTGCTGAGAAACAGTGAGTCGACACTTTTGTTGCAAATTGATGGTATTGTAATATAATTTCGTTGAATTGGCTATGATATTCTTAATATGGTTTCACAAGATCCGTGAAGGCTTCATGAAAGCAACCGGCATGAACTAGATTTTAAGCCTAAATATGCTTTTTCATACTTAAAAGATAAAACGTATATTTTTTGTATTTTTTTTCTCTTTACGTCTAAGTGTTTACGCTAATCCTAAATATTATTTTTCATACTTAAAAAATAAGACGTGTATTTTTTTGTATTTTTTGTTTTTATCTTTATGTCTAAGTGTTTACGTTTATAACTTATAGGCGATGAGGGGCATGCATTTTCGGAATGCGTTTGTAGTTGCCATCTCGATAAGTTTTATGTTCTCGAGCCTATCTTTCGTAGTTTTATACACTCGCCACATTACGGCGGGACTCAACCCTAGTTAAACTTAAATTTCACATAAATTGGAGATCAACTATAATCATATAATTAATAATCCAACTAAATGCTATTCAAAAAAATTTATGTGTTAATATGAACATAATGTTCATCATTTATCTAACATCATTGTTATTAAAAATCTTGAGATGTGAATTCTCGTACATTATCCATCTAAATGTTTTTCATTTGGTTTTCCGGGATATTAGCACTTAATTGAATTTGGCTTAGTGAGGCAAATGGTACATGTGAATGTCAATTAGCTAAAAGACTCACATGTTACTATTAAATGAGACATCTATTAAGACCATGCAATAGAAATGGTTCTTATTAAGGATCAATAGGCTTGAATTTGTTCCCATGGGTTGTTTCCAAAAATAAGGAGAATCGTGTTGGAGTTTATTTTCGGAGAATGTTACTATTTAAATGAGACATCTATTAAGACCATGCAATGTCGAAATGGTTCTTATTAAGGATCAATAGGCTTGAATTGATCCCATGGGTTGTTTCCAAAAATAAGGAGAATCGTGTTGGAGTTTGTTTCGGAGAATGTTACTATTTAAATGAGACATTATTAAGACCATGCAATGTCGAATGGTTCTTATTAAGGATCCACATACACCAATGGGGTGTGGTCATGGTGACCTACCTTGTAATAAGGGTAACCTCCGTTGCCTCTTGACACTCAGACGGTAGTGTAAATTTTGGGAAAAACTGATGTTTGTTCGATCTCGTTATCATTTTTTTAAATGTTGTCCCTATAAGGATTTTATAGATCCGTCAGTGGTGGTGGTGGTCTATAGCAAAGGCAAAGCATTTAAACACTTGGTTTAGAAGGAGTAAGTATTGGGTTTAAGTCTCATAAACAATAAAGATTAAAAGAAATTTGTCATTAAAAAAGGATTAAAGGCCTGAATCAGTTCCCTTCGGTTATTTCCAAAAATAAGGGGAATCATGTTGGTAGGGTTGTAAACGAACCGAACGTTCAGCGAACCGTTCGTGAACCGTTCGGCGGGAAGTTCGTTTATGTTCGTTTGATTAGCTTAACGAACGAACACGAACAAAAAATTT
Source organism: Scalesia atractyloides (assembly GCA_947069175.1). Lineage (NCBI taxonomy): Eukaryota > Viridiplantae > Streptophyta > Magnoliopsida > Asterales > Asteraceae > Scalesia > Scalesia atractyloides. Next base: position 6,116,707 of record CAMTDV010000017.1, read on the forward strand.
GGTTCGGTTAGCTTTGCGAACGAACACGAACACATGTCTCGTTCATTCGACTGCGTTCGTGAACGTTCGGTGATATGTTCGGTTACGTTCGGTTGTCTTCGTTTGATTATATTAAAAAAATAATAAATAATAAACCTTTAATCTAAACATATTGAAAACTTGAAACACTATTTTTTTAAGCTAGCTAAAATTTGGACATTCTAAGACATTTTTTGTGATAATTATGTCTAAGTTAGTTAAACATAATTCATTGTTTAGTGGTGTATTTAACTTCTTGTATTTTGATTTATCAATTGATGGTTAACTACTTATATGCAATGTTTAAGAATAACAATGTTTTTATTTTTATTTTCAAGTTAAATGTTCGTTTTCGTCCGTTTTTATTTGTTTGCGTTCGCTTGTGTTCGAGACCAGTGTTCACGAACTGTTCATGAACAATTGAATTTTCTTAACGAACGAACACGAGCATAAACTTACGTTCGGTATGTGTTCGTGAACAGTTCGCGAACATGTTAATTTCCTTAACGAACGAACACGAACATGATCATGTTCGTGTTCGTTCGGTTCGTTTACAGCCCTACATGTTGGTGTTTGGCTTTAGAGAGCCAAATAATTAATTTGCAAAGAAATCATCAAGCACATAATGTTTTAAAAATCAGTTTTTAAATTGTATCGGTTTGGACTCATAAATGGTTCAACCGGTTAAACTGGGTTGTACCAATGGTTCAACCATATTGACTAATTAACCTTATAAATCCATAAAATACAGGTTCAACTTAAAAAATAACCTAAAACTATATCATTCCATAATAAAAGAATTATTCCAAAAGTTAATTCATAATCAAAAAATAATCCCAAAGTTAATTCATAATCAAAAAATATCTAAATTTTCACTATTGATACCTTTTTGGGGGTTAGGTTTTACAAAGAATATAAATTGTCACCTTTTATTACCATAAAAAATTAAAGTTAAAATTTTAACCTTTGGTGCGGTACCGGGATAACGGTTTAAACCGGTATAACCCAATTTACCAGTAGTACAATTTTTTTCCGTTCCCTCAGTTTACCGGTACGATTCATACCGACCAAGCTTCTGGAGTCCGGCTTAAACTGTTCAATCGGCCGATATAAACCGGTTTTTAAAACCTTGGGTGCACATGAGAAGTTTTCTTGGTAGCAAAACTTTTAGATTACTGAGGGGTGAGGGGTAACTGTTGGCATTTTCGATTACTCACCTCATCATAATGCTAGTTGGTTGATCTAATCAGTCATGTTATATGATAAAAGTATCTTTGTCTAGTAATTTTTGGTAACTCTTCATGTCTGATTTTTGGGTTAAAGATCAAGGGAGTAGATGTACGATAGATTCATTTACATCCTTAAGGCTGGTGGATATGGTGATGACCCATCTTTAGAGGATGATCCGCCACGTAAGCGTCACATAGGATGGGCATGAGGATGGGGCAAAAAGTATGGAGGTAAGGAAATAGGGGATGATCCTAAAATATATGTATACGTTGTATGTATATATGTGTGTGAGGAGGTTTTGTCCTCTAGTGGGACAACTTGAACGGTATGGGGAAGCCGGCCATGACGCGGCAAGGGGGGCGAAATGGTGTAGGGGCCGGCGCCAGACCATGCCGAGGCCATGCCAAGCCCCACACCGCCCAGCCTAAGACCACTATATATATGTTGTAATATATTCTCTTTTAACTCTTTGGTATCATTTCCAAAAATTAAATGATAACTCTTTGGTATCATTTCCAAAAATTAAATGATAGAAGTAACCAACTGATTGATTTTAAATCTACATATGTTCACGCCTCTTTGTATATATTTTTTGGAATGGAGACTTCTTGTGTTGGGTTACTGGATTCTCTAAATCGAAGAGTCCTGTAATACCCCACTTTGTCAGGCTATGTTGTTTTAACCGGGCTTACGTTGGCTTCAGAGTTTGACTTAGGTGTTCGCCGGGAAATCATACCACCGGCTGCCACTTGACAGTCGTGGTGTCACCACAAAAGCAGAACTCTCTGGCGTAACTCATGGTGGGACGAAAAACCCCGGTGGCTCGGGATTTGAACTGAGTCAACTGACAAACTCGTACAAGGTCTGGCTCAAATCCTTCATTGCCTTAATCCACCGAAAAGTGACACAAGTGGGAATCGAATTTGGATATCCACAAGAGAAACCAAGCCTCCAACCACTAGTATTTAAATCTTTATAAACACCAATTAAGATTATATTAATTATATCTACAAATGTTATGAATTTACATCGAGATAGATGGTAAACGGACAACAACCACTATTTAAATCATTTTCTAATGGAAACTTAAGTTCAATTCTCACTTGTGTCATATTGGGATGGATATATGCAGTGAAGGATTTGGACTAGGCCTTGTGTGAGGTTATCAGTTCGATTCCTGAGCCCAACCAGGTTTTCGTCCCACTGTGTGTTACGTTAGAGAGTTATGCTCTTGTGATGGCACAACGACTGTCAAGTGACAGCCGGCAGTATGGTTTCCCCGGGGGACGCACAGAAAAGCCAAACTGATTTGGAGAATTTAATGACCTTATACATGAAGTTCAACGTTCAAAAAAATATATTTTATCTTGTATTTACCAAATAGCGGAAATAACCATTAAATTGATTTGTTAGTGTGGAAACAAGCTCAAAACTATAGAAATCATCAAATGACATATTTTGTGAAACTAATATTAGTTTATAAAATTTGATAAATTGAAAATTTTCATAATATGAGTTAACCAAATAACTTAAGTTGCTAGGTTAGGCTTCTCGTGTAATCAGACAAAGCGTTAATCACATAACTCAATTTCCACTTCAAATACGCATACGCAGGGGCGTAGGTACATAGAGACGTAGGGGTTCGGCCGAACCCGTACCAAAAATAGATTTAGTGTTATATATACGTGCATTTCGACATCGCACCCGTAGAAATTTAAATATCGAACCCGTAGAAAAAGTCGAAATTTAGTGATAGACAATCGATCGCTCGTCCCTTAAAAATTTCCGAACCCGTAAGAAAAAAATCCTTGTTAAACCACTGCGCATACGTAAATGCATAATAATTTAACCAATGATTTGATTTGGGTACCTGAATGACGAATTGAGGATACATCAGGAGATCACAAAGTGTTGAAACATAAGAAAGTAATCGAGTGCCGAGAATATCTTCTGGACGCAAGTTATTGTCGATCGAATTAAGAACGACAGTTTCGGACACAAGCCCTCAAAAGAAAAACATCAGTGAACAAATGGTTTGGGTAGGGATGAGCGTGGTACCGGTACCAAAAATCGTCAAACTGCGTATCGGTACCGGTACCGAAATGTTTGGTACAATACCGGTTTTTTAAGGTAAAAATCGGCATTTTACCTATACCGTACCGAACCAGTACCGGTACCGAAAAAATCCGGTATGGGAAATTCGGTACCAGTACCCAGTACCAAATGTTCATCGCTAGTTTGGGGTGCCGAAAGAGATGCAAGGAAGAGGGATGATAGTTTTGTGAGGTAGGTAATCGATAGAGATAGACCAATAGGTGCAATACCCATCAACTCAGTTACTTATACTCAACCCGAACCGATCAAAACCGGAACACCTGATCACTTTCTTTTTAAAACTCGGTTCCATACCCGGAACCAGTTATTGCAATAGCCAATTTGTACCACTTGACCATACCCGGAACCACTTTTGAAAAAGAAAACCGATTGCACCACTCTTATAACCGATTGTACTCAGGGTTCAATCTCCCATCAACGACCTGGCTCGAGAAACCGTAAGAGAGTAACAGAAGTCAGAAACTAGTCGTTTTTCGCGGAGAGTGTCTCCTCTGAAACCATGGTCGCAAAAGTCGCTAAGCGTTCTCTAGTCGGATTTGAGAGTACTCGGGAAGTACTCGGCTTAGACAGAGAGTACTCGGGCCTCGGTAGCGTACCTTGTAACGAGTACTCAGCCTTCGAGACCTTATTTTACAACCATGTCAGAAACCAAGGCGTTGCCGCGTTGAATCCTTGAAATGTGTTTTAAGTAAAGATAATGAAAGTGGTAAAACTAGTAGAGATGATATGATCATTTTATTTTATTTTTTTGTAATTTAAGCAGAAGATTCAAATCCTAGAATCAATGTGAACCTTCCTTCATGGTGAAGCATCTTTGACGCAATTTAAGCAGGAAGCCCATGTTCATGATCATGCAAAATTACCTAATACACACACTAACTAGTTGACCAAAAACTCGGTTTACTTTGACCATCATGCAAGCAATAACTATAGTGTACCATTTAAGTTAGGCTCATCCTCACATGTCACACTTTAATATTTACCAAAAACACCCCACCAAAACACATCTAACATCCTCCTCTTGCATAGTTTTCCAAGGGCAATAGTCCATTCAACACCCCCCCCCCCCCCCCCCCCCCCCAAATCCCCCCTCTTTGTTATTCTCCACCTTCCTTAAAGGATGTATAAAGTCTATTTAGTAGACTCAATATCAAGAAAACTAAAACCATCATGATCTTAACAATTCCTCAATCAAAGTTTTTCAATATGGCAAAGTCCGAAAAGGGCCGGCGGTTCATCGTCTCGTCTTTCCTGTTCATCACATTTCTATGCACCATAGCTTCGATAAATGAAATCCGGTTCGACCATTTGTTAACATTCAGCAAATGTGCATTATCTTACGCTTCTTATAACTCATCTTTTGACAACTCTCTTCTACCCGTACATTCCTCAAATGATGAAATCCGTGTCCTTCTTGCTATTCTAACACTCCCACACCAATACCAGCGCCGCCAGTTCCTCCGCCTCGTTTACGGGACCCAGTCAGTGGCTTCTGGAAGAGTCGATGTAAAGTTCGTCTTTTGCAATCTTACAAAAGAAGACCAAAAGGTCTTAATAGCGCTCGAGATCATGCGGTATGATGACATCATCATCTTGAACTGCACGGAGAATATGAACAAGGGTAAGACGTACACGTTCTTCTCGAGCTTGCCAGATATGCAAACGACGTGCCTGATGCGTTCGGCGGGTCCTACCCGCCGTACCATTATGTAATGAAAGGTGATGACGACGCGTATTTCCGGCTTGATAATTTAGTAGAGTCGTTAAGGCCGTTGCCAAGAGACGATTTATACTACGGGTATACTATCCCATGTGATAGTATGGATCCTTACGGGCATTACATGTCGGGAATGGGATACCTGATATCGTGGGATATAGTCGAGTGGATTAGGGATTCAAAGATCCCGAAAAACCATCTAGAAGGCCCCAAAGACAAAGTTTTCGGAGATTGGATGAAAGAGGGTCGACGAGGAAAGAATCGACACAATGCTAAGTGGTCTATGTATAACTATCCCAACCCACCCACGAAATGTACACATGAACTTTTGCCGAATACGGTGGCAGTACACCTTTTGAAGACTCAAGAAAAGTGGATTCAGACACTGAAGTATTTCAATGTCACCCAAGATCTTAAACCATCTAAATTGTACCATATACCCTAGATCATAGTAATTATGCTTAATTCCTTACCCATTTTTGCTATTTTTTTAAATCCAATTGTATACAATAAAGAGTCCATTATGAGTTTACTGCTATTATCTTCTAATTATGTATGTACCCATAGGTATTCTTCATAAACCAAAGGGTAAATTACACTTTTGTTCTTTATATTTATACCGACTTTCAGTGGATGTCATTTGCCTTTAAAAATATTATGAATCATCCTTTACACTTTGAAAACCTTGCACGGTCTGTCCTTTGACACTAACCAAGTTAGAATTTCCAGTTAAGTTTGGTCACATGAGGGTAGTTTGGTCTTTTTTATGGTGCTTAGAGAGAAGGGGCGTTTATATCTCTTATTTTTTTATTCTTTATGTTTTATTTTAATATACTTTTTAAAATAAAGGGATAAAATGACTAAATTTCCCAAACTTAACTGAAAACTATAACAAGGTTAGTGTCAAAGGACAAATTGTGCAAGGTTTTAAAACGTAAACGATGAGTCCTGACATTTAAAAGGTAAATGACATCCACTGAAATTTGGTATAGACATAAAGGACCAAAAGTGTAATTTACGCTAAACCAAATTTGACACCAGAACACTAAAAGCACAAATGTTTGCGAACAAGATTCGTTTATAACAAACAAAACCCAAACGGCTAAATCTCTTCGAAAGAAGTTAAAAATCAAAACTTTACTCATCTACACAGTTGTGAGCGTAAATCTCATATGCTAAAGCACTTTCTTGAAAAATGGATTCAATTAAAACAGACTACCTGCATACTATTTATCAGCAGATGATTTCACCTTTTCAGTCACTGCGGATGAGCTTGTTGGGTCTCTTTCTTGACGAAGGGTACGAAGTTTTTCTTGGAGGGCTCTAACTCGGTCTTCAGTGTTTCGAAGCTTTTTGTATCTATATGCCACCCATAGACCAAACCCGCCGTATACAATAAGATAGGAACCCCATACGTAAGGGTAGGCTTCGGCGTTCTCCTTGGCTTTACGATACTGTTCCATTACAGCATTGCTAAATCCTCCAATGGTTAAAAGACTGCTCTTTGGTATTGAGTTCTCGTTGCCCTTTTCTTGTTGAGCGTCATTGCTTGTTTGATCAGTTGCCATATGTTATGCGTTCAGAATAAACCACCTGCAAAAAAAGAATCATTGGAGATCAGAGTTTCATGAACCTCAAAAACAATGATTCATCTAGCAATTGCATAATGTACAAATTTGCAATTGTATGTAAACCACTAGCTGTAGAATTTGGAATCAAACTCAGTATTATTAAGTTTTTGGAGTGAGTTTTAATCAGATTGGGCAGCATATACCATGATCAATACACATAGATACATGGCACAATTCTTAGAGCTAAGTAATTACAACATGGGAACAGTCGAACGGATCCAGCATAAAATCGAAATATTCTGCAGATTTGTTGATTAATTTTAAATTGCATTAAAAAAATTATATCAACTTCTTATTGATCCACACCAAGTCTATCTTGTCAAAGATGCAGCAAAGCACATAGGCCGAGCCTGGAGCCGGCATCTTTTAGGCTTTTTTAGGGCTGGTTTACGCCATTTTACGTTGATACTAGGCTTAACTTAGCTAGGGGTGTAAGCGAGCCGGCTCGTCATGTTTTTATGAAGCTCGAGCTCGCCTCAGTTCGAGCCTACTTATTTAAGCTCGAGCTCGGCGTACGAGTAAAACCCGAAGCTCGAGCTCGGCTCGACTCGAGCTATTTTTGAGAACAACCTCAGACGAGCTCGGTTCAATATCACTTAAAGCTCGGCTCAATTCCATCATCATCTATCATCATCATTATCTCTCGACCTCTCATTATTCCACTTAATTATGATTTTTTTGGGCCGTATGACTAGTCACAATTTGGCTGGTCGATTCGTTTTGGTTCGTCCGACTAATTCGAAAAACTATTCAAATGTATAGAGAAGAAATGGATGATAGTCACATACTTGGCTGGTCGATTTTCGTTTTGGTTCGTCCGATCCAATTCGAAAAAACAATTCAAATGTAGTAGAGAAGAAATGGTGGCTAATTCAGAAAGCTTTACCTGCTGGCTGGCTGGCTGATTGAACTTTACCTTCCCTCCCTCTCCTCCCTGCTGAATCAATCGTAGAATGAGAGAAAGAAGATCTGTCGGCTGTTTGTTTTTTAGGTTTAGAAGATAGAGGAATCAACAGGGGAGAAGATAGACAAGAGGGAGGACGACTAGTTAGGGTTATTTTATTTTGAGTTTTTTTTTTATTTACTCTAACATGATTTTCTTTTTAACCCAGAATAACTAAATTATGACCGAATTTCAAGGATTTTCTTTTATATTTATACTCATTTTCACCGTTGTCTTTTATTTAAAATTATGAGTTTTTATTTTATGTTTTAAATTATCGTACGTTATGTTCTTTAACCATAACTCCAGTAAAAAAATTTTTATTAAATTTGATCAGGTATATTTGTCTTTTAACCTAAGGACTAATATGTAATTATTTATTATCAAAGACTATTGTGTAAAATAATAATATGATTTTAATAATTAAAACATAATAATGAATCAGACTCTCTCCCTCTAAAACACACACTTTCTATCTCTCCTCTCTCTAGATCTCCCACACCACCACCTGATACCACCCACCCCCACATCACCATCGCACCACCTCCACACCACCAACTGCCACCACGTCTGGGTTGGATCCAGACGCAATTCGAAATCATTTGCAATGAAAAAACGGTTTGGTAGCCATGAGTCAAGCCATGGTTCCAGTCATCATCTTCCCCAAAATTCGCCCTTTCGCTTCGATTTCACGTCAAATTCGAGTTCCATGATCACATTTTATGAATAAAACCTTAGGTCTTTTGAAATTGAAACGAGTAGAATGGTGGCTATCTTACCTCAAATCGGTGCACTAATTACGGCGGTTTCTCGCCGGAAAAGCTTGCAACGGCGGCGGCAATAACAAGAAAGCAGGGTGTGATTTCGCACGGTGGTTGCCGGATTGTTTGCTGACAAAAGTGGTGCACTGTACCGGCAAGGCCGCAGCGCCACTACCACTCCTCCCCTATCTCTATCAGCACCACCACTCACACATCTCCACCAACCACCACTCCTCCACCCGCCACCACCTGTCGCCACCACCTTTGCAACCCCGCCATCACCATCCACCCACCACCACAGCTCAGACAATCGTCGCCGGTCTCACCTCCGGCGCCACTCAGACAATTGTCGTGTTTCTTCATTGTTTGGATGGTGAAAATGATAAGATGATGAATATGATTGTGCTAGCCATGAAGAATTTGAGAGGAGTGTTTGTGGGTTTTCAATATTCACAGTGGATAGTTTAGAGATGGAGAGGTTAGTGCATTTCAAGGATTTAGTAAACATTTAATTATCTACATAATTAGTCCATTGAAACAATGCGTCTACTTTGCACATTACAAATTTAACTGAAAAACTTAATTGGGTTAGGCCTAAAGGACATAACATGCAATAATTTAAAATATAATGTACAAAACTATCAATTTTAAAGATAAAGGACAAGCCTAAAATAGGTATAAAGATTAGGACAATTCTTGAAATTCACTCTTAAATTATTTTAAGTTTTTTTAACTACTCTTTTTTTTTTTCTGTTAACATGTTTTTCTATGTCATGTGTCTTTTTTTTTCTAGATAGCCATGGCTAATGAGTACTGTCTTGGTAAAAAAAAATATTTGTCTTTTACCAAGCATTGTTAAATTATCTTGAACTTTTTTTATTTACTCTCTCTTTGATGTTAACATGATTTTCATTTTTTACCCAGCATAGTTAAATTATTTTAAGTTTTTTTTACTTACTCTCTTTTAGTTGTTAACATGATTTTCGTATCATGTGTCTTCTTCTTTTTCTAGATCAAACACATTTCTCTATTATCTTTCTCATTAGTTCCACAATGTCATTTTATTATTAAAAAAAACCAATACTTCTTCTGCTTTTTGCAAAACATGGCTTCCGTAAGCCACTTCCTTCATCAGAGGAGGTTCTTATTACCGTAAAGCTTTGAATTTTTTATACTGGAGCATAACTACTCATTATTTATCTGCAAAATTTTAAATTTTTCGAAGCATAGGCCCTTAAAGAAGTTAAAGACAAACAGGAGAAGCGTGGTGAAGAGCTAACATGGATATTAGACTTTTAAAAAGCATTTGATGGAACATCTTTTATATGTCCAACAGAGATTAACATGTTAATAGTAATAAAAAAAGTTATTTTCTAAACGTTTTATGTTACGTACATGTCGATCTTGAAGAGGGAAAGGACATGAAATCATAAAGTTGTGGAATGCTATCCGAGAAATGCAAGGAAAATTGGAAAAGGCTCACAATCAAATTAGTCATGAGAAAGAAGCAGCAAAGGCGCTACCGAACAAGCTCCGTGTAATCAAAGAAGTGCCAGTTATTGATGAAATGAAAGTGGAGTAGTTGGAAAATCATAATCAATAACTAGAGTATTGCCAAAATTGGTTTTATAAAAAAAGGACACCCGTGCATCCACACCCCATGCACGCACACACACCAATATTTCGATCAACACGTATTGCGTGATTTTATGTCTCACTTTTTGTGCAGGCATGGCATAATAGTCTCAACCAATGATGATTGATGAGTATTCATTCATTTGAATTAAGATAATAACCGGTATGGGTTGAAATTGGTCGGGTCGGATAGACCTGAGACACTTTGTCCAAAACTCAATTTGTTTTGTAGACAGTTAGGTGTTTCATATTAATAAGAAGTTACATTTTTTTCACTAATAATATGATTTCCTAAGTAAAAACGTTGTAAGAGGTATTTTGCATTAGTAAAACAATTTAGGCAAACATTCGTCCGTGTTTAACCCGTTTTCTTTTTAACTACCTTTTTCTATTATTCTTATTTTACCAATTCGGCATGTTAGCTTGCAATTTATCAGTTAAAACAAGATTCCATAAAGTTATCAACATTGACAAATACTTAGTTTTTTTTACATCTGTGGTTAGTAAGAAAAATACTAAAGTAGTGTAATGTATAGTTGTTGCAATATTTTAAAAGACTAAAATATAAATGAGAAAAACTAGCTATATATTATATTAAAGAGAATAAGGATCTAAAGTAGTATACTCTCATTAGTCCATGTGTCACTCTCTAATTGGTCTATGTAGCAGTAATTTTTCAACTTTTTTTCTTTGCTAGCTCTCTCAATTCCACTCTTTGATCTATACAACTCGTTTTTAACATATCAACGCGTTTCAATTACTCAATTTCATGTATCAAACCCCTAAGTATATAATACATGCCGTTTCCCCCCATTCTTTTATATCCATATAAAAATAGCCTCCAAAGCAAAACCATCGTCAAAGTTGATGTATTAAAATTCCCAACATAAAAGAGTACATATTTTCTTTTTACGTTTGAGGTTAGTCTTAGGTGTACATGAGGCCTATATTTTTGTCTTATTTCACATATGAAGCTCCTAAGCAACTAATAGTGACATCAAGTTGCCAAACCGGAAGCATCGTTATGGACTATTGTCGCAATTAAAGCAATGGAATGGATGTTGCAATGTTTACGATAACTCTGAAAATAGAACTGGGAGAAATTTGTAATATAAAACGTAAACGTATTGCTTAATATAAAATAAAAGCATCCTTAGAGGTCAATGGATCAATCTTGGAAATAGCCCCGAACATGATGAATTTACACGTAAGATTCTTTGTCGTTAAAATAATTAAGATACATCCTTCGATTAATCATATGATAAAAGAATGCCAACAAAAGATATATGCAACATCCCGCGCCATTTCAAGATTTAGAAACATACTTCAATTAAAAAAAGTGACCTTGAGGCTGCAGGGTGTGGGATGGAGCCCCTAGGGACTTTATCAGGACATGTCAGCGCCATATAGGATCCACGTCTAGGGTGAGCAAAAGGGTCGGACCCACCAGAACCATGTCGGACCCGACCCGACCCGCGAACCGTTTAGAGCACATCTTAAGAACCGGAACCGACCCCTTTTAGTACAGGGTCGGTTCGGTTCCAAAAGGTTCCGAAAGGGTCGGTTCTCATATAAGACCCACATAATCGTTTTTGTAACTTTTTTTTTATAAATTGATTCATACATGCATAAATACACTAAAAAACTAAAGCAAATTAAATAAGATAATAAATAGTAATGCATATAAAGTATGAGTTTCCAAAATCAAAAACTATTCGATACGAAAAAAACGTATGTAAACAGTGGGATTATCAAACCAAAAAAAACCATATTTGACTAAAAAAAAACCATTCCATATGCCAAGTATAAAAACCAAAACAATCCCATAATTCAGAAACATCTTCATTCAATCGCCATCGACCTGCCGAACATCCATAAATCTTCATTCGATTTTCATCTTTTCGATCTTCTCAAAACAATCTAAATCAAACTAATGGTTAGAAAAATAGAATAAAAGCAAACGAATTTGATTAACAAAATAATAACGCTTACCTTTTGCGAACTCATCGAATTTCTCATATTCTTCCTCTTCGTTTATATCTTTTCTCCCATGTCGAATCCAGTCCTGTGTGCAAATTAACGCCTCAACAATGGTGGGGGATAAAGAACTTTTATAGGACTCTACTACTCGTCCGCCTGTGCTGAAAGCAGACTCGGAAGCTACGGTTGAAACCGGAATTGCCAACATATCTAAAAAACAAAAAGAATTAGGTGAATTTAAATTTACAATTTACATTTACAAAGTGTGTTTAATAAAATAATAGTTATTAGTTATTACCTTTTGCCATCCTTACAAGGGTAGGATATCTTGTTGAATTTATCTTCCACCAAAGCAAGATATCGAACTCGTCGTTCATTAATTCAAGATCTTCTAGGATATATCTATCAAATTCCGTCCTATTACTAGACGACTGCCCAACACCACCTCGAAACTGTTCAAGTTTACCCATCCATGATCTTTTACCTCGACCTTGTTCAGCTCTATTCCCTTGACTATTTGAAATGCTTGAACTAGTTGATTCCAAATTCTCATATTCTCGTAGAAGTTTTTGAATCTCTTTTTTCACCCCATCAACCGTTTCCTTAACTTTTCTTCCAAATTTTCATTCGCCTTCAACAAACCCGAGTTCTTCATCAACTCACAAGTTTTTGAACAACTATACTGTATCATTGAAGTTTTACCCGCGGATCCAAGGCAGTCACAAACTCAAACAACTTATTACTTTTATCACCATCATCCTCATAGTATTTTTCAAACTTGTGTTTCATCTTTGATATCATCTGTAAAAATTCAAAATGTTGGTCCTTTTCACCAAACATCTGAGTAAGGTTATCACCTATATCTAAAACCTCTGCATAAACCTCATGTGTTATCACATAATTTGAGCAAGACAAATCAACTGTTTTCCGTTTAAACAATTCTAGTATTTTCGTCATTTTTTTTTGCAAAATCCCATTGACTACGACTTGGAACATCATTACGAAAACTACTTTCCTTACGACCATACAAATCAATAGCCTTTTCTAGTTGAATAGCCCTCTCTAACATATCATAGGTGCTATTCCATCTAGTGCTAACATCTAAAGACAACAAACCTTTCGTCTCTACTTTTGAAGCAGCAACACATGTTTTAAACTGTCAAGCCTAGATAGTGATGCTCTTATATGTTTAACAGCGTCACGTATACACTCAATGGTGCTACTTTCTACTTTTAAGCCATCCTGAACTATCAGATTAATGATATGGGCCACACATCTAACGTGCAAATACTCACCTTTATTGATCAAATTTGATAGCTTAGATTTTAATATTGCAACTGCAGCATCATTTGATGATGCATTATCCATGGTAATGGTCATAACCGTTGTATCCCCCATTCCTCAAAACACTCTTGAAGGGCCCCCGCAATATCATCACCCTTATGACTATGTATTGGCTTAAAGTTTATAATTCTCTTATGATATTGCCAATTGTCATCAATGAAGTGTGCAGTCAAACACATATAATTAATACGTTGGACTGATGTCCATGTATCCGTTGTAAAAGATACCCTTTGCTTATTTTTAACAAAAAAATTTCTTAGTTTCTTTTTCTCATCCAGGTATAAGTCAAGAATGTCACGGGCTACCGTGAAACGTGAGGGGACGTTGAAACTAGGGCACAATGCTTCCATAAACTCCCTAAACCCTTCCCGTTCAACAAAACAAAAAGGAAGCTCGTCGACAATAATCATTTTAATCAGTAAATTTCTAACCTTAATAGCATCGAACTTCCACGTTTTTAACGTACCTTGTGTGTCTTCATTTTTAATACACTTGTTGATCTTTTGCCTGATTTTCCGGATTTTCTTTACAGTTTCTAACATGCTTATTTAAGGACGAGGTTCCGTTCGTCCGGAATCCGCACACAACTCCGCAGAACAGTAGTTGCACCTACCTTTTCTTCTACCATCCCGTCAAAGAATTCCGTCATATGGCTTCCAACAAAACCCTGTAAGCCTCCTTTTTCTTGTACTCGCTTTTTGTTTCCCGGTTTTTGCTCTTTGAGCGTTTTCTTTATTCTCGTCATTCGAAACATTATGCGATCCATCCTGTTTGAAACATATACGGATCCATCAGGTTATTCAAACATGAAGAAGATGATAAACTAGGGCAGTATATATGTCGAAGATGAACATAGACAAATATCTGCAGTTTTTACATAAATTAACAGACATATACATACAATAATGATTTCATACATACATACTGTGCCTATAATATAACCTCTAGAAGAAAACTTGGACGAAGATGAGAAGTCGTCTTTGATTATTGATCACCTTGACCAAAATCGAACACGTACATATATTTGTATGAATAAGGGCTGATTTGTAGCATAGTAATTTGAAAGGATTGGATTTCCTTTGTCGACATCTCTTTCCTTTCAATAAGGGATCCTTATCAGTTTTTTTTTAATTAATGATCCTTATCAAGTTAAAAAACTTCTTTTGATCGGGTTAATTTAAAGCGGTTCCAAGGGTTCTCGATCGGGTCTTTGACGGGTTTACCCGGAACCGAGGAAAACGGCAAATCCAAGAACCGGGACCCGAACCTTAATATACATATACGGGTAACACGGGTCGGTTCTAAATGGGTATCATGGGTTTCGCGGTTCCGACCCGTTTAATGCTCACCCCTATCCACGTCAGCCAGGGGGCTTTATCACTCCCCCCTTTAACTTGCAGGGTGTGGGATGGAGCCCATTTTTTTTAAATTGTTACCATTCAACGGTAACATTAACAATAAATCACCTCGATCCTCTCGAATGTAGCTCGTTACCATGATGGAGCCATGCCCATAGCGCCCCTAGTTAATTTGCTGGGTGTGGGTCGATAGCGCCGGGTGGCGCTATAGGGGCTGAGGTGGCCATGGTGGCGCCTCCACACCCTCTGGCCTGACCGTTTGTGGTCAAACAGTTCGTTCCAAGATATATAATTTGTACATATAATCTAAGCAATTTTACAGTATGTTAACTTTCAAAGAAATATCATCAGAATATGGATCACAAGTTTCAAGTCCCAACCGATACTCAAATGAATATAAAATTATGGATGACTCCCATAATATTATTAGATCAAGAAAACTACACAAAAACTTGATTCTTATAATCCGGAATACCTAAGACATGGTATTTATAAGCTAACCTATCACATTAGACTTATACTAGGATTGCTCATATAATTATCTTATAGACATCCAAACCTCACTTGTTTAGAATGCTAGATAATTATCTAACCGATTAACTAGTACATGATAATTACAACTATTATATCCTAATCACACTGTAATTTCGAAACATGATTGCTCTAATGAATAAAGACTTTGAGTCAAGGATTAAGGATTGTAAGTCAAGTTTTGAGATAGTTTCTTGACATAAATAAAATTAGGATGCTTAGCCAAGCTCTTGTTGTTTTCCGTTTTCGTTCTTGTTCGATACTAATTCTATGGTTGACGTATGAAGTAAAAAAAGGTTAATAGTTTATGCTCTTCCGAATTGAATTGTTAAGCATAGCTTTTGTATTTTAGATTACACACTACATTTAGGTGCAATTTGTTTTTTAAGAGGTAAAATGTATGCAGTCTATGGACCACATCTGTAAAAGAAGAGTTTGACCAAACCTCTGCAGTCTGCAAGAAGAATGTTGTTTGTTTTTAACGTATGTAGACTTCTAAAATAAACTAGTAGTGGTGTACGGACAATGGTGGTGGCGGTTAAGGATGAGTTTTTTTTCCCAAATACCCGTACTCGTACCTGTACCATACAACCGATTCAGATATTTGGTACATATATCGGTACCCAATTTATGCACACCTTTAAAAAATTATATTATGTTTTCTTCGTGTTATGGTATTTATAGTACTTGTATTGATTTTACCTATACGGTACCAATATCATATTGGTACTCATACCAATTTTACATATTTGTCACCTGTACTATATTGGTACTCATGTCAATTTTACCTATTTAGTATCCGCACTATTGCTTAAAAACTATATAAAAACAAAATGGTACCAAAGCGAGTACTGTACCGAAAATTGTCACACCCCGACCCGCAGCGGAATAAAAGTCAGGACATAATTGGGTTATCACCAAAGCTCATGATATTTACTAAGATGTTTCATATTTATTAAATTCAAATTACAAACTTAAATATCCAAAAACAAAATTCATACAATTACAAAGGAAAATGAAACTATAGATTTATTCCAAAGCATAAACTTGTTTATTCTTCTAGGCCATCCTAAGTGTTTCCTGTCTCGGCTGGATCACCTGTATCATGTGTAAAACGGGGGAGATTTTGGGTCAACAAAAGTTGGCGAGTGAACCTTGATAAAACAATTTAACAAATTTCTTGTTTTATTTATTAAAGAAATTTCGTGCATTAATCACATGTGAGCAAACATATATATGTAAACAATCACAAACCACTTTGGATGAGTATATGACATGAATGATGATGTATTTGAGATCAAGGCTCAATCAAACGGAGCCGATCTAATGAGGCTCCTGATGCTCAACCCGTATCCCACGGGGAACTGATGGGCCTAATGAAATACGTGCACTGAAATGATAAATTTAATCTACATATAATTCACACGACAATCAATACACATTTGATCACAAATATGATGTATGCACAAGTGTTTAAATAAAATAAAAGAATAGTACGACACATGATACACCCCAAACGATTAAAACAGGGAATTGGTAGAGATTCACTCACAGTGGATGCGTTTCTTGATGATGATGAATGCGCACGAATTTATGATTCAACTGACGAGGGAAAACTAACCTAAATAATAACGAAATGATTCGATAAATAAATAAATTTTATTTGAGATTAATATTTTTAATTAGGCTCTTAATGAGATTTTTAGATTTATTTTTGTGAGTTTAATGCAAATTTTTAACCTTAGAAATCTTATTTTTAAGTATTTTTAATTAATTTTTAAACTTAAATATATAAAAATAAGAAAACAGATTTTAAAAAAATGTTGACCTTGACAGGTCTGACCAAGTCTGACCGGTCGGATTGCATGACACTCAGGCGGCGAGTGAGGTTCGAACTCGGGACCTCTCGTATACGTGCACGCAGCTCTACCAACTGAGCTACGTGTCTAACCCGAAATATTCTCTGTTTTAATTATATATATATACTAACTAGCTTTAACCTTATTTAGTTTTTATTAAAAATGATTTAATATGGCCGAAACCGGTTACAGAACCCGGAATCGAACTCGGGACCTTCGGTTCGGGTGCACACAGCCCAACCAGTTGGGTTGTGTGTCTAATCTGTATAAACACTGGATTATATTAATTTTATATATATGCTGTGAATTGATCTGAATAAGTTTAAAAATATTGGTTTTATTTCAGAAAGTCGAAAACATGTGTGATTCGAACTCGGGACGTGTGCTTTGTAATTGCATAGTCCACCGCTGGACTGTGTGTCTAACCCGGTTAAATACCCGTTTTTATTTATATTTAAACACTAACTCAACTTCATCGTTTTCACCATTCAAAATCCCGACAATGATTCCGACTGAATAAACTGATTAAACAGTTTTGATTACTGTGTTGAGCTATTAATTTACTAAACAAGAGATAGCAAGGAGGTTTAGATGATTATACCGGTTTGGAGAACTACGGTTTTCTGGTTTAGAAATTCCGGCGATATTCCGGCGAGTATGAAAATCTCCGGCGACGTGCTTTGAAAGGAATGAAGCTTCAGGAATAGCGTGCGGTTCTGAGCGAAATGTTTACAAGGAGTTTGAGTGGGTATTTATAAGGGGGACAGGCCGATTGGTTTCAAATTAGGGGCCAAGATTCACGGTCAATGATTTCAAACGGTTTTGACTAAAATTGAGTGTTAAGCATCGGTTATAACTGATGTCGAAATCAGTTTACGCGTTTCAGTCAAGGGAAAGTAGCAACGGTTGCGGAATCTTCGTTCTTGCCGGCGATTTCGAGTTCTGGGCACGCTGATTTACAGGTTTTGACTTTCTTTGTTTTACCTTAAGTGATATTTGTTTGAGTATTTAACACAAAAGATGTGTGTGGCGGAGTGGTGTGATGTGTGTGTGTTTACGCGGTAGACCCGGGTTCGAGACCCGGCTACCCTGTTTTGTTCTTTTATTTAATTTTATTATTATTATTTATTATTTATGGTTTTTAAACTCCAAAATATTTATTAATTTGGTATCATTTAATATAACCGGCACAATAAATACGCAACGAACATTTAACCGAATATTTGATTATAAAACAAAGCGGGTTTCGAAACCCGTTTTAAGACAAATGTTACAAAAATACTCGTACCCATACGGTACCTATATATTTGGTACCCGCTTTTGTTCAAATTCAGTACTGGTACGGGTACGGTACCAATCCCATCCCTAGTGGCGGTGGTGGTGGGAGGTGGACGTGGATGATGGGTGGTGGTGGTAGACGGTGGTGATAGTGATGGACGGTGGTGGTGTTTAACCCTCTGTAGACCTTATAAGATCTTAAAGTTGGTTGGTCAAAGTCTGCACCAAGAAGAGCTCGTGCAAACATTTTTTAATGAAACATCTTCGAAAAACCAAACAGTCTGCAGAATGCAATGTCTGCGTGTGGTCTGTGTGGAACAGACAGAAGAGCCAATGCAGATGTTTTTTTAGAAAAACAAACACCATCTTAAAATAAGATGCAGAAAAAACTAATGATCATTTAAGAAAACACTAACATTGAAAAACCTTATTAGTGTATAGGAAAACAAAGATTCAACCGAAAATATAACTCAAGACAAATATTTTGTCACACCCCGACCCGCAGCGGAATAAGAGTCGGGGCATAATTGGGTTATCACCAAAGCTCATGATATTTACTAATATGTTTCATATTTATTAAATTCAAAATTACATCCTCAATATTCCAAACATGTTCATACGATTACAAAGAAAGATAATCAACTAAACAATCCTAAGTCTAAATCCGTTTATTCTTCTAAGCCATCCTATGTATTTCTTGCTGCAGCTGGATCACCTGTATCATGTGTAAAAATGGGGGATTTTGGGTCAACATAAGTTGGCGAGTGAACCTTGTTAGAAAAACATTTATTATTGATTTCTTGTTATATTGATTATGGAAAATTGTGCAATAATCATATGGGAGCAAACGTAAATAATCATACAATAACAATAACAACAACAAACAATAACATACAATAACAAACCAACTTGCACGAATATATAACATGAATGAAACTGTATATGTTGGCAACGTCATGTTCACGCTCATAATGTAATGGGGAACGAACGGCCTATGATAAATGTCTGTGCGATCAAGGCTCAATCAAACGGAGCCGATCGTATGTTGGCAACGCCTAGTTCACGCTCATAATGTAATGGGGAACAGCTCAACACTCATATGTAATGGGGAGCGGCGGCCTATGATAATGTACGTACTGAAAATGATAAATTTAATCTAAACAATAACCACACAAACAGTTGATACATGTTGAATACACATTTATTCATGGATATGATGGATGCACAATAGTTTAAATGTGATAAATAATATGACACATGACACACCCCCAAAAACGTGATTAAAACGGGGAATTTGTAGAGATTCACTCACATTGGGTACGTTCGGTTGAAGATGATGAAATGCGCACGAGTTGAGAGGATTGATCGACGGGAATTAACTAACCTAAATAATAACGAAAAGGTATGGTAAATGAGTGGATTTTATTAATAATTTTAATAAGATTTTTAGATATATTTTTATGAGTTTAAGGCTATTTTCTAACTTTTAAAACATTATTTTTAAGTATTTTTAATTGATTTTTAAATTAAATAAATAAATAAAAATATAAAAAAATGTTGACTTTTGCGTTGACCATTGACCGTTGACCGTGACTGTTGACTGTTTGACCGGTTCGCTAGTGTGTAAGTGTGCGCCGAGTAAGGCTCGAACCCGAGACCTCCCGTACGCGTGCACGCAGCTCTACCAACTGAGCTACGTGTCTAACCCGAAATAATTCTGTTTTTAATTATATTTATATACTGTCTTAGTTTCTTCAAAATTCTTTTATTTTCAAAAAGGATTTTAATCCTCGAACCGGCGTGCGTAACAGGTCTCGAACCCGGGACCTGTGGGTTAATGTTGCACACAGTCCACCGCTGGACTGTGTGTCTAACCTGGTTAATATACTGATTTTTATTATACTTAACATCTTCAGTGAGTTAATCCGTTCAGTTAAAAAGGAAACATCTTTATTACAGAGAATACGATTGTGTCAAGGATCGAACTCGCGGTGTGGTGATAAATGTGCGCACACAGTCCACCGCTGGACTGTGTGTCTAACCCGAGATATAATCCAATTTATATTAAACTTATACACAAACTAACTTCATCTTCTTCGTTACAATATCTCAGACAACGATTACCCTACTGTTCTTATTTAATTCGATTGACAAACATTCAAGTGATTAAAATGAAATGGCAGGGAAGATTTTGGGAGTAAACATACCGGAGAAATGTTCTTTCTCAGAATTCCGGCGAAGTCGTCGGCTCTGTTTTTATGGGCTTCGTCTGAGCGGGCTAATTAACAGTTTTGATTAGCTAGATGTGGAATTGAAGTACTGAACAAGAGTTATCAGAAGGTTTAAAGGTTTATACCGTTTCACAGCGAATTCTAGAAATTCTCAAATTTTCCGGCGAGTGATGATTATCCGATATCGTCGCCTGGAACTGATTCTGATTGAAGGGTTTGAGTTAGCAAAAGCTTAACAACTGATAGAAGATTGAAAAATTGAGAAACTTACTGTTTGATGGAAGACACGGTTTTCCGGCGAAAGTCCGGCGAGTTCAAAAAGCGATTCCGACGATCAGAAATTAGAGTAAAAGTGAAATTAGAAGTTCTGTGAATGCTAGTGAGTCGCGAGATGGTGATTTTGATGGAGTAACTCAGAAAGTGAAGATTTTCGGTTATTAAAACCGATCATCAAATGAATTCAATTCCATTCAAGACTGAATTGATTAAAAATGTCGGTTTATCGGTTATAATCAGAAATCCGCGATCACTCAAACGTCTTGGACGTTTGGAAGCCGATAACGGTTTCAGTTGGCGTAAACAGGTCGATTCGTGGTTGAAGTTATGTTTTAATTGTTTCCTACATTTCACAAAGGCAACTAGTGGCGGAGTGATTATATGTGCGCGAGTTAAGACTAGACTCACCCGGCTGACCCGGGTTCGAATCCCGGCAGCCGGTTTTCTTTTTTATTTATTTTATTTTCACTTTTTATTAATTATAGTTTTAAAATTCTAATTTGTTTATTAATTATGCATCGTTTAAAATTAAAATAAACATAAATACGCAACGAAAAATTTATAACTTGATATTCGATTACAAACGAAGCGGGTTTGGAAAACCCGTTTTTGACAAATGTTACATATTTGACTCTCTTTTTTAAACTTTATGATTAAGAAAGAAAATTATATCTTTAAGATTTAAAATTTAGTATTTAGGAGAGATATACAGTGTTTGGGCGCGTATACGGTCAACACTGCGCATGGGATTACAAGAATTCGTGCGTTAATCGTAATAAATATGTTTAGAATACTTATGTATTATTGAAAAAAGTATGTTTATAACTTACAGTAACTTTTGGGTCATTGAAATGGCAAGAATCAGCAAGCAGATCAACTTACGAGATTTTAACGCGCAGTGTGTGCACGCGCGGCATTTAACGTCATATTAGCAAAATATTAATATTTTCAGTATAAAAATAATTATTTTAATTTATAAACTAATTTGTAATGAAATTTGCGCGAGAAATGAGAATTCTGACGCAAGAACAAGCTGAAACAGAGTTATGTGCAGACAATGGTGGGCTGAAGAAGGATGGACTTGGATGATGAGCTTCAAAGTTCAAACCCACTCCACCAAACTTTGGGTATATAAACCCCTATATACCTTCACATCCTTCATTATTCACAAACACTTTATCTCTCTACCTCCCTTCTCTCTAACCTCTCTCTACATTCTTTCTCTAGAACACAAGATCCGTCGACAGAATCCAGCCACCACACGGCGGAGCCTGGGCGGCGGTGGCAGCCGATCATGGCGGCACATACTGGTGGTGGTTTCTGGTGAACCTTTCGGCGACCGTTTTCTGGCCAAAGGTACATTTTTTCTACTAATTTTAACGTTCCAAACACCATGGTGAGGTCCATTTTCTCTAATTCAAAGAGGTTTGAGACGTAGAGCAACTCTGAAGAGAATTCCGGCCAAATTCTGTCAAGTTTGTTCTCAAGTTTTCTCTTCATGCATGTCAAGATCTTGCTTTGAAGGATGCTTGTATTGCTTATCCAAACTATCTCAAGATCTTGCTTTTAGGAGCCTTCAACTTATTGATAGTTAACTTCAACATGTACAAGCGAATTGCGATCTTGTTTCACGTTCCCGTACCGGAGCGAACCACGAACCATGTGACTATGGGTCGGATTTTAGCCGGAAAATCACATGATCCTTCACCTAATCGCCTAAAACATCGCCTTTCAAGTCACAGCGCACAAGTTGCGTTGGGCTGCAGTTCTACGCCTAGGCGCATGTCTTGTGCTCTTTTAACAACTATGCACCAAGTCACAAATAAAAATTAACAGCAAATGATTCATCCATACATCCATCAAAGAAAGCACGAATATTCAAAATCGCATCAAGAGTAGCAAGTTAACATCAGTACCCTTTCAAAGATCGACACAATTCCAATTTTGCGTCACAAAATCAAACTGACACCAACAAAAAAAACAACAAAAATAGTAGAATCCAATTAAAAATAACCAACACCATTTCAAAGGTCTAGGGGTGTGCACACTCCATAGTTAATTGGTATAGCTTAACCAACCATAATTTTCGGTTAATCGGTTATAGCTCATATGAACCATCATTTAATTAAACGAGATTCGTATTGGGGATCAAGTTGATAACATAAACCCTAAAAACCCTATGTATATAGATGAAGAACTTTCAGGTATAATAAAGAAACGTACCTGATCAGATCCGATCCGAAACCAAGATTGAGTACCAGCCGATGGAATGAAGAAAGAAATGAATGTAAGAATGGTGCCCCATGTTAATGGAGGTGGCGACGGCCGTGAGTATGCTTCAACGCCGTTTAGTCACCGTTTGTTATTTTTAGATTTCACATCTCAACTTTAGATAAGTTTTTATGGCAGCCATAATTCTTTTGTTTTAAGCTTTTAGCCACTAAGTTTTTGTTTGTTATCAAGTTAAGTTGTATGTTTAATTGTTGTCATGATCAACCCTCATTGTTAGATTGAGCTGAGATTAAATCTGAACTCTTTAGACTGATAAACTTTTATAAAAAAAAAAGTAAAATGCTAAATCATTCCTGGTGTTTGGGCAGATTTGCCAAACCCATCCAAGAAAAGGTTTTTCTTAGCAACTGGATCATTCAAGTTTACGTTTGTTGTCATTTGCATCCAAGTCACTAACTTCATTTGTTTATTCTGTTAAGCCAGGTATTTTTGTTTTTTACTTATTTATTTTTGTTTTTCTATTTTTTTTTACTTCTAAATAAGAAAACATTAATTTTTTTTATAAACCCACCACCTAACAGATCCATCACTACCATCGTCACCTAACGCATCCACCACCACCAAACCATCACGCCACAATCAACATGTCACCACCACCAAACCACCATTATTTAAGGAAACCTTAAAAGCACCACCACAAAACAACCGCCTTCACACAACTATTACCACAAAACAACCGCCATCGCACCAACATTCATTACTGGTGCACAAACACACCAAATAACAACCATCATCGCACCAACCTTGACCATCGGTGCAACCGCTATGCGGATCGGAGATCTAGGCATGAATGGTTATGGCAGGAAGAGGTTAGAGAGGAAGAGTGGTGGGGTGGGTAAGAGGGTTTTATAAGTAATTTATCATTTTTTATTTTAATGTAAAAAGAGAATATAAATATTAAAAAACAAAACAAATAAATGTCCAAAGTGCCCCTGAGTTAACGTTAATTTTAAACGGAGTTAGCAAATTGGATAGAACTGGTAACAAAACGCAAAACTAAAGGGTCTAATTACATAAAAGAAAAAAAACTTTTTAGATGGATGCGGCAAATCTGCCCAAACCTCAAGAACGATTTTGGTATTTTACTCTAAAAAAATTACAATAGAGTTATTACGTTAGATTCAACCA
This sequence comes from Scalesia atractyloides, assembly GCA_947069175.1. Classification (NCBI taxonomy): domain Eukaryota; kingdom Viridiplantae; phylum Streptophyta; class Magnoliopsida; order Asterales; family Asteraceae; genus Scalesia; species Scalesia atractyloides. The sequence continues at coordinate 6,141,034 of CAMTDV010000017.1, forward strand.
CCCACTTTCCCCAGTGGGTAACCACTGTTATGTCTTTTCTCAACTCTTCGCTCCTCGCTATCCCACTCCCGAATATCGTTGTGTTGATGCGTTGATGATAAAGAGTGAGAACTAGGTTTTGTTTGGGGTATTTACAATGGGGAGAACCGTGGCTATGAGAACGATGGATCTTGTATTTCAGAATTGAGAAGAAGTTTGTTCCACAAACCATAGAGTAAGAAAAGAGGTCGATGCTCTTTTAAAAGGTGGTGCGAGACGGTTTGTCAGTTGTTGGCAAAGAGAAGAATTTAGGTTTTAGCCACTAAATTTCTACCCATTACCACTTACCACGTTCAACATAGACGTTTTAGATAATCCACTTCATACTATACATGTTACGTTTAGTGGTAAAAAAATAGGTTAAAGGGGTCTCGTATATTTTATCAATACTCATTAAAGAAACTAATCTTTTTTTATATAATAATGGGTCAAATTAAAGAAAAAAAATGTTAACTGGCTTTTTCAACATCTGAAGAGGCAAGTGGAGAAATAATTGGAAGAACCCCGTTTACCTGGCACTTGTTTGTAATTTGTTACTTTGTTATTTTAATGAACAAATAACAATAAAAAAATAAACTTATTAACCATTATGATGATATGTTAGAACTAAACCAAGTGATTTATAAGACCAACTGTCAAATGATGATGACATGTCGGGCTGGAATAAACAAGATGTTTGGTACAAAAATTAACATGGATGATGACCGCAAATGTCAAAAATGAGTAGACATATGTTCTTGTCCTGTTCCTTTTGCATTATCACCATCTGGACACATTCTTTTGTGCACTCTAGCAAGCTTCTAGCCATCCAATATGGTTCGAAATAATTTCGGAGTCTTGTCACAAGCGCGTGGTACCCGTCCTACTCGATGATACCCCTATAGCAGGCCATGCCTAGTTTTGTTTCTTTTACCGACCTCGAGTGACGAAAACCGATGAAGTTTTGTTTGTGGAGAGAGATGTGGTCCAAAAGCTCTGTTATAGATTACGTGTGTGTTGTAGATAATATGTGTCAAGTGACAATGTAACATCAATGGTTCAAACTGATTTTTTGATTTCATCAACATGTTGTACAAGTACAATAATGACAGATGTGGGCCACATGTCCAACATTTAGTTGGGCTGTAAGAATAACTTTCACGTTTGTTTAATTAATCTATGTGGACAGATCCATGGGCCCATGACACATTATTTTCATTTGGTACATTTTGGGAATCCTAATTCAATGATGGTAGTCATAACTCATAACGTAACATCTCTAGTACTTCGAAAATTACTCCTTTGAACATAACATAACATATCTAATACTTCGAAAATTACTCCTTTGAAATATGTTTCCACCCCTCGAAATCCGTGCCGGATGCGGGATGGAACGGGATGACGTGCTTGTGTCTTATCCTAGTCTATTTATAACAAGATATGTATGATTGATTCAGTCTGAAAAAAAAAACATTTTTTTATCATTTTCATGTTGTTAGAGCCATAAAAGCTCTATCTATCTTTTCTTTTCTAAGCTCTCATCTTTTCCACGCTCTATCTCTCTCTGAAAGATAATCAATCTTTTTTTTCCTCGAAACTACAAGCTTACGAGTCAGTTTTCACGATGTTATCACCACTGTTGCACAATTGCTGCTTTTTAATCAACCTTACCAAAAAGTTTAGGTTCGTATGAAGTCCCACATGCGCTCCTCGAAAACCATATCCTAGTTTCATGGGAATCTACAAGACACAACCACCACCATTTTCTTATTTGGTTTGTTCCAATCACTACCGTCTTTTTGCCATCGCCAGATTCAGCCACATGCCCTGATATGTGTCCACACACGACCCCCTTTAGCTGCACGCGCCAAAAATAGTCGACTACAAAGTCACTTTTGTTCCACGTGGTTGAGTCACCAAGCTGTTATGGGTCAAATTATGGTTTGGAATCCTAAGCTTTGGTTTGGAATCCCGGATCCTGAGTAGGTTCGGTATTCTGGACTTATCTACGAGAATTAACTAATATATTTTGCATTGTTTTAATTTGATATTTGTAGGAGCTGATTAATGACCAAGTCATACCTGAAGACTCGATGATTACAGTTATAATGCACGAGTTGAGTTTGTTAAACTTGTTTATAACAGTCAAGAAAGGATATTTTGTATATCCCAAATATAGCGGATAGTTATTTTCATTTATGTATATAATGAGGCTGATGCGATGGATAGAAACACATTAATACAAGCTCACAGCGAAATTAGTTCTCGAGTGGTAGCGAATTCATATTAATACAAGTGCTCGAGACTGGCGACAATTGTCACCTCCCGAGGTTCTGTGTCGGAGATCCCATGGATTAAGGGCTTTCCTCGTAATATCCTGTGTCATTTTCTGCTTTATTCTTCATACACATTGCAATATCCCAAAAAACACACTACCTCAAATCTAAGTTTGATCACTAAATTACTTTGTTAATTTTTGACCAAATCACAAGACTTGTTATGAGTCCAACTCATTTGTTTTGTCATTTTCATGATTCGTCTTTTTGTGTAATTTGTAGTATTCAAAACAAGAATATATTCACTTTCATTTCCTTGAGGTATTTTCTCATGTGCTCGAATTTACTCATAACCACACATAGTGGTATGCTAGTAGATTAGCATGCTCAATTTAGTCCGAATTCAGCAACCCAACATGCTCGAGTTGTGTTTTTGGCCCAACAACACATATTTTCAATAGGCATGGTGTTCAATATTGTTTTAGCTAAATTTCCAAACCTTTATAAGACTAAATACTTTGTTACTAGTACTTCTCAATCACATTGTTTGTTTTTTAGATTAGCAGCTAAGCATATTTTCTTTAAGATATGTGTCTTTGGCGGGCACGTGTGTGTTTGGTTGAAAATCCCGGTTCTTATGCATACGATAAACTTCCTACAAATGTTGGATGAGATTGAGAAGTTGAAAGGTTCGAATAAATGGAAAAAAGTTATAGGGGTAGTGTTATACTCGATGGTATGGAGAACTTGGAAGGCGAGAAACGAAAAAATATTCGACAACATTTCATTCAGGGTGGGGAAGGTGGTGGACCCAATAAAAGAAAAGACTTACATGTGGATGTATATAGTATAGATCACCGATAAAGAACTTTGAGTGGGAGGTTGGTGTGTTTTTAATGTGATCAGAGACGTGATTATGTAATTTATTGTTTTGTTTTAGGATTCCAGCTTTTTGTTGGCCTCTTGTTTTTTATTCCTTAATAAAAAAAATTAAGCATGTGCACGTAGGTAAGTAGCCACCTCTGTGATGCTAATTACATAGATATAACACATACAAATAAATCATACTATTTGATAATTTCTCTTTCCTTCTCTATCAACGGTTCCTCTTGTATCTAACTTTTCCATATAATCATATCCCAACTTTGCTTTAATTAAAAGATAAATATTTTTTTCTCTTTAAATTATGAGTTTCATTAAAAATGTATTAAACAATAGATTATGATATCCGCATTCCATTTGATGTTAAAAGTTTAACTCTGTAAAAGAAGAATAACTTTTAAAAAAAAAACGTTTTTATCATTCCAGATTTTGCTTTTAAATTAAATTAAATATTAATAATAAATATAGATATAGCTAGTAATGCAAGTTAACTTTAACTTTTCTCCCAAGCAACCGTCCTGTGAATCTGACATACACCAACGGCCTATATATTTCTTCATCATTCAATGTATTTAATGATTTATAGACGACAAACAATTATACATTTAACATTTAAAAAAAATACAGAATATATTCTTTTGATTTATAGATGGTCTCTAAATGTAAAAGTTACACCAAATATTCTTAGCTATAAAAGATGGCAGACCTATTTCCAGTAAAACTTTCGATAAGACCTTTTGAAATGGAAGGTGATATATTGCCAAGGCCCATGGTAGTGTTGTATGGCGCCTGTAAACACCGTCTCAAGGGCGATATACCCCTCCAACTTGTTTCCTCTGTGAAAATTTCAGCGGCGCCATACTCCTTCACCATTTGTTTTTCTCTCACACACATATATATACATACATCTATATGTATAATTGAAGGGGTATAACCCCACTACAAACTTAAGTTATATAACCCCTCTTAACCCCCCTTTCTTACACAATTGTCACATGTCGTTTAACCCTACATCTATTGGAGTTATGAGGTTTGACCACTACACATGGCCTCCGTTATAATAAGACCATGTGTAGTGATCCACGTTTAGGGCATGGAAACCAAGCCAAATCAGCCATGCCTTCCACCTCCTCCCCTTCATGTGTAATTAGAACCAAGCCTTCCTCCTCCCATTGGCGCGGTGTACACGCCCAAAACATGCAAAAGTGGTGTCATATGTGTGTTGGAACGGACCGTACCACGCCCTGAGTATGCACCACTAATGATGGTCTTATTTTTCTCTAAATATTTTTCAATATAAGTTGAAATTGGATTAAATAACATCCTCTCTTTCATTGCAGATATATCTCTCCTAATTGTAAGGACCCTTTTCGCTTCTCCATAAGGTCATTCTCTTGGCTTACATGAAGAGGCCTTTAGAAGAGAGAATGAAAGCTCATAGCTTTAGAGTCTAATGATATCTTTTGGGTGGGATAAGGTTTTGGGACCAATAGGTCATGGGTTCGATTCTCATAATGGGATTTTCCTATATTTATTTGGTTTTCTTCTGAATTGGTGTATGATTGGATGATTCCGTTTCCAAATTTGCAATTTAAAAGTGAGAGAGAGAATGAAAGAGGGTATAGGGGCCCCTTAGGACTTTTACAATGCGAATGGTCTAAACTTATAAATTTTACGAGATAATAAAAGTGCTTGTCACTCTTTTTTACTTGAAACCTTTAAGAAAGGATTATATACAACATATAGAAACTCAATTAAACAAAATAGTTAATTCAATTAAACAAAATAGTTAATTTAAAATGATAAGATCGGAGGGTGTGATTTTTCACTCTCTTTCATCCCACAACTCTATTGTTTATGTCAACATCAAAACATTTTTTTTCTTATTTCTCTTATGTCGCTAAACGTGTGGTATGTAATAATGAAAATCTCTCATAATTGACGGTAGTGTAAATTTAAAAAACAATCACGTCTTTTTCGATTCCGTTACTCCTATACGGATTTTTTAGATCTGTCACTGCCAATTATTACACAAAATTGAATAACAAGTCACTATTCAAAAGGTAACGAAAGTATGTTGTTTGCAGGCCTGATATCGCTAAATAACAAGAACATAATAGTACTCTTGGTTAAGGTATTTCATGTTTGGTCGTAACATCAAAAGCTCTCAATGTATGTAGAAATCTGGGGTGTGCAATAACCGAACCGTTAACCGAAATCGAACTGAAAACCGACAAAACCGAACCAAAATTAACCGAAACCGAATTAACCGAAAGTCGGATAATGGATTAATTTTTTTACCATTGGTTAACCGAAATTAACCGAACCGAACCAATTTATATATTTTAGTTTATATTCATTCATTTATATTCATTTCATTATAATACCTCCATTTCATTTATTTATTCCATTTAATTATTTAATACTCCATTTCATTTATTTATACCTCCATTTAATTATTTAATCCATCTATTTCATGATTTATACCTCCATTTCATTTATTTATACATCAATTTCATGTATTATACATCCATTTCATGTAATTATACATCTATTTCATGTATTTATACCTCTGTTACATGTATTTTTAAGCAAAAAAATGTAGCCCTTGTTTGAATTGGTTATTAACCGAAACATAACCGAACAGAAAACCGAAAAATTAACCGAATTAACCGAACCTATTAACCTATGACTTCGGTTACGGTTACGGATAATGCCAATAACTAAACCGAACCATGCACACCCTAGTAGAAATGGTGAAATGAATAATTGAATGAATATCTTACAATAAGTGGTATTCCTAATGTTACAAAATGTAACACATATAACATCTAAGCTTATATTTTGTTTTGCTAATTATACCTAACACCATCCTGACATGTTAGTTAAACATTTAAACTTCTTTTTCTTGCTCTTTTGGCGAGTACGGCCAGGTAAAAAAATGACGTGTAAAGTCATCTTAATAGAAAATAAGCTAGTACGATAATTATACTTTCTGAAATAGACTAGCTTAATATTTATACTTTTTAATAACTAAATGAATTGTTAATTTAGAGATGATCCCCTCATAACATAAACGATAAAACACGATCAAATGGTTAATTTAATTCCTTTAAAAAATACTGACACAATGTGAATTGTGAAGTATTATAATCAAATTGAGCCATCATATTTGGATCTCAAATACATTAATAAATTAAGTAAAATGTTATGTTCGTGTTGTTAGACTTTATTATGAAAATTATTATTCATTTTAAAATAACTAAAAAGAATTAACACAAACCCACTCTCCTCTAAAATCTTTTCTTAATATCTATCTACTGATTGTTTTACGAGACTAGTATCCGCACTACTTTGATAAAATTAAACATATGATGCCATTAGCCACTAGGTCAATGCACCATCGTCACCGAAAGAATTATTAAAGGCTCATGCTATACCTACATCTTTGCCTTCTAATCCTACACCGCTCCATATTAACAAACGACTGCTCAACATTTACATAAACAGTCACTTGAAATTCAAGACTATACTTTGACATAAAGACTTGCAAATGAGCGTTTGAAATTCAGGGTCAACTATGCATTGACATAAAAAGTAACAAACGCCCATCTAATCCAACCTTAGTTTTTTTTTTTTTTTTTTTTTGAACGGACATAAATTCTATGATTATAGAACCAGTGCCAGCAAAAGCTGTAAAACCCGACAATAGTATAAGATTATATTATTCTATAATTATCCAACCTTAGTTAGTTGTGTGGAAATGGTGTAAGATTAGATTATTGGATAAGTGGGTACGGTTAGCCCTTATTTAGTTCTAACAACAAATGGACATAATTTATTACCTATTATTCAATACTCCATCTAGTCAAAGTTACTATCATAAATGTTAAAACTCAATATAATGATATATGCCTATATAGAACACAAGTAAATAACACATAACACACTACTCTCTATAAGCAACCAAAACTTATGACCTGTAATTAACTCACATATTCCCTAAAGTCTTTATTATAAATCCCATCTCTCCTTTTCTCTCTTTTACTCATCTCTAACCCCCCCCCCCCCCCCCCCAACCCCTAACCACACCATGAAGGAGCTCTGGACTACCATGGCTTCTCTAATGGGCGTTCTAGCCTTCTTCCAAACTCTCATCCACACCGTCGTCCCACCCGAGCTCCGTTTCGCCGTCTTAAAACTCTTCCAACGCCTCTTCAACTGTTTCTCAGCCTATTGTTACTACGAAATAACCGAAATCGACGGTGTCAACACCAACGAACTCTACAACGCGGTACAACTTTATCTCTCCTCCGCCGCTTCTTCCTCGGCTTTCACCTCTTCAAACCGGTTATCGCTCACCCGCGGACTTAACTCCTCCGTGATCACATACGGGTTGGCCAACAACGACCGTCTGTCTGACGTGTTTCGCAGCGTCCCCGTTGTGTGGGAACACATCGTGACGCCGCGACAGTCACAGACGTTCTCGTGGCGCCCAATGCCGGAGGAGAAGCGTGGGTTCACCCTCCGGATTAATAAAAAAAATAATGCTCAACTTTTAAAAGATTACCTCGAATTCATTACTGAGAAAGCGGGTGAGGTCAGAAGAAAAAATCAGGACAGATTACTTTACACGAATTCCCGCGGGCATCCGTGGGAATCTGTCCCGTTTAAACACCCGAGCACGTTTGACACGCTCGCGATGGATCCAATGATGAAAGTACAGATAATTCGCGACCTGTCTGATTTCGCCAACGGCGAAGAATTCTATAAAAGAACCGGCCGTGCTTGGAAACGTGGGTACCTATTGTACGGTCCACCCGGTACCGGTAAATCAAGTATGATCGCGGCAATGGCGAATCATCTCGGGTATGATATCTACGATCTCGAGTTAACCGAAGTCAACACGAATTCGGAGCTTCGAAAGTTGCTTATGAAGACGAGTTCAAAATCAATTATTGTGATCGAAGACATTGATTGTTCGATAAATCTCACGAATCGTAAAAAAACCAACGGTGGATCAATGGAAAGTGTTTCTGGTAAAAGATCTGGTCTATCCGGATCTCCTGGTCCGGCTGGAGCTGGTCCTGGTCCAACTGGGTCAGGGGATCCGGATAGTAATGGGAATAACAATACTATTACTTTATCCGGGTTGTTAAACTTTACTGACGGGTTATGGTCGTGTTGCGGGTCGGAGCGCATATTCGTTTTCACAACGAACCACATTGAGAAACTTGACCCGGCATTGTTGCGGAGCGGGCGAATGGATATGCATGTGTTTATGAGTTACTGTTCATTTCCTTCACTAAAAATTTTGTTGAAAAATTATTTGGGTATCGACGAGGTGGATATTGAAAAGGGTGTTTTGGATGAGCTGGCGGCGGTGATCGACGCGGCGGAGATGACTCCTGCGGATGTTAGTGAGGTGTTGATAAAAAACCGGCGAGATAATGATCGCGCGGTTAAGGAGTTACTAGAGGCGTTGAAGACAAGGGCGGAAAAAAGACGGGTGGATATGCGGCGACGGGTCGAGGTGGAGGCGGAAGAGGAAGAGAAGAGGGCGTTGGATAGTCCGAAAGACGGTAGTGGTGCGGTGAAATGTGGCGATGAGGATTACAAGAAAGGTGATGAGGATAATGGGGTTGATTAATTTTTTGATTAATCAATCAAAGTTGATTATTTTTTATTTCTTTTTTAGTTTTTGGGTTTAATTATGGGAATAGTTCACAAAATGGTAACAAAGTTTCATTGGTGTTTCAATCAGGTCACTCATAAAAAGTTTTGTTCTAATTAAATCATTAAAGTTTTATTTATGTTCTAATCCTATATTATTTACCTGGATAGCAGGTGAACTATCATATATGTCATTAATAAAAGAGATAAAATAAAACAAATGAAAATTCTAATATGGAGATCATCGCTCATTCATGATCATGTAACCCTACAATCGTTCTCAAACCCTACAATCTATTTCAGGTAATGATCTTGAGCTTTCTTCTAAACCCTACCATCTATTCAAGTAATGATGTTGAGCTTTCGTTTCTTTTCTACATGAACAAACCCTAAAGTTTTTAACATGTCATCTAAAATTAATTTAAATTACTCTGATGGTTGAAAATTAGGAATCAAAATACCAATATGAATATGAAGCCATGAGTCAAATATATCTACAGTAATATACCTGAATATCGACTCATGTTTCTTATGTAATTCTCTCACACTAATATGGGACAAAAGCGACCTAACAAATTTGATGATCATATATGGGGACAAGAATCGTCTATGACTCAATGAAGGATTAGTGAGGATGAAATGAAAAGTATCATCTGGCCGAATTAAACATAGTTTATAGGAGTAGGATGGATGACCTTCTATTTAGGTAAATTATCTAAGATTGGAACATAAACTAAACTTTAATTACTTGATTGGAACAAATTTTTTTATGAGTGACCTAATTGGAACACTTCTCAAACTTGATTACTATTTAAAAAATTTATCCCTTTAATTAATTGTTAATCCGGTAAAACAGCCGGTTTGGAACTTTAGGTGGGGATGTAGTGGGAATTGGATATTGAAGATTTGGGGAAATGAAAAATGCATAGTTGGTCCTTTGGCTTTTACCATGTTTGAGATTTTGGTTATTTGTTATACTAAGAAATTACAGAAACTGTCACTACATTCTGTTCAGGTTCTTATTTTACTACCTCCATTTCATGTAGTGTTAGTTAACCCGAATGGTTTACGCTAAAGTGGTAACAGATTTGGTCGAATCGATACTATATTCATGTTAAAGATAACTAGAAGGTGTATCCGCAATGGTCAATTTCAATATAATAATAAAGTCTAAATAAGATTCAAGGGTACATATTAAAGATATAAATAAGATTCCAGGGTATATATTAAAGATAACTAGAGGGTACCTGTACGATGCGGTTAAATAGTGATGTAAAGAGTGATGGACTCCATACTCCAATTTATAATAATTAGTATTAAGCACTCCAGGTTGCGACGGAGTCATCAACACTGAATTTGCGGCTTGTTAATGCGAATAACTTAGACCGAAACGTACCCGCGGCTAGGACCCGCGCGTTGCAACGAACCTATCAAACTGAAAAAAATAGACAACGTAAAAATGTGAACCACACACACGTTGCGCAATGTTAACTCGCAGAATAAAAAACGGAACCGCATAACAAAAAAAATTGGTGTAAGATGAAAAGTATGAGGGACCAAAGTTGAAAGTAAAAAAATTGTGAGGTTAAATTGCGAAAGATAAAAAGTTTTGGGTTAAAAGTAAAAAAAAATCAAATTGGTTTGGGTTAAAAGTGAAAAATCAAGTTTTTTTTTTAAATCCCCCTAAGCATTGGGTATACTCACGCTATCATACAATTGTTGAAAATTTATAGTATGGAAATAACATGGTCGTTATTATATATAGGAATAAAGGATTTGAACAATTTTAATTATTAGCAATTTGTCGCCAACAGTCTCAACTACATAAATATTTCCTGGTCTCACCGTTCTAACATATTTTCTCCCAATTATTTTTAAGTAACAGAATCGTAAGTCATAACGCTATCATCATTTTGATTATATGGCATGCTTGCATGTCATACACCTGCTTGTGTGGCAAATACGTGACAATAACAATAATAAATGATGATTAGTTCACTCATTCTAAGACAAAAACACAAGCTCAAAGTTCAAATTAACAAACGACAAAAAAAAATCATGCCCTATCTCTCTCACTCTTTCAAACGAAGAACAAGCCATAATCTCTCTCTCTCTTCCTCAAACGAAGAACGATTGAAACACAATGGCATAAATTATCAACATCAACGTCTGAACTAGTGGAACATTGCTACTCCTAGTCTGAGGTACATTGGTGGTAAATCGACATTTTTAGGGTTGGACTTTGATAAACTTTTGTACTTTGAGCTAGTAGATTATGCAATGGAATATGGTTCATATGAATCCAAAGATTTTCACTTGTATTACTCGATACCTAGTGATGGCGGTTTGAAACGATTAGTTAGTGACAGAGACGTCATTGACATGGAGTCGAAGGTTACTCCCAATTCTGATGAAGTTGTTGATGTATACATTAAAGTGGTTTCGATAAGTAAACTTCAAGCACAACACAATATCTCTCAAGCCCAATCCAGTACCTATCCTACTTACCCTCAAGCCCAATTCCTAACCAACTACCTCTAGATTATGCTTGAGCCCTATTTCTTTGGCAAGGGACAAGATGCTCGAAAGTTGTACTTCATTTCTTTTGTTGCAATAATTTCTTGAGGTGTCTTGATAAGTGTTGTGAAGTTCACAGTCTTTTCTTTATCGTTTGAGTTGTTTCAACCGTCTTATTTTCAAACTTCAGAGCCTTTGTGTTGTTTTTCAACGCGAGGCTGAAACTGTTGCCTTTTTTGGAGTGAGTTTTGGTTCCTCAAACTTTCAGAGTTTCGCTTTCTGGGCTCTTGGATATCCAATGCTTCTTCCTCACCTCAAATGTGCTTCTGCTCACTCTAAAGCTTCTTCTAAGGTTTGGGAGATACATTTTTTAAATCGCTAACGAGGTAACGATCATGAATAACATTCATGAAATCGACTACCCTTAGTTTTTTCGTTACACCACTATAAGACAATCATTCCTTCTTGTATATGTCGATGAAAGCTCGGAGGTATTCGTGATCGTTCATACTTTACTTGGTAAAGGATGTTGCATCTTTGGTGTACTCTGTTGGGAGAAGTTAGATAAAAAAAACTTCAAGGTTATCAAAGGATTCAATGCTTCTTTCAACCAAGCCATTGAACCACAGATGAGCTGACTCCACGAGGGTTTGCATAAACATATAGCAACATTTAGCATTTGTCCATCTTTCAACACCTGCAACTCCAGTGAAGACTTGCAAGTGGCACTAAAAGGTGGTGGTAAGGGTGAGAGGGTTACCCCAAGCTCTTCATTGTACTCAAGCCTAAGTCTCACACCCGTTAAGCATTATTAACTTACATAGCCGTTATGTAATAACTCCTTAAGTTGCAAAAAAGTTTCTTTTAAGATGTTATATCCATTCGCTCAACAGGAAAGTTAGGGTTAGATCTGGACGAACGGTTTTTAACTTTGAACGAAGATGGAGTTTTGAACGGTGTGAACTCATGGAGCGAGGGTTCGATGGAAGTTCCATCCAAACCTAGACACGTAGCCACTAACCCAACCAGAGAGAAATGACTTGGTCCAAGAAGTGAGCCAGGTGGCTAAGATGATGGAGTAACCTCGTTGGGAGTGTCTTCCTCTCTCATGATGAATCGAAGTTAAGAGTATAGAACCAACCTACAAGAAAGTCTTATTCAAAGTAGTGTGGCCCCACAATGGGCGCCAACTTGTTGAAACAACAAATAACTACAACGGATAGTACAAGCGTCTCCTAGGCTTCGAGGAAATGGTTCTACAAAACAATAAATCATTAGCCTTAACGCATGAGGGGGTCTCTAGCATTCGGATTTGAGAAAGTGAAGTGACCGTGAGTGTAGAAAATAGAGTGTGAAGAAGATACCTGAGATGCCCAAGACATCTTTATATAGTAGAGCCCTTTGGTCCAACTGGCTTAGACGGCCAGCTCAAACAATCAAAAGGTAATGTGGGACTCTCATTTTCTAGTCGCAGGTTAAACTTTACCCTTTAAGTGAGTGTGGGTTTTACCTAGTGATAATAGAGTTCCCTCACTCAACGATGTCCTAATACCAATTGAAACGTGTTGCGAAGCATACGTAATCCAACTAGTTTAAGAAATAATCTCAATTAAAGTCCTTTAATATCATGTCAAAATTAAAGTGAATAAATATGTGTTATTTCATTATACTTTTCAATTGTTACTAAGTTATAAGTTGTATCATGTATGACATAATTGCATAATGTAACTAAGTATATCATAAGAAAAAAAAACTATATCCTACATTATATAACAATACTTACGATGGAAATGTGTGCAACCCTTAATAATTTCAGTTTTGAATATATAAATAATAATTATTAGATTTTGAAAACAACTTTAATTATGTAGAAGAGATTGGACATATTTGTTAGGGTGATAGTGTCCCAACCAATAATGTTCCTCCATCTGCTCCCTAAATATGCTAAAATTGTTTTTGAACAATGAAACTTATTGACAATCTTAACAAATATATATATACACACATTGGTGTATGTCAAGTAATTTTATTAAATAAAAAAAACCTATAACAATATTATACATTATACTAAAATTAAAGAATACTGAAATTTCCGATTTTAAGGTAACATCTAAAAAAATTATGTCATTTAAAAATCGTGTGAGAAAGTTGATTTCAAAGTTCGCAATATGTTTTAAACATTGTAATTAATTTATGCCATTTAAAATTCGTGTGATTAATTTATGCCATTTAAAAATCGTGTGAGAAAGTTGATTTTAAAGTTCGCAATATGTTTTAAACATTGTAGTTAATTAAACTTATAAAATCATGTGATTTTTTTTCTCTTGTTTTATAATATAGTATGTTATAAAAGAATGCTTTTTAATTATATCCAGAAAATATGGATGAAATGTTATGAATATTTAACATAAAAATAATATATGTATTTAAGCTTTCAACAACAAAGAGTTCAAAGTTTTATTGCGGAATATGCAATCTCAAAATTTATACACTATAGTTACATCCATTCAACAATTTGTAATTATTGGTTTTAACCAAAACATCCTTCTATTATTATTTGTTTGTATTTTCGAATATGATCAGATAGTTGATCATTTTTATTTGGAACAAGTATTAGTAAATGTCATTCTTGATTATGCTCCCGAAATGGACTTATAAAAGTCTTGTCCATGTCACTCCTCAGTGATGGAGTAATAATTTTGTTATTTCAGATTTTCAACAACAAAAGATTATACTATTTGATGGAATAGAGTATGATAATTTTCTCTTTGTTGGGACGATAGAGGTAGAGGTAGTAGGAGGTTACTCATTTATAAGACTCCAGGTGTGGGTGGGAGTTTGGCGTGGGTTGGGTGGGAGGCAACACCAGCTTTTTCATTCCACGTTGGTGTGGGGGCTAGCATTGCCTCTTTGGCGGTGGAGTTATGTCTGGCGTAGAACGGGGGTTAGGTGACATAGCTGGCTTTGGTTGGTAGGTGAAATTTTAAATAGTTTAAAAAAACCACATGGCTGACCACGCCAGCCAAAGTCACGCTACCCCACACCCAAAGTTTTCAATAATTGTCTCATGGTCCCCACCTTCACTACGTGTCGACTCAAGCCCCCAACCAAGCCCCCCCACCCTGCAGTCTAAGACCATGGGGTATGTTCCCCCTTCCCCATGGCCACCTATGTTCCACACTTCCACATTACCTTCTAGTCCACTTATCACTACTCCCTCATATGTGAGTGTGATTTCCCTTTCATTCTCCTTTACCCTTCCATTTTTTATTAATTTTTAATACATAAATTAAAATAAAGTTTTCATTAATTAATATTAAAATTACATAGACTTAAAAAATATAATTTAAATAAACATAACTTAAAAAATAACTAAAGCCCGTTTTCACTTCCTCCGATCCATTTCTTCGCGATCTTGTCTTTCATTCTCGATAGCACCGCACAGTCTATTTCTGGTATGGTTTCGCTGTTGGTTTTCATTATTCGGAACTCTTCGGTTTCTTGATTTTGAAGATCAAATTCGTGTCGCCTTTTGTCAAACTCTAGTCTCTCCCTTGAAAGCCCCACCTCTATTTCTTTTTCTATTTCTTTCTTTTTGTACCTTTCCTCTTGCACTCCCATAAAATAATAAATTTTTTTAGAATTGTTTCAAGTTTAGATACATCACCGGAGCTCGTTGTCTTCGAACCCGAAGCCTTAGCACGGTCCTTTTTAGCACGATCCCTTCCTGGTGGCCATATCGATTCAGGAGTAGGAGCTTCATCTTCAAACTCAGGTTCATTGTTTATATCGATAGCACAACGTGCATCAGAACCACCAGCACTATAACTCCCGGAAACACTTGTTTTAGATCTTTTCGCTTGCGCTACCTCATTAGGCACCACCTTCCAATTCTCAAGATTTCATACGCCCTTTGGTAATGCCACGGCCCATGTTTACCTTGGCGAATTTTTTAATAGTCGCCGCCAAACAATATTCATCATTTGAACCACTTGGACGATTGTTCCATTCGGTTTGAAATATACCCGCAAAGATACCAACTTGTGCGTTCATTTCCCTCCACTTTTAGCAACGGAATGGACTAATCGATATGGTTCGCGTTGCATCAATTTAAAGAATTCTTTACAAACTTGGTTGTAAAAACCTTCACGTTTTCGATTATTTGCTACGCATTAAAATTTAAAAATATAATCAACGTTTATTAATGAAATATAAATTATTAACTTTTATACTTTTTTATGAAAATAAAAAACAATATACCTGATAGCGGGTCGGTCGAAGCTTTAACCCACTCTCGTGCAAGTGCTTCCAACTCATCCGGTGTCCAGGGAATGCTATCCGCTTTCCCGGTTGCCTTTTCTTGACTTTCTAGAGTTTCTAGAGTTTCTTGAGCTCGTCTTTTCCCTTTTTTGGCCTTTGTCATTTGTGGTTGCGTTTCGGGTATAACATCGTCATTTGCAGCTAAAGAAACGTTGTCATGCTCGGTTACGGTTTGACTAAACAATTAGGACGGTGGCATTTGCATTTGTATTTGTTGTGTTGATGTTGGTGTTGCGTTGCCAAGCATTTGGATTTGGCTAAAACCACCAAACGAAAAGGAATCCCTCGGTGTCGTGGGGTACACAAGTGGAGGTTGAGTTGAAGGAGTAGCGGGTGTGTTCGGAAAAAAAGGACGCGGGTTTGATCGGCTTCGGATGGAGTTTTTTTTTGTTAAATGAGTGTAAATATGTTTAGAGAATTGTAGGATGTTGGTTGTAAAAATGGTTAAATGGGTTTAAATAGGAAATAAAAATTAAGTTTTTTGTTTTTTTTTGGAAATTGTATCGTCATATCATTTTGCCATTTTCACTTCGGGACAATCGGGGATGAAGTACCGAAGCCACCGAAACAATATCGGGGGTGGGGGGTGTTCCCGATAGGGGACAAGGTCCACCTCACCCTCCCGATTCACTCTCCCGAACCACACCCTCACGTCTAAAGAGTTCAGTGTCGCACTTCATCAAATGGCATATGGATCGGACCCGACTCATGAGATGAAAATTTGAGTATGTTAGAGATTGTGTGCATTGAGAGTGGACTAGTTGTCCCAACGTATGGCAAGGTAAGTACATGCGAGGTGATCATCCATGTCCAACTATAATTCTCGAAGTGATGGCGCCATAAGAACTTTGGAGTTGGCATGCATTCTTTAGAGTTTTCGGTTCAAATAACGACATTAACTTGCTTGAGCAGTCGTCAATATTCAAAGACATCAAAAATAGAGTGGCACTCGGCTCTTTCTTGAACCAAAAACTCGAAAGAAACAATAAAAAATGTGGAATGGACATTTCATCATTCTCAAGCAACGTTAGCACATAGTAAAAACCCCAGCATGAGTATAAACGGTGAATATAACAAGAAGCGCAATGTGTCATCATCTTACATAACATGCTTTTAGAAAACGAAGGAACACATGGTTTGTTAATATGATGAACACGATCTTTAATCAGACTTAGAAAAAGTTAGTGATACACAAAAAGAAGCCAATTTCCGGCAAATACGTAACCATGAAATACACGACAATCTTCACTCGGATGTGGTATTCCACACTTCAACCCGACAATGAAGACTAGGTTTTTATTATTTTAAGTTTAAGTTTGAAGTGATTTCTCCTTTTTAATAATATTAATTAAAAAAGTAAACTAGATTTTTAGAGTAAACTTCAATTTTCGTCTCTATGGTTCGCTGATTTTAACACTTTCAGTCCAATATTTAAAAATTGCATTTATCATCCATTAGTTTGCTGATTCTAACAATTTCAGTCCATACTAGTGTTAAGTTTTAACCGTTTCAGTCCACACCAGTGCTAGTGGTGTGGACTGAAACTGATAAAATTAACAAACTAATGGACTGAAACTATTAAAATCAACAAACTAATAGACAACAAATGCAATCTTTAAACTATTGTACTGAACGTGTTAAAATTAGCAAACCACAAAGACGAAAATTGAAGTTTACTCTTTTTTTATTTTCAAATATTTGTTTAAAAATATGAAAACAATGTTTATATTTAAAAAGAGAGTAAAATGCTCGTTATTATGTTGTATTTTTTTAATTAATGTAAGAAAGTTGTATTAGTTAAACTCTAAAAAAACATGTAAATTACATATTATAATATAGTGTGCATGTTTATATATATACTAGTTATAAACACATATAAATAATTCACTACGCCAAATATAAATATAAATAATACATGATATATAATATGAAATATCTAACAATTATAATCTATATTACGCTCTAGTCCGGTTTTTGCTATAAACTCTAAATCATACTGTTCACTAAAGTTTAAAAATTTTAAAATCGACCAATCGAAAGCAACACTGCAAACCGACGCGAAGCCAAAGCGATATTCAGTTTGAACGACTTCACAATTTTAAAACACGCCTTAAACACCCCTAGTTCCAACATCTCTAATTCTCTGTTTTTTTTTTTCGTTTTTTTAAAGTTTTATGGTTTCAATATATTAAATTGTTGGGAATTTGACAGGCACCAACATAGTGAAAATGTGCAATAATGGTGCTCAATTGCACCTCAAAAGATTCGTACTTTGCTTCTACCAAACCAATCACACCCATGAATGTACATGTTACATACTTTAATAATTCAAAAGTATTTCAAGAGTGATTTTGACAAGGGAAAAAAAGTTTGGATGTTTAAACTGTTTAAATAAAGTTAACATCATACCAGAATGAATAGATATAACTTATTATTGAATAAAGTAACTACTAAAAAACGTGTTAATAGACTGTTAGATTTGATGAATAAGAATGATGCAATGACTCATAAAACACTTTTGTAATAAAGTTTATATGTTACATGACAATTGGACATTTCAAACTGTACATGTACTATATGCTTAAAGTTTGAACCTTTTAATATTAAAAAAAAACCATAAAAATGGGGACCGTTATTAACTATTGCTTCATTTACACATTGCTTTTGTTGTATACTTAAATCATTATATGATATGGAATGATTAGCCTATGTAATTAAATATTTAATGTATTCAAAATCTTTAAGGATTTGATATGGAATCAATGTTTTAAAATCCGGTTTTTATACCGTACCGGATTTTACTCAGAAACGGTTTAACCAGGTGTATTAGACCGTTCAATCGGGTATACCGGGCGGTCTAAGCAGTTCTATCGGACTGCTTAAATATTTAATGTATTCAAATCTTTTAGGATTTAATAAGAAATTGTGGGCTTAACATAACTGAAACTATGATTGTTATTTTTAATAAACTATAATAATGTATGTTAATGAATCTTTTATAAATATAATCTTTAAAAATATTGATGCAAATTCCAAAACACTATTTTTTTTTCTGATAAAATTACCAATACATTTTGGAATCCAAGTTAAAGTTGTGATTATATGTTTGCATAAAACCTCGATTAATTGTTGTAAAAAAAATATGTGGTTAGTAAAACTATATATTTGCCATGATGATAACAATGATAATAACAACTAAAAGCGAATAACAAAATTATTCATCACTTAAAAATTCATTTATTAAGGCTATTTTGTAATAATAAAAATAAACCCAACGGATAAACATAAAAAAACTGTAAGCCTATATCATTCGAATGCTGTCAATATTTTTACAAGTGTTAACTTTGTCCAAAATTAAGTTCTATAAATGAAATATGTTTGAATCTTGGTTACCGTTAATATATATATATATAATATATATATATATATTATATATATATATAATTATATTTCAAGTTAATTTATAGTAGATGGCAATATTGGAAAAAATCATTATATTATAACAAAATTTTATAATTGTTTGTTTTAATCTTTAAGCCAAGCTATAAAAAATAATCACTAAATAGCATGGTTGTAAAAATCCCGAGTAGTCTTCGATTAGTCGCCGATTAATCACCAACCAGAGGTTCTCCGATTAATCGTTAGGCGGTCAATGTTGGTCCTATTCTGCTAAATTTTGGTGAGATCCTGGCCAAATTTTGACCAAACCTTATAAACTCCATCAATTACTAAAAAAATGTGTCAATTAGGGGTTAAGACATGTCTATCTTAATAAAGTACATATAAAAATATTTGTATACATATATAACTAAAGATACATAAAAAAACCACAATCCGATTAATCGCTAACCGGTAACCCACCGACCGACTAGCGCCTAGTAATTCTTACAACACTGCTAAATAGTAACCTACATTTAAATATGTTTCATGTAAGTCATTTAATATTAAAAAGAACTAGCATCTATACTGATACAAATATTCAAAGTTGAGTGGTTTTAAAAAAAAGTTTATCTGATTTTAGCAAACTTGCTTATTTTTTGTTGATTTTCACTTCAATTTTATACTAGGTTAGTACTTCGTGTATTACACAGGTTGAATAAAATAAATTTAGTTAATAATGAAGATTAATATATGATAAAAAGATTTTTGTGATAAGATATTATTAATTTTTTTAATTAAAATTTTAAAATGTGAATAATAGAATCTGAACATAAAATCATGAATGAACTAAATTTTCTTTAGTTGGAATATAAAAGAAAAACATAACCTTAATAATTTTAATAACATTATGAAATTGTATAAAGTAAACATTTTGGGAGGAGGAGATCTTGGGTTTAGACCCACAAACAACGGGTGTAAAGAAATTTTCCGTTCAGAAAGAAAAATACAAAACCTATGATATTTATATAAAATTTATAGGACCAAATCCATGATATTTGATAACCATCCTAAAAATGATACAGATTAGGATGCATATTTATCATTATAAAACAACTACACTGTATTAATAAATATTACCGTAATGCAAAAACCATATATATTTTTTCTAGACCATACTTATTTTATTTATTATAATAGGGATGAACTTTTGTATGTAAGTGTAAAATTAATAATTAAATTTATATTAAATTCAATTGTATGATTATCTTTTAATTATTTTGAAGAAAAAGAATTACTTGTTAAAAAAAATCATGAGTAATTTAAAGATATTAACTAAATTAGAGAAAAAAAAGGTGAAAATACAATTATGTGAGAATGCATAATAATGATAACATGAAATAAGTGTTTCTGTTGAAGACAATCACTAAACGTCTACAACTTATTGCAAAGTTAATGATCACAAAAGCAAAAGTTCATGTTTGTATTTTGGTACATGTAATTATACATATTATAATAGTAATTCACATTAAGCCAATAAATGTAGTTCTCACCATACAATTGGTTTTTGGTCAGGAACCAAATATACCCCATCAAAGGTTTTAATTGTGCGGCATATATATTATAATTCATCCACCACAATACACAAAGATGGGACCACTAAGGTGGCTGGTAATATGTTGGGTATACATAATTGTTTATGATTAAATAATTAAAGTCATTAGTGAGAGATTTTTTATGGCTCATTGGTTTTTCACTTTAGTGAATAAATGTTTCTAACATTATGGGGAGATAAAAAACAGTTGGAAAGTGAATAGTGGAATGAATTATCATGTCATTTTGATCCTCATATATAAAATGTGAACCAGAAGTTCAAAGGATAATTCAGTTACCAAGATTAAAGAATAAATTACCAGACAAGTTCACTGACCTAAGTGACTAAGTCACATAAGCAACTGCTTATGCTCCATATATGATTGTGTCCCAGAGGACAACCCATATATGATTGTGTCCCGGAGGACAACCATGTATTTGTAATATGTTTATTGCACGCTTGAAGCGTGGTAGACTAGTCGATTCCAATAATAAAATTCCTCCAAAATTGGAGCATATTATTAAGATGGTCAAGTCGAACCTTAGGTACCTGAATATAAAGAGATCTCAATAAGTTGTATCATGTCTAGAAATGCATGGAATCGAAACTAAAATCGACGTCGTTATACTTTTGGATATAATGTAGCGCTTGAAATGGTTAAATGATGAGGATCAAGATTTAAGAACTGCCTATGAATAAATGAAAAGAAATAATTGGCCAAAATAGAAAGACGCAAATAAGGCAGAGTTGAATTCTCTACTAAAATCGAAAGTTTTAGACTAGTATTCCATACAACAGAAGTTGTAATATATTTTAGATACAAAAGGTCTTTTAGTGAATCAAGAATTGAAAAGAAAATGACATAAGGCAAAACCGGTGGCACAAGAATTTCGCAGAGACCCATGATTGATTAGAGGAAACATATTCTCTAGTGGTGGATGCAATAACTTTCCAATATTTAATTAGTTTGGTAAAATAAAGAGATAATTGATATACGTCTTATGAATGTTATATATCATTTGATACTGAAAGTTTACATGAAAGTTCTTGAGGGATTATATTATCAAAATCCTGTCAAATAAGTTCTCGAGAACAATATGATCGTTGTATACAGATTCATATTTGCATACGTTGAATACAAGGGAACTCTTGATAAGCATCCTAAAGCATTAGAGTGCTTAAAAGGTTAATTAAAACATCTTATGGATGTAATACTTGTACACCAATAAACATTCATAGAAAACTTGTGCCTGGTGATAATGGCATCTCAATGTACATTATACAAGCATGGTACAATTTGGATTTTACAAAATAAAGAAGCAAATGTTAAAGACATCATTACATATGATATAAAAATTAACGAGGAGGTTTATGTAAAAGAACTCCTAAAGAGTGTATGCACATACATTTTTATTCAAAGTGGAAAGAAGTGCGAGAATGATTGTAAATGCTTGAAGCATTGATTTCAAAACCTCATAAATGTATTTTATATAGTTAAAGAATATATGGACTAAAATAGTCGAGTTGAGTAGTGTACAACTCAATAGATATTTTGATAAAGAGAAATATAAGTTTGATAACATTATCCATCTTTATCAAAAGTCTTCTCCTAAAAGTTCATTATAATTGCTATTTACAGTGAAGATGTCTCGCATCATCGAGATAAAATGTCGAGCATTTAGAAGGAGAATTTTTGAATGACCTTGACACATTTTAATTATTACTCAACATGCAGTTAGAGTATATGTGTAATCAATCAAACTATATCTCTAGGAGGTTGAAACGTTTTACCATGGACAAAGGCTTATCCTTTAAATATGTTAAAGGTTGTTCAATTACTTGATATAGAAAATGACTATTATAGTCTCCATGACAGAAATTGAAATTTATGGTTTAGAAGTACCATGTTTAAGTGAATTATGCATTAGTATTTCTTGCTATCTATTCATGATTTTATATATCTTTATTGAATTTATCGTTTTGATATAGCATGTGTTAAGTGAGGGAATATTGAAATGGGAAAACTTTTATTTTAATACATCTACGATATGCAAGATATGAACTTATATTTACTAACCCATCGAAACGAGTTTGGTTAGTTTTGTAAATGCAGGGAATGTAACAAAACATAGTTGTGGATCTTAGATATTTGTTTACAAGAAGAGCGCCAGAAGGCTCATATGAAGATATACAACATTGCGAACATAAAGAACTGCACATTAAGGGATCAAGCGGAAAATCATTGGCCAACTTTTAAGAAAAATGGGCACTAGTCTAAAGAATACATGTTCAAATGAGGGGGAATATTATACAAGTTGCACTTTTTTCCCTTAACTAAGTTTTGTCCCATTGGGTTTTTTTACTAAGGTTTTTAATGAGGCAACATACCTGATCCAGAAGTATTTGGAGGAGAAAATATGCACTGCACTCTTTTTCTTTTTTATTTTTTTCACCCCAATTCAAAAGAAACATTCAAAATTCAATTAATCGAAAAAATCATGTAAGTACCTTAATTCTCGCATGACATAAGCTGACCGGAATACCACCATAATCGCAAAGCAGTCTCTGATCCGAACAAATTATGTGTGATCTTTGTTAAGGGGCTGTTCATGATATTTACCACAGAAATGAGGAAGACATGCTTTGTTAAGGCGTTCATGTACACAAGAAATCAAGAAAGACGATTTTCGTGCTGTAGTAGTAAACTGCCTAATAGCAAAACAATATAGTAGAGATGAGGGAGAAAGGGATTGATATTTCATTGATAGGCATATTGTTTACAATGTAATACGATTAATATATAGAAGATGGGGTCTTGGAGAACAAGTCAATCTATTTTAGGAGTTGATAACCGCCATAATATAATATATTTATAATAGTGTTTAAGTTTTTTTTTTTTGAGTTTTTTCTTATCTTATATTCTATTGACTTAAGTATATATTATAATTATAATATTTTTAGCGGCCATGATGACATTCCAAAAGAAGCAGGTGATGTCCACGTTGAAATTCTTTGAAAGTGAGAAAAGGTGACTGTTCAAGGGATAAGATTGGAGGGCAGTGTCGTAAAAACAACAAAAAGAGGAAACATAATGAAATTATTTATGGATTTTATGTTGAAAAAGATGAAGATCTAGATTCCAAAACCCAAAAACAAAATAAAAGTTTACATAATTTGTTTGTTTGATTTCGTTTTGTGAGTTGGAAAGCTTCTCTTCTATTTGGACGCTTTTGGCTTCATTTTCAGTCAAAAAGTGGGGGAGGACACAGGCATAATAAAACTATATAATATATATACATACCGTATCGAACCGTATCGGGTATATTCAGTATCTTTACCAAACCGATATATTTGGTAACGATATCCATTTTTTCTATTTTTCAATACCGGTATTTTCGGTATCGGTATCAGTTCGATACCGAACGGGTATCGTGCTCATCCGTAGAATAAAGTATCCAGAATGTCATATCTCATGAAAACATGTAAAAGTAAATCATTTATTTTAGTTAGTAGGTTATAGATATGGATATTACATGATTTGAGGATAGAAATTAATTATTTTTTTAATAAGATGTAGATAAATTTACATAATTAAATTAATTTTATTACATACTTAAACTGTAGTGATTTAAAGTTAAGTCTATAAATATTTTCTCATACTTATTCTTTGAAAGTCTAAACCATTAATGATTCTAAAACGATCAATACGAATAAACATATAATTAAAATAAAATTCTTATTTCAGTTATTTAGATTTTTTCTAAATACTACTATTGATTAATGTTTTTACATAAATATATAATCTCATGAAAATTAAAATACATATGATATATATATTTATTTTAGTTTTGATAATAAATAAGATTATATATATATATTTAGGTGCTTTTTTTTTCTATATATTGATTTTAAAAGATTATTAATGGTTACGATGCATAATCATTGTCATCCATGAGAAGCTCATATAATGTTATTGAAAGTTGTTACATTAATAAAAAGGTTTTGGTTATAGAATTCTAAATATTAAGAAGTTATGTTACACCTATGAGATTGTGTTAAGCTTATTGATGGAAAATATTTACAAACTAGTATTAAGCACTCCCGCGTTGCGGCGGGGGCGAACACCAATGTCACACTATTACCAACGACCACCAACACTGAAGTTGCAGCGTGTTAATGCGAAAAAATTAAACCGACACGTAAAATATATAAATAAATAAATAAGTCAATCTAGGACCCGAGCGTTACGATGAACCTGTCAAACGGAAAAAAATAGACAACGTAAAAATGCTTTAACCACACACGCACGTTGTGTCGTGTTGACTCACAAAATTATTTATAGTATTTAAATTAAATAAAAATTTGTCTTTGTGTTAATGCGAAGAAATTAAACCGAAACGTAAAACATATAAAAAATAACTAAGTCGATTTAGGACCCCGAGCGTTACGATGAACCTGTCAAACCGAAAAAAATAGACGACGTAAAAACGTTTAACCACACACGCAAGTTGCGTCGTGTTAACTCCCAAAATTATTTGTAGTATTTAAATGAAATACAAGTTTGTCTTTAGTGGATACAACTCACTAAGCATTATGGTACAAACGATAATGCATAGATGTGTTGCAAAATATATTTATACAAGGTGGATAGACTAGAAGAACACCATACAACATAATAAAGCTATAAAGCACATGGTACAACATATATTGCAAGAGAAGATGCAAATTATAGTATTATTAATATGTACAAAAATTAAACTAATAGAAAACACCATACAACATAATAAGCTATAAAGCAATGGAAACAACATATATTGCAAGAGAAGGATGCAAATTATAGTATTATATAATATAATATAATATAATATAATAGGTAAATAACGTAACTAGCATAACAACAATATTTTATAATAGAAGTAAAATATGAATGAAATTACTATGGAATTATATTTTTGAGAGAGGGAGGAATTACCATGTCATGTTCGGGTTATACAATCTAACCAACTAATCCAAAACATGTCAATGTGACACAATTTGACACCCCAAACTTAGATATGGACCCTATTATTATATTATAAATATAGAGTAAGGTTGTACAAATGAGTTTTAAGATATATATTAGCTTAACGTGAAAAGTGAAGTAATTGTTTTTAAATTTGTTTTCATCTTATTATGTATGTATTTTAGTCCTAAAATCTAAAAAAAATTGTGTTTATACGCAAGTATCGTAATTATGTAAATATTGTAGAGTAATTATAATTACTCTATTAGTCGAAATCACGATTTTTTATTTATATTTTGCAATTAAACATCATCATACTTAAATAGATGGGGAAAAAAACTTCATTGTCTTCTCGTGTTAAGACCACTTTGTATGTTAAAACTTAAAACCCATTTATATTTGATCTTTATTATATATAGAGATTTTTCATTGCCTGGGGGCGGGCTCTACCTACCCTATGACAATGAATCATTGATACACTGAGTTGATGAATGCAACTTCTATCGTCAATTGAACTACGGTTCCATACGAATATTTTGATCTATTTTTCTCTATTTAGTTATAAAACCATAAGTGCAAGTGCAAGCTATTCAAACAATAGAGAAACCAAATAACTAAATAATTACATTTAGATCATAGATATAACTATTCAGACAATTTAATTGGACATAAAAGTAGGCATCTTAGTTTTTTTATACCAAATTTGACTAAGCTGCTGTGTGTGTGTGTTTTTTTTTCTTTTTTCTGTCTGGTTTTGATGTTAAAAACCATTTTTTAGTAATCAAGTTATATTTAAAGATATTCAAAACTAATGTACATTTTATAAACGTTTATATTGACTACGGATAGGAATATTTTTTTAAAAAATCTTTATAATATATTAACGATGTTAGACTTTAACAACGTTCTTCAATTAAATAAGAGTTTTTTTTGCTTGGAACGTAATTTACTAATTTATAGAGATATTTAACGAAATAGATCCACATACATATTACATGTATAGACGTAATTAGTCATGTGACAAAAATTTAATAAACATTTTTTAATAATATTCGTTCGGATATCATTTTAAAAATACTAAAGAGATCTTCATTAGAATATCAAATAAACCTCTAGATTTAAAATAAAAAAAAAACGATATACACATGGTTTCAGTTGTACAAAGTAGACATTATCAAATCCTCTGGATATTATTTCTTCGTTTAACCACCTTTTAGTCAAATTTGGTATTAATAAACTAGATACCTACTCGGATGGCGAATAAATTGTTTCATGGGGGACCGGGCACTTCCTAAATCCATCACTTGACCCTTTAGTATCAATCATTTAAAACTATGCCACCTCATCTTCTTAGAAGGCTGTCTTTAAGGGGTGGAGGGTGGGCGACGACACAGGACCCAAATTCTCCAGGGGCCCAAATGTTTTTAAATTTGTATAAAATTTACTTTGTATAAGCTAGAATATATCTATATTGAATCAAAAGATGACACAAACAAGCTCTTGTCGGGTGGTTATTGTCTTGCTTAAACAACAAGGAGACGCGAGTTCTAATCACGACGTCTCTAAATTCTCTATTTTAGCTGCATATGACATTTAATGCCTAATTTTGCCAACTAGATCTTTCCCTTTAATTAATAAATTACTAACTAAACTTAACTAAAAATAACTATTTAAATTACTTTCACATAAATTTTAGTGATTACATATTGATGAGTTTATAATACATGAAAAGTTTGCGAATAGGGCCCAACATTTTTGTCTCGCACAGGCCAATTTTTTTTTTTTGTAATTTTCGAAGACAGCCCTGTCTTCTTAAATCACGGATTCAGAATATCAAATTAGTTGTGACGTTGTTTACTTTGAATAAAATTATTTAAGTACAGTTGGTTGGTTAAAATAAAAAATAAATAACAGTGCATCACTTTATTATTATATTTTTTAAACAACTATAGTAAATAATTTTTTTAATAACACTTTTTTGAAGAAAAAAAACAACTCAAAGTTATGGCAAAAATTTATACCATTTTGATGTTTTGGTGCATACTTGCTTGGAAATGATCTAATAAATCTAAATATCGATACATGAGGGTTTTTTTTAGGTCCATGACTAACACGGTGGACTCATGGTATGGAGAGGCAAAGGATGTGTGTGTTTCTTAGGCAAGTGAAGTGGCATGCCTTTGGACGTCCACATACGGAGAAAGTGAGATCAGAGAGGGGGAGACTGTAAGATCCGTAGAGGTTTTTAGTAGGTTGCCGATGTAGACATATGTGGGCTTTGGTGGATTGCGCATGCTTAAGATATATTATTTAGATAAGATGTTCATACAACATGAAAAGATATCCTAAAAAAACCAAGAGTGTAATAGTTATAGTAAGAAGATAAATCTTAATAACTTATTGAAAGAAGATGCTTATATGTATAAGTTCATATGGCCCAAGCATGTTTGAAAAGTGTATATATAACGAGTTGACGCTTACCCGCGTGTTGCGACGGGATATTTATTAGAATGTAATTTGTTATATGAAAGCGAAGATACAGTGGGATATAACCAAGTATGTGATACAAAATCATTGAAACAAACCTCATGATTCACAATTCGTACAATTGAAACAAAATTCAATTTTTCTCAAATGAAATTCCATCTATATGAATGTTTCAAAGATTTTGTTTAAAATTTCCTATCATTAAAAACACACACGACAATTAATCATCACATACACTCACACCAACCAAACAAAGGCCCTCTTAAACACACACAGAAATCACATACATGCTCTTTTTTTGAACGGTTAACAAATCAATCATGAGTAAGAGTGACCCGAGTCGTCCACCACCACTTCTAGGGAAAACCCGGTAACCCACTCGCCCGTAGGCACGGCGGTGAAATTACCGGTAAAACCCGTTTGGCTCAAGGATCGAACCCAGGTTTCCCTGGGTCTCCTATCATTGCCCACCAGTGCCTCACTTTATTTTGTACCAAGTGGGTTTTGAACTTACATGCGCGTAAAGATATTTGATAGTTGTAACGGGATGTGAAGATTGAAACATAACAATCACGGGCGCGTAAAACCGGTTCTTAAATTTCACGAATTAAATCATCCATAATCAAAGTAGTATTTGATTATCACTGATCGAAAATTGAACGAAACACAAACAAAGAAACAAATCATTTTTGCCTTTGCAAAAGTCAAACTGGTTTTAATATCTTCCTGTTGAGGAACGATTTGAACTCAATTTGATCAACTCTAACCCTCTTCTTCACCAAAAAATTTGATTAAATTTATTTTTAAAATACTAAACAACACTTACGTGATTAAAACCGAGATCATGGTTCGCGCCAAAACTTTCTGTCTTGGTAGAAATAATTGAATTAAAATTTTTAATAAAAAATGGATTTTGATAATAATTTATTAAAAATATTGAAAACCAATCGATCAAAGTATAAATGTCATAAGATCATCCTAATGATTAACTCAAAATTCTACATGATTTTGTAGAAAATGTAAGGTTTCAATAGGAATTCCATCGATTAAAATAAAATAACTTAAGCGTATCCGATTCCATCGATTAAAATAAAATAACATAAGCATATATGAAGCAGGCATGCATATCAATAAACATGCAGCAAAATCTAACCAATTATGTGATACAAAATCGTTGCAAACAACAAATGTTTTCAAAGTTTAACCAAATTCAAGCATTTTATTAAACTCCAGACTAAATGTTCATCGAAACCGGGAACACGGTATTGCCGAACCTTTCTTTAAAGGTTTGAGTGAATTTGATTAAAGTTTTATGATTGTGAGTTTAGTCTCTATTTTTCTTTTAGACTCTACAAACAAAATTTCACATCCTTTCATGTCATACAAAGAACAGAAGTAATAAAAAAGAACCAAAATAATCAACAGCAAAAAAATAAAACAATTGATAAATCAGGATTCAAAAATCTGAACCAAAGTAATCAAAATGGAATACATAAAACAATTGATAAACAGTGAAAGCATACTTGAATCGAAACTTCGGATGAGAAAAGTGAAGATTGGTAACAACGGAAAATTAATGCGATGGAGAATTAGTGACAAAAAGTTAAGTGTTGTGACCGTAGTTGTTTTTTAATTGTTTCTCTGTGGATGAAGTCTAGAGGAACAGGGAGAGTGTAAATCTGGGCGGTTAGGATGTGGGAAGCAGAAGAAGAGGGATGAAGAATCTCGAGAATCATGTAAATAGGATGGGTAATTTGATTATTATATATAATTATATATGCAGTGTAAAGTGAGAATAAGATAAAATATTAAATAATTTGTTGTGTGAATGTGGGAAAAAATTATATTAGGAGTAGTGTGGTAGTTTTTTGATTGGATGTGTTGGTTGTAATATTTTAAAATAATGTTGGTGTAAATGTTGTGGGTATTGTTTTGTGAAGACCATGTTCGTTATTATTTATACGGGTATGTTTTGTAAGGACACAACGATTGCCGGTACCCTTAGTTACTTTTTTGGGTTTATATATAATACAATAATTAAGCAAAAGGCATGTATGTGTGGTTTTTTAAAGTCACAACTTTTCATTTTAAAGAGCCAATCCAAATTACTAATTGTATAAGGGTATAATACTCCATCGACCATGAAGCGGGTGAGAGAATGGAAAAGTTGATGGTACAAAGTTCAATAATGTCATTTCTAAAGGAAAACCGTACATATTGTGAGGTGCTTTAATAATTATTTTAAACTAAAAAATAATACAAAATACTAAGAAATTATTTGGAAGTGAGATGGAATTGCAGTTGTAGTGAGTGTTATTGGGCGGTTGATGTGGCTAAGTTGTCAAACGAACATACAAAGTTACCAACTTTTATATTTGGTCTTTGTTTACATGCTCAATATCATTAAATATTCAAATATAACATGAACTAATTTTGACTTTCTTAGTCAAACTCTTTCAACCAAATCTATACAATTCAAAGGTCGTGGACACGGTGAAGACGATGAGCTTTTTACGGATTAAAAATCGGGCCGGAATAGTAGCTTTCTTCTAGAAGGAGTGAACAAGATTCAATGTAGACAGTCTAAACTAAACTCTTGTTAAACTGATTTTTTGGGATTGTATTCAGTTTTCTACATGTATTTGTATCTTTCTACTAGTTTCCTGCTGGCTTTTAGGTTGCTATAACTAAGTTTTTGTTGATTGTTAAAAAAAAAAAATACAAACTCGACTTGACACTTTCAATTACTTTTTTTAACTTCAAAGGGAACTTTATTCCACACCAAAACCCTAGCAAGTTGCGGGAAGACAACAAAGCAACATATACAATTACATCGTACCAAAACATAAAATTGGCCAAACATAGACAATCGAAACCGTTACAATATTACATACTCAAATTATATAGTCGCCAAGCACTTCGATCTTGACTCCTGGTCTCCTGGTTCGCTGTGACACTGTGTGCATAAAACATTAGAAAATTGCTAACCTCTTCTCGCCAAAGCCTCCTTGGTTTGAATGCTATTGTCCATCGCCCGCCAAATAAAATAATTTACTTTCGTCGGGGCCCTTCCATTCCATCGAAAGCGAACGGTTATTTGCACTTCACCTTTAGCTTTTTGAATCTCCTTTTTACCATACTTGTCGACAAAGGCATGCTGATATCATTGTTCCACAACCAAACATCCGAGTTAAGATTGACTTGCCTCAAGTAGTCCATTAACATGCTACGCATGTCCCTCTCTACCAAATCTATTGGAGCTTGCAGCCACTTCCATTCCCTTTTTATTGTGTCCCCATATTCCTATAAAAATAATCCCTAAGCTTCCCTTTTTTGGCAACCACTAGTCTTACTTGTTCAATGTTTAATATTAAGCATGTAAAGGTCTACATTAAGAATCTTGGTTCCATTTTTACTACCATAACCTCTTGAAGATCACCCATTCAACACAAGCTATGGTTAACCTAATCTCGTTGACTAGCAGGGTACTGGTGGGTCCCAATAACATGATTTTGGGTGGGGGATTAGGTCTAATGGTAAAACCATTAGAGTTAAGGTGTTGCTCCCCTTGAGGTCAAAGGTTCGAGCCCCGCCGAAGACGGCTTTGATGTAATTTAAGCCGTTCAAAAAAAAAAAATGTTAGCATGATTAATTGACAATATGTCCATTCATGTGTGATTATTGATCGATATACAATAATTAACATGACAAGTGTATACACTAGAAAACCAAGGTAAATTCACCAAAGCATCTACCTTGCCCGAATCAAATTATATGTTGTAAACAAATGTGTTTATTATGATTAAAGCAAACAAATGGGGCGGTGTTGAGGGCTTTAAAGTGCTCAGATGGAAGGAAGCGCTAGCCCACACCACCACTGATGACCATCTAGTGCATTGACAACCCCATGTAGAGGTGTACAAATCGTTTCTTTTAAATCGGTTTGGTTTTTTTCATTCAAAACAAAAACCAGTTTTTCTTATCACCAGTTTCAGTTACTAATCGGTTTTTTAAACCCAAAATAGTAATTGCTCTAATCGGTCTGTTTTTAACCGGTTTTTGTAAAAAAAACCATTTTTAACTGGTTTCAAAGATCTAGCATACTAACCGTCGGTTCGGTTATGTTTGAAACCGGTTTTTAATAAAAGCCGGTTAAAAAAACTTCGTCTAACCGGTTTTTTCGTACACCTCTAACCCCATGACCTTCCAAAGTGGAGGTCATGGGTTCGAGTCTGTCTGGAGCAAAATTGCTCCGAGTGAGCCAGAGGTTTTACCATATTGGACCGTCAAGTGACTTTCTCTGGAATAATGGCGGGTCTATGTTTGCAGGCGTAGATGACTTTTTGCCATTGATGTAACGAATTTACCTGGTTATCGGGCTTTTGTTGGGTCTTTTGAAAAAAAAATAGAAAGAGGCCTTTTTAGAAATTGGGCCAATCCATGAAAATCTAAAAGCCCTAAAATGTTAGCAAGCACAAGCAGTGCAGAGCAGTTCGTCGTCTCTACTCACACACTTTACCGCTCGAAATTCAATTAATCAGTCTCCTGTAAGAATGGACACTAATCAGGTACAAACCCTAGTCTATCACTCTTAAAATTTTGGAAATTTGATGTTCTGTTTACAGTTATTTACTTGAGTTTATCCAATTAGGGTTTATGATTAAGTGATTATGATTGTGTATGTGTATGTATATTCAATGCAGCAGCAACATGATGATGAATAGAATATTGGAACTATCTGAAAAAGATACACTTTTTGAGAAGAAAACGGTTAGGGTTTATGCAGAATGTTGATTTAGGTTTTTTTTTTTTCTTTTACAGAATGGTTGTGTTTAATTTATTTTGTTTATTTGTAGAAATTGTTGGAAGCTAAGGGCTTTGATCCCAACGGAAAAGTTATGATCAAGAGTAACTGAGTGTTGAGATGTTGAATTCAGTTTTGGAAGAGATGATTCAGAGAGCAAGAATTAGACACTCTGATGAGGTAAGATGCAACATTGAGTTTGTTTTAGTAGATGATTAGGGCTGGCAATTTATAACACGATAATTCTCGACACGAAGTTATAAACGGGTTCGGGTCCTAAACGGGCTGACATATTAGTGACACGATAAAAAACATGTCTAAATGGGTTCAACGTGTTTTATTACTTATTGTGTTAAATATGTTAATAGGTTGAAATGATGACACGTTTATGACCTGCTTTATAAGTTTTTTAAGTCTATGTAGTTACTATCGGTGATATATCGGTTATCGGTCCCCATGTAAAATATCGGTGTTAGATATCAGTGCCGATTTTGTCGGTGATATTGACTGATATATCACCAATATTTGACTGATATAATTGATTATCACAGAATTGTTAGTGTTAAATTGCTATATATATATATTTTGCATGATATTAAAATTACTGATATTCCACTGGTATTTTACCGCATTAACTGCATAGATTTAAGTATATTATAATTGAATATGGATTGTAATGATTGGTAACTTATATTTTTTTTTTCGTGTTATTCATCATCATCATGCTCAGTAAATCCCACCAATAGCAAAGCTAAGGTAGGGTCTGAGGAGGGTAAGATGTAGACATCCTTACCTCTACCCCATAGGAATAGGGAGGCTGCTTCCAGTGAGACCCCCGGCTCGATAGTAGTTTTGGATCAAGCCTTGGACATAAGGCACATACACTTAGCAATCGGGACAAAAGCCAATTAGTGCATGTACCCCCTTGTCTTTCAGCTATCAACGCCACCACATGATGCATGATTAACCGTCCCTCGCTTTTTAATGTTATTTTCACGAAATTAGTAAAATAACGTTAAAATTAGTGCACTTTCACTTTTGCCCCTGAGGGCCCACACATATATACATTATATGCGCATACCGCAAGCGGGGCGTTTTTTTCGTGTTATTGTGTCTTATTATTTTTAAATCATGTTAAGTTGTCATGTCATTTGGTGTTAGTGAACTGCTCATATTTCATCGTGTTAAACGTGCCATGTGTTATTGAACTTGTTACTTTTAATCAGATTAAACGTGCATGTAATCTGCTTGTCAAACATGCCCGTGTTAGTGTTATGAAAATGACACGTCTAGTTAAACGTGCTTCGTCCGGGCTCAGTTGTGTTGTTTTGTTTTTGCCCTGTTTTACAGAACACGACACGTTTTGCTAGTTCTATAGCTGATAACGATAATTGATCCGTACATTTTACCTCATGATTGTTTATTAACTATTAGGTCGATCTTTACTTTGGATGGACTGATGCTACCAGCCGGTAGGATTTTGCAGTCAAAGGAATGAACTAGAGTCTCTTTACTCAATATCTCACTCGTTGACAAGTCAAAGTCAAATAATCAACAAATTCAACCAAAAGACTTCCAACATCTTAGAAACGCAATTCTAGATCCGATCCACAAATTCGGTAATAATATCAAAGAAGACGTTAAACTCTCGCCAGCCATAACTTGGACAAGGAGAAACGTCTGTTACAATGGGGTGAAACCAACGGTGTTAAGTCTAGATTGATATTAGCCAGTAAGTTCAGTATACTGTTACGGAAAAAAACGTTACAAAATGATTATTTAAATTTATTACAAAATGATTATCTAAATTTATCGTAAGTTACTTTGATTAGTTTATGCAACGCAGATGTTGAAGGAGCTCGAAGAGGAGCTATAGCAAGTGAAGATCTCGAAGTCGGAGATATTGCTTTGGAAATCCCTGTGTCCGTTATAATTTCAGAGGACATTATACATAAAACAAGTATGGTACGTTAACATTACGGTATTCAAAATTTCTATATTTATGTTATATTCCTGTTACATTATTAACATATTAAGCATATATGTATATCTATTTGTTGCAGTTTCCGATATTAGATAAAGTAGAGGGCATTTCCTCTGAGACAATGTTATTGTTGTGGAGTATGAAGGAAAAACATGATATCGACTCGAGATTTAGGACGTACTTTGATTCTTTGCCAGAAACGTTTAATACAGGTAGTTTCTCAAATAATTAATTCAGGATTTTTTTTCTTTACAACGTACCTCTTATTTTATTTATTTGTTCATATTATTAATATTTTATTGCCTTTTATCACAGGGTTAAGCTTTGGAATCGAAGCAATCATGGCTTTAGAAGGAACACTGTTGCTTGATGAGATAGTTCAAGCAAAGGAGGTAATGTCTTTTGACCTTTCTAGGGACAACTAAATGCCCCCCGTGTTGCAGTGGGGCCGTAAAACCGTGCCAAATAGCACCAATACCACACCACCGCCAATGACCACCAACACTGAAATTGTGGCGTGTTAATGCGAATAAATTTGACCGAAACCTAAAACATAAAAAATAATAACCAAGTCGATCTAGGACCTGCGCGTTGTGATGAACCGGTCAAACGGAAAAAAATAGACGACGTGAAAACGTTGAACCACACGCGCACGCTGCGTTGTGTTAACTCGCAAAATTTAGAACGAAGCGTAAAAACGTTGAATCACACACGCACGTTGCGCCGCAAAATTTAAAACGAAAAATTTACAAAATATGAAAAGTATAGGGGACCAAAGTTGAAAGTAAAAAAGTTGTGAGGTTAAATTGCAAAAGATGAAAACTTTTGGGTTAAAAGTAAAAAAATAAAACGTTTTGGGCTAAAAGTGTAATATCTGTTTTCTTTGAAAACTCCCCTAAGCTAACAACATATCTATGGACAAAAATGTTGTAAATTTGTAGCATGTAAATATTTGGATTTGAAGTTTTTTTATTAAGTTCTGGCCAATTTTATCTAAATGGACAACAAAATGGGCCCACATCTTGATTCTTTTTAGTTTTATTTTATAACTGCAGCACCTGCGGTCACAATACGATTATTTAATTCCATCGTTATGCAAAAATTATCCCGATATATTTCCGCCAGAGCTGTACACATGGGACGAATTTCTTATGGGCTTGTGAGCTATGGTACTCAAATAGCATGAAAATAATGCATAGTGACGGGAAACTAAAAACTTGCTTAGTTCCGATTGCAGGGTTCCTCAATCATTCGGTTCGTTAATCTCTCTTCCTTCTTATGTATATCTTGCTGTAAGTTTATATAGATATTTAACAAAGTTATAATAATCTTTGCAGATA
The DNA here is from genome assembly GCA_947069175.1 of Scalesia atractyloides. Taxonomy (NCBI): domain Eukaryota; kingdom Viridiplantae; phylum Streptophyta; class Magnoliopsida; order Asterales; family Asteraceae; genus Scalesia; species Scalesia atractyloides. The sequence goes on from CAMTDV010000017.1 coordinate 6,177,309, forward strand.
TCCCCGCACATAATGCATTACGGGAGGATAGACAGTACTACAAATTCATTAAAATTTCCTCTTGTGAGACAATGCAAGGCAGGAGAACAGTGTTATTTGACTTACGGGAATCTGTCAAGTTCACATTTAATTAATTTTTACGGGTTTTACCGAAAGGAGACAATCCGTATGATGTCATTCTGCTCGGTAATTTTTAATTTTTTTTATACATTTTCTTGCTTACATGCAGCTCACTTGTTTTGTCGTATTTTGATTCACGTTCTATTGCAGATTTTGATCTTTCGGAGGTTGATAATACAGAAGACACATGCCACATGTCTATTTGGTCTACTCATATGGTTCGGGCCACGTGGCTTTCAAATAACCACGGAATCTTTCATTACGGGTTGCCAGCTCCTTTGTTAGAACATCTTCGTGAAGCTCGTGGTTTGTTTTCACAATCAAACGTCACCGTAGTAACTCTTTCATTACTTTATTTTGTCAATTTGATTTGCTATTTAGACTATTTAGTAACTTTGAAGCTACATGCATCTGTAGGCACAAGAAAAGTTGGAAATCGAACTAGAAATTCTCGAAGACCTTCAATCTACGTTTGATGCTATGATTCAAAACTTGGGTGAGAGTGAGACAGAACCGCTAGTCAGGTACTTTAATGGGCTTGAAACCTTAATGAGCCTTTTGGGCCTTGTATGCTTTTAACTTTAGTAATCTTCTTATAATACTTTAGCAGGGAAAACTGTGATTGGGATGCCAAGCTAGCGTTGGATTATAAAGACTTGCAAAGACGGATTATTTCATCTATTGTAAATTCGTGTTATGCTGGTAGACAGTTGGTGGAAATTGATTTGCTGAAGTGTACCGGTAGTGGCTAAATTACGGTTTGACCTCTTACGGTGTTCTGGTTGAGTAGCGGTATGCTTAAGTTTTCCGTCAATAATAGTCAACCCTCGTATTATTTGATATTATGAGTAAGGGCTAACTTAAATTTATTATGTTGTTTCGTTTGATCCATCACTCACCTTTTTGCATTATCATTATCGTCTTTGCAGTTTTCAAATGCGCCTATGTCATTCAAATGAAAAGCTCTATAGAATTCATTGATGCAAGTGGCTATTTGGCATCGATGTCGGTTACATTGTTGAAAAGAAGTTTACTGTAGTGTATTTCATTTTGTTTGATTTATGAGTTGTAATAATTGCTTGTATGTAACATTGGCCAGCAGTAAGTTTTGCAATATCCTGCTGTTATTGTTGTTTTTCTTAAACATTTTAGGGGGAAAGAAGCAGTCGCGGGGAAGGGATTTGCCGCACGGTGAAGGTGCCGCCAATACTCCAAGTGCCGCGCGGTGAAGGTGAATGCGGGGAGTTGTTGCCACATGCGGGGAAGAAGAGGGAGAGGGAGTAATGGTGGGCCCCACTCTTTTTCAACGGATGTCAATTTCAATCAAGTTAAACATCAGTCAAATTCGTTTATGTTTATCTTTTTACAGATAAAAATATCAAATGAGTATTTTCCTTTTTACTTAGTTAATGAAATTTTGATTTTTTGTTTATATACTTCTACAAGTTAAAAGAAAATTTATTAGCTATATGGTACTGAAAATACCGAAATCGAATATGAATAAAAATACAAACCGAGCAGTGTACCAGCATTGCAAAACTACCAATATTGATTAGTACCAGAAGAAAAAAACCATAAAAATGATTACCAATATTGGTACAAATATTTTTTTAATCGGTATCAATTAGGGACGGTAGCGGTGCTTGGTAAAAAAAAATACTTATGAGCCAACCGTTAGTAATGGTTTTCTATTATTGTAAACCGAAACCGAATCGTGCAAACATAAAACTGAACCTAACCAAACCGTTAATGGTTTAGTTTCATGGGCTGAACATTGGATAGGAACAAAAACTTAAGTTAAAGCATTATACTGAATGATAGATCCAAAAGACTTCCACATTATACGATCTATTTTCTGAAAACTTGGGCCGAACTTCAGTTTTTTATCGGACATAATAGTAACACTGCTATTAAAGATTCAAGACAAACAAGCGTGTTAGCAAGTTCAGCAGTTGGCCAATCTTTTGCCTTCTGTAGATACGGTATATTGATTTGATTGGAGAATACTTGTAAGCAAACTGAAGCGCTTTGTATTTTTTTTAAACGACAAATGTTACCCTACTCTGCTCTCTCTTAAATTACACCATATCCATCATAATCTACAATTGCCTAAAATTAAACCTAAGACCTTCCATTTAAGACTTAGGGGCTGTTTGGCAACTTCTGAATGGTTAAGTACTGAACCAATAAGAGGTCTGAACCAGTAAGACGTCTGAACCATTAAGAGCCGGTGTAATGCTTAACTGTTCAGAGGCAAATGTCTGACATTCAGATTAGAGGTCTTAACCATTCAGACTCAAGATCATGCTTAACCATTCAGAGGTAAATGTGTGAACCATTCAGACATTAGCTCGCGAAACAAACAGTATGAACCATTAAGTGCTGAACCAGTAAGAGGTCTAAACCATTAAGGGCCTCATTAAGAGGTAAACAAATAGCCCCTTAGAGTTCTATCATCTGGGCTAGTCACACATGCCAAGGTTTAAGGGATTTTAACTTTTGAACATTAGTTTTAATTTAAATTGCTTAAGGCTTTGTTTCTTTGTCGTATAAGGAGGTAGGGGCGTCCATCACTCACCACCACTCATCACCACAAATCCAATCACCATACGTCACGTCATCAAGACAAATTCCATCACTAGTGATGAATTTTACTAGGGGTGCCCATCACTCCATCACTAGTAATGGGTTTTTTTTTAAAAAATTATAAATTAACAATACAATTTTAATTTTAAAATTGTAAATTATAAATTAACAATAAAATTATAAATTATAAAATTCATTTAAATAAAAACAATATTTCTAAAAATAATACTTAAAAATAAACATATAAATTAAAAAAGATACATAAACAAATCCTACTCTTCGTCCGAATCCAGAAATTCCAAACCTAAAGAACCTACAAGTTCAATTAAATGATATCTCAACCGAAAGTGAAGTTCTTCACTGCGCAAGTCTTGTTGGACATTTTCTAGAACGAGATTTGTTGGAGGATCAGCACCCAATCTGGAGATATACACATCCCTCTTCTTTAATTAGCATATTGTGCAATATGATACATGCATATACTATGTTATGGATTGTTTTTTTCATTCATCGCATGAACCGGTCGGCCTAGTATATCCCCCATCTACCCTTTATAACACCAAAAGCCCTCTCATCATCTTTTCTTGCCGATTCTTGCAACTTATTGAACGCCTTTTCTTTAGGCTCGGTAGGAAATAAAAGGGCTTTCACAAAAACAGATCATGATGGGTAGATACCATCCACAAGTAGAAAGCCTCGTCTGTAATATTTTCCGTTAACCATAAACGGACCTTAAGGTGCAGTACCATCTGTTACAGTTTGAACTGTCACACCCCGATTTCCACGTATAACCCGGTGGGCCCGGTGGGGAGTATCGTGGCGTAGTTGATATCATCATAGTCAATTATACACAGTTATAGCACAGCGGAAGACTTGGAATGAAATTACTATTACAACCCGAAAGTTTAAAGTACGAATAAAATAATATACATACGGTTGTAAAAAGGATCCACAGCGGATCTATAAAGGAATACATAAAACAGAGTTCCACAACTTAAGGCATCTAGGGATTTGCAAAGTCCTCTTATATGTCAAGTAGCTCCAGCCTATTTCGTGAGGTACCTGTCACTTAGTTTTGAAAAATACGTCAGTTTTCACTGGCAAATACAAATAACTGGCTCATTTTGTAAAAATTTGAAAATGTTAATATAGATGCACAAGGCACAAAAATCTTTTATAACTTGGGAAATTACATTTATAATCTTGTATACAGTTTTACATGTTTGTCGTACTATTAGGTCGGTTGAAAACCGAACATGATTAACTAACTCACCACATATAAAACCCACAAAGGAGTTATCCCCAACTGTGGGTAATTTATATTTTAGCATTCGCATCTGTCAGGTGTATGCCTACACCCCGTGCTTAGGTCGTGGCCATCAATAACTTAGATGAGCCGAGGATATCCAGGACATGGTTGTTAACACCCATAGTTTATGTTATCAAACAAAACATATTAAAACGGGTTATGCGGATTCACTAATCACAATCCGACTAAATGATCCCATACCCGACCAAGCGGCAATAATTCACCGTATCCCAAGCCCGTATAAAGGAAAATAAGTTAAATGTATTTACCTGAGTTTTAAATGCAAGATTATACTCAGCCGTATCTCATTAGGACTTTATGAAGGCATCTTCTACTGGGCTACCTAATCTGGAAGGAAGGTTTTAGATAACCTATTAGGATACTAACGGATCTTTATTTAAGTCAAAGACTTCGATCGATTAGTTTAAAAAGATGGATCACGGTTCAAAAATGCTAACATAAGCGGTGATCAGAAGGAATGTAATTTATACCCAACAAGTATGAAGACTTGTATAATATGGGTAAACTAAACACATTCTGGATTTTGAAGCAAAGATGCCAAGGTTAGACCCGTTTCGGTCCGTTCGTGAAAATTAGTCACATAAGCCGAACCGAACGCGTATGAGCATATACGGGTAACCGACAAGACCTATACAAGTTTCCTAAGTTATTATGCTCAAGATATGTCATACCATCGGTGGGATGTCCACAAGTATGCCCCTAAAAGTTTTGAAACCGAATTAGGCCCTGTAAGGGCATTTAGGTCATTTTGAGGTTTATAAAATGGGTTTACATGCAAAATGAAGTTTTGGTCATAAACATTCTGTAAAAGTAATTAACTGATGATATTAAATCAGTAGGATATCATACACATAAGTGTTTTATGATTTATGGCCAAACTATGCCCCGTAAGGGCGTTTTGGTCATTTCACATATGGTTTTAGGGACTCATTTGGGATTCTGAGTTCATGTCTTATCCCTACTGTAAAAATACTTAAAATCATTTATAAGTTCAGTAGGTAACAAGTATTGGTCGCTAAATATAGTTTAAAGTCAAACTATGTACTTATTTAGCATAAAAGTCGGTAAATGACGAAAATTTCAAAATTTAAGTGATTCTGAGATTATGACCAGCTTTGAGGCTTCGAAATAATTTATTTATCATAATATATCAGTTCCCAAAAGTTTTGCATGATATTTATATGTAATACTCATTTAATTTGCTAAAAAAGGGTACTATCGTCATTTATAAGCTTTATGCAAGAACTCAAGGCTAAGGTCAGAAATAAATCTGACCCGACATCCCAATAATTCCTAAATATGATATCATAACAGTAGGTAAAGAGTTCTATGTCAAAATTATGTTTTAAACGTGATGTTCATGCTAAAGGGCATTCTAGTCCTTATAAGGGCATGAATTTCGCTTTTCTATATATAGCTACAGTTTATGACCAGTTTTGGAGCATCAAAATACTCTAATTATGTTTACCAATTAGTACCTAATTCGTTTGCATGACCAACTACCTTAAAAGTCTCATTTTTGACAAAAAGGGCATACTAGTCAACGTAAAGCATAATAACGGAAACAAGCATAAAATCTTAGATTGCTAAAGGACCATATAATATAACCTTAGAAGGTTATGCTACAACATAATATGGTCCTAAAGGAACCCTAATGCATAAAGGAAATAAGCTAATTTGGGTCAGAACTGAAAGTCAACACAAAAGTCAAGCCTTTGCGACTTTCGGTTGCGAACCTTGCCTAAACTCAGAATTGTCGGGTTAAACATGTTTAGACATGTTCTAATAATATTTACCAAGTTATTAGAGGGATAAAATATGTCCTATAACTTCCACATTATCAGATTTGAATTTGTTTAAAATCTGACTAGTTTGACTTTTATTATTAATTAGTTTGACCCGACAATTAACTAAGTAAACGTGAGAATTAGAAGGTGCCCTTTTGAGGGATTAACACCTACCTAATTACGGTCACGTAGCCACATTCACCTCGAACAATGGCTGGACCGTTTAGGTTAAAGCCGTTTTGCGGCAACTTTGACTTTCGGCCTTTAAACGCATAAAAAACCAAACTAGAGTGGCTAGGAAAGCTTACAACAGGTCCTAGCACGAATAAGGAACTTAGGAGAGCTCCTTTACTGACCAAGAGCTCCAGAGAAAGAGAAGAAATGAGAAAATGATAGGTGCAAGTTCAAGTGGCAACTTAAGGCAAATAGTGCATGAGGCAAATCTAAGATCATCCCAGGTGTTTTATGATGTTCTATGATGTCTCCAGTTGTCCTTGGACGAGTAAGGAGCAAGAAAACAAACCATGGTTTCGAATAAGGTGGTTTGGAAGCTTGTGCATGGAGAACAAGCAAAAATTCGCCCAGTACCATGCCTTACGGACCGTAAGCATAGGACCCTTACGGTCCGTAAGGAGCCTATCAGCGAACCAAAATTTTAAATTTGACAAGTTTGGCCCCTTAACTTATATAATCGTATTTAGGGTCTTGTAACTTGCATAATGCCGGTATAAGCTGATAATAAGCATGTATGGGAGTATGAATGAAAATTTTAGGATTCCCGGTTCGCCGGTAGACCTCCCGAAAGCACAAGTTTTCGCTCGTTGACACTTTTAACCCTTTAAAGTAGACTTTCAACACTTAGGGTCTATGACGCGTGTCTTCATATCAATGGTCCTGATTTTACGAGGTTACATTCTCACCCCCTTAAAAGAAATCTCGACCCCGAGATTTACTGAAACAGTGAGGGTATTTCTGTCGCATAGTGGACTCAATCTCCCACGTGTATTCAGGGCCTCTACGGGCATCCCATTTTACTTTCACAATCTGTACATGCTTTCTTTGGAGCTTTTTAACCTGTCGATCCTCAATTGATATTGGTCTTTCAACAAACCTGAGGCTTTCGTCTATTTGCACGTCTTTATGATACATTGCTAGCGATTCATCGGCTAGGCATTTCTTTAAGTTGCAGATGTGGAACACATTGTGAATCCCACTGAGTTCCTCGGGTAGGTTCATCTTATAAGCCACACTACCGACACATTCTATGATTTCGAATGGTCCAATGTATCTTGGGCTTAGCTTGCCCTTCTTACCGAAACGCATCACTCCTTTCCAGGGTGACACTTTTAGTAAAACTTTGTCTCCTACCTCGAACTTTAGAGGTTTTCGCCTTTTATCTGCGTAACTCTTTTGCCTGTCTCTGGCAGCCTTTAGACGATCACGGATCTGAACAATCTTTCTGTCGTTTCTAGGACTATCTCAGGTCCTGTTAGTTGAGCCTCCCCTACTTCTGCCCAATAGACGGGCGTTCTGCATTTTCGCCCATATAAAGCCTCAAAAGGCGCAGCCTGGATGCTGGTATGGTAACTATTATTGTAGGAGAATTCAATCAAGGGGAGATGATCATCCCAACTACCTCCTAGATCAATGACACACACTCGGAGCATGTCTTCTAATGTTTGAATTGTACGCTCGCTCTGCCCATCCGTCTGAGGATGGTAAGCGGTACTAAAATTTAATCGAGTGCCTAGAGATTGTTGGAAACTTTTCCAAAAATGAGAAGTATATCTAGTATCTCTATCGGATACAATAGATATTGGCACTCCATGGAGAGCCACGATTTTATCTACATATATCTGGGCTAGTTTGTCGGAGCTATGAGTTTCTTTGATGGGTAGGAAATGAGCTGATTTAGTTAATCTGTCAACTATGACCCAAATTGTATCATTTCCATGTTTTGTTTTGGGTAACTTGGTGATAAAATCCATGGTTACCATTTCCCATTTCCATGTGGGAAGTTCTAATTGTTGTAGCAGTCCTGACGGCTTTTGGTGTTCAGCTTTAACTTGAGAGCACGTTAGACATTAAGCTACATGGGTGGCTATGGATTTCTTCAAACCCATCCACCAATAGTTTACTTTTAAATCCTGATACATTTTGTCACCCCGGGGTGAACCGAGTACTTGGAATTATGAGCTTCCTGAAGGATTATATCTCTAAGTCCTCTATGAATAGGAACCCCAATTCGACCATTTAGTCTGAGGATTCCATCCTTCCCAGGTGACAACTGATCAAAAGTTACTCCTAGTTTTTTCTTCGGGAAGGTTAACTTCCAATATCGCTTCTTTCTGTGCAGCCAATAACTTCTCTTTTAAACTATCCTTAAGTTCGATACTCTTGGCATTAATCCGTATAGGTTTGACTTTTTCCTTTCAACTGAGTGCATCAGCGACTACATTCGCTTTGCCAGGATGGTAGCGAATCTCGCAATCGTAGTCGTTTAAAGTTTCCATCCAACGTCGTTGCCTCATATTGAGTTCTTTTTGGTTAAACAAGTGTTGGAGACTTTTGTGATCTGAGTATATCACACATTTAGTCCCATATAAATAATGTCTCCATAACTTAATTGCGAATACAACGACGCCCAGTTCTAATCGTGGGTGGTGTAATTCTTTTCATGCACTTTTAATTGTCGTGATGCGTAGGCGATTACTTTACCCCTTTGCATAAGCACACAACCCATGCCAGTGTGCAAAGCATCACAGTAAACAACGAACTCATCTACACCTTCTGGTAGGGTTAGAACTAGAGCATTGCTCAATTTCTGCTTGAGGATCTCAAAGGACTCCTGCTGCTTAGGACCCCAATTAAATTTTATATTCTTGCGGGTCAGAGTAGTTAAAGGTGCCGCTATTCTTGAGAAGTTTTCGATAAATCTTCTGTAATATCCTGCTAATCCCAAAAGGCTGCGAATTTCAGTAGGCGTCTTAGGTGCTTCCCAATTCATGATTGCTTCTATTTTAGCGGGATCCACTTGGATACCTCGCTCGCTAACAACATGTCCAAGGAATTGGACTTCGCGAAGCCAAAATTCACATTTGGAAAATTTAGCATAAAGCTTCTCCTGCCGAAAAAGTCCTAAGATGCACCGAAGGTGTTTCTCGTGATCTTCCTGATTGCGAGAGTAAATAAGTATGTCATCTATAAATACGATGATGAACTTATCCAAATATGGCTTGCAAACTCAATTCATGAGATCCATGAATGCTGCAGGTGCGTTAGTGAGTCCGAAGGGCATCACTAAGAACTCATAATGGCCGTACCTCGTTCGAAACGCGGTCTTAGCCACATCTTCAGTCTTAACTCTGAGTTGGTGGTATCCCGACCTTAAGTCAATCTTTAAAAAGAAACTTGCCCCTTGAAGTTGATCAAACAGATCGTCGATCCTGGGCAATGGATACCGGTTCTTGATTGTTACCTTATTTAGCTCGCGGTAATCAATGCACAGACGCATTGAACCATCTTTCTTTTTAACAAACAGTATGGGGGCTCCCCAAGGTGACGAGCCGGGTTGAATGAAACCTTTTTCCAGAAGTTCATCTAATTGGGTTCTTAATTCCTTCATTTCGGTTGGTGCTAAGCGGTATGGAGCTCGTGCAACCAGTGCTGCTCCAGGTATAATGTCGATTTTGAATTCTACTCGTCTCTCGGGAGGTAATCCAGGCAGTTCATCCGGGAATACATCCGGATACTTAGAGATGATTGGAATGTCTTCTATCCTTGGTTTTGGTTCGTCCAATGTCACTTGTGCCATATAGATGACACATCCGTTCTTTAAACACTTGGAAGCTTTAAGTAACGACACATTATCTGGCAGTCCATGGTGTGTATCTCCTTGAATAGTGATCGACTCTCCAGAAGGGGTTTTGATGTTGACAAGTTTCTTATCACAAGTAATTTGGGCCGGGTTACGTGATAACCAATCCATACCCAAAATTACATCAAACCCCGCCAATTTCATTGGCAGAAGTGATAACGGTACATAATGATTCCTAATGGTGATATAACATCCACGAGAAGCGTCGAGGCAGTTTCTAAGGTACCATCAGCGAGCTCTACCTCATACTTAATGTCTATAGTTTTAACAGACAGGTTCAATAATTCGCAAAACTTAAGATCTACAAAAGACTTATCTGCACCTGAATCAAACAAAACTCTAGCATAGATATCATTTATGAGGAAGGTACCTGTTATAACCTTGTCATCCTTTACTGCCTCCCTGGCATTCATCTGAAACACCCTTGCATTTGACTTCCTAGCCTCATCAGGCTTCTTAGCATTCTTTGGGCAGTTAGTCTTGATATGCCCTTTTTCATTGCAACCATAACAGGTTGCATCCTTCAAATCCCTACACTCTAATGTCTTATGCCCTTTTTTCTTACAAGATCCACAAGGCTTGGCTTGTGGATCTAAGGTGCACTTCCCAAAGTGCCTCCTGTTACAGTTCTTACACAGGGGCTTGTCACTTGACTGATTCGGGTTTTTCTTAAACCCAAAATTTCCCTTTTTCTTCTTATTGGAGTGATGAATCTGATCATCTTCTCTTATTCTTTTTCCCTCATCTGAGGTCTTTCTAGACCTACTCCTAATCATATCCAGCGTGAGGGACAAAGACAAGTCTACAGCTGACCTGTAGGTGGTAGGCTTGGAGGCCTTGATATTTCCTTTTATTTCAGGGGCTAGACTGCCAATGAAGCGCGAGATGCGCTTTGGTTCAGGAGAGACTAAGTAAGGAACAAGCCTTGACATTGCATTGAAATTGGTTACATATGATCTGCAGTCCAGGTCCTTCATGGTTAAGGTTAAGAAGTCAGCTTCAACCTTTTCCACTTCGTGTTGGGGACAGTATGTCTCTTTAACCAACTCAACAAACCTGTCCCAAGAGAGGTTATACAGAGAAACTTTTCCGGTGGATTGAATCAATGCTTTCCACCATGTCAGGGCATCGCCCTTGAATGACTGCAAAACAAACTTAACCACATCTTCCTTAGCACAACCACTTATATCCACCACTGTTTCCCTCTCATCGAGCCATTTCATACAATCAATGGCCCCTTTTTCTCCAGTTAAGTCTCTCGGTTTGCAAGAGATGAAGTATTTGTATGTACAACCCTTGCCGAAACGTGGTGTCTGGTCATCCATAATCTGTTTGTGCGATTCACTCTTCTGATTAGATGAATATTCAGATTCATCTTTCTTTGATGGTTGTGTTTTCGAATGGGTTTTGGAGTGTGTTTTGGAGCGAGTACCACTCGACTCCTTTAGTACCCTATCCACATGTCACACCCCGACCCGCAGCGGAAAAGGTGATTGGGGCATGATTGGGTTATCATCAAAGCTCATGACATTTATTAAGCGTTTCATATTCATTAATACAAATTAAATGGAAATTTACAATAAATGTTACAACCTGATCTATCTAACAATCTAAACTTCTTTGTTCTCTTCTAAGGCATATCCTATGTTTTCCTTGCTTCAACCTGTTCACCTGTATCATGTGTAAAAAGGTTTTTGGATCAACATAATGTTGGCGAGTGAATCCTATGGAAAACATTTGAACAAATTTATTTAAATTGATTATGAAATATGTGCACAACCAAACATGAGTAAAAATAGATGTAACTTAATCAACAATCATAAGATGTTAAATGAAACACACATGAACAATAGTGGAACAATTAGAGGCACGCGATGCTCAACTCGTCTCTCACGAGGAACTGAGGGGCCTGATGAATGATTTGCATAACATGATAATATGAATGACACAACTACAAACAATATAAACTCAATGATACACACATGAACAATAATGAATTTGATTTGAAGCACGCGTTGTTCAACTCGTCTCCCACGAGGAACTGATGGGCTTAATGTATGAGTTTCATATAACTTGACAAAAGGCAATAAGTAAATCACAACAATAAAAACAATCTAAGTTTAGGTCATGATGTGGTATGGCACAAGTTTAAATAAATAAATTAATTATTTTCATAACACATGACACACCCCAAAACGTGTAATTTAAAAGGGGGAGTTGTAAGATTCACTCACAGTGGGTGCGTTCGGTTGATGACGTTGAATGCACGCGAAGTGGTTTTAACCACGAGTGAGTTTAACCTAGATAAATCGCATTATGGTTTGGTAAGTAAACGGATTTTATTAATCTATTTTAGTAGGATTGTTGGGTGTATTTTTGTGAGTTTGAGGCTATTTTCTAACCTTAAAAATGTTATTTTTAAGTATTTTTAATTGATTTTAATTAAAATAATTAAATAAAAAAAAATAAAAAAATTGATTTTTTTTCTGACCGTTGACCGTTTGACTGACCGTTGACCTGACCGTTGACCGGTTCAATTCGGAATACAAGTGCGCTGAGTGAGGCTCGAACCCGAGACCTCCCGTACGCGTGCACGCAGCTCTACCAACTGAGCTACGTGTCTAACCCGTTATAAATCTGATTTTAATTACATATATATATTAATTAGTTTAAACCGAAAATCATTTTTATTTTAAAAACAGTTTAAGCGAATCGGACATGCACTCCACAGGTCTCGAACCTGGGACCTGTGATTTAATCTAACACACAGTCCACCGCTGGACTGTGTGTTTAACATGTTATATAATTCGATTTTTATTATACTTAAATACAAATTAGATATTTCCTTTTCTGCCTTATTTAAAAAGAAGAGATAATTATTCGAGTCGGTGCAGTAGACCGGACTCGAACTCGTGACCTGTGATATAAACAAACACACAGTCCACCGCTGGACTGTGTGTCTAACTTGGTTATTATTCCGGTTATTAATATACTTAACATATAACTGTGGCGACTCCGGTTCAGTTTAACAAAAAAATGATTTTTATTAAGGCAGTGTGTGTGAAACGGGAATCGAACTCGAGACCTTTGCATGTTTAACGTGCACACAGTCCACCGCTGGACTGTGTGTCTAACCCGAGTAATTTCTTGATTTATATTATACTTATACGTTACAGCGGTTACATCGTCTTCTTCATCCAGTTATAACCAGATATAATGTCTGACTGGTTCGAGTTTTTATTCAAGTTTCATTAGCGATTTACAGTCCATTAAGGTGAGATAAGGGTGAAAGATAAAGAAAATAAGCGAAAAGGTATACCGACTGGACCCTCTGTTTTCCGGCAGAACTCCGGCGACAGCAATAAGCTCCGGCGTCAGGTGTCTTGCAGCAGCGAGTCTCCGGAAAGCTTGGAAAAGGTAAGGGTGACTTCGGTATAAACTTAGGAGGTTCAGTAAGGCTCGGCAATGGGGAAACCGGTTTTCCGGCGACGAACAGAAAAATTCCGGCGAGAGAGTTTTCGCCGAGAAAGGGTGTGGTTTTGAGCGAAAGTGTTTGCAGTGGGTTGTGGGTGAATTTATAGTGCAAATCGTCAAAGCACTTGGTCTGATTTCCGACTGTATTCATCGATTTAAATTTTCCGGCGGTTATGGTTTGGTCGCGGACTTCAAACATCGGTTATAACCGATGTCTTAATACTAGTTTACGTTATAACTGAAAGTGGTGTTAAAAGTTCGCGAGATTACCGGGATTCCGACGACTGAACTATTTGGGCGCCGGTTTTGAATTCGTAACGTTATTATATCAATTAAATGATTTCAATATATAACAAACAAAACAAGTGGCGCAGTGGTTTGTGTGTGTGAGTTAAGTCTGTTTGCTGATTCGGTACAGACCCGGTTTCGAAACCCGGCAGAAGCAAATCATTTTTATTTTGCGATTTTTGACAGTTTTTCAAAAACTAAATATATATTCCCGTATAATAATTGATTACGTGTCGTTTAAAAATATTTTGGGCATTTAATTCGCAACGAAATTTTTGACTGACTGTTCGGTTGATAAACGGAGCGGGTTTGGTAAATCCGTTTTTGACGGATGTTACACCACAGCTTTTGAAACTGCTGCGTCAACCAGGGATTGCAGTTCAGCTCCAGTGATATTTATCCTCGTATTATCATTCCCTTCAACCGGGTGACTATGTGCCTCGTTTGAACCAGCCATGGTGAGGTTTTGAATGCTATATACCAAATAACAATAATTTACTTAGTGGTTATATATTGGATCATCACGTTTGGTGATTTACTGGCCATGGTATGAATAAACCATATAGGCTAAAAGATATAGCATTTATGAGGAACAAGAAATTAAAGATTTACTATAGTTAGCCTAGGCTACTATTGAACCATCAAGGGCATTTAAACGAGATATAATCCCTAATAATTGTCAGGGAACATATGTCGAAACTGTCATTGCTGCATAGGTCACTTGGACAATATAATTTACGATCTTATTGGATCGTTGGTTTCAAGGATTTGAACATAGTTCATTTCCTTTTGACATAGAGTTATAAACTACAGCTGTCATAGTTATGAAAACAATGCAGTTTGTCTCGGAGGAAGAACGAGTATTTATCACCTATGAATGCGTTGTTAATAACATTTGATTGGATGATATCAGCCGTGATTCAAAATGATCATTTAGGCTATAAGAACCTTTGGAAGAAATCCAATACTTAGACGGCTGGTGTGGTTTCTCAAGCCACACTGCCAGGAGTGTTAACATGTTCTGGATGCTAACAAAGATTGATTTGTCTTAAGAGGGTTTTACCATTATAACCATGTTCATATTGACACATAGGCTAGGTTATACCATTAAGAAGATGTTTTGGAATTTCTTGGCAATTCAAATAAAATCGAAATGATTGTTTTTACAGGGATGCTATAAAATTTCCAAAAAGAAAAATTTCAGTAATACTACTAGCGGTTACAAAACTGCCCTAAACGGGTCTTTAAATAACATAGATTGTCCGCACAGGGACTAGAAGAAAATAAGTCCTCGCAAGGACTAAAACATAGGGATAATGTCCATGCAGGGACTAGTACTAAAAAAATGTCCACGCAGGGACTAATACTAAAAAAAATGTCCACGCAGGGACTTAATTTAAATAGCAAGTACAAGATAAAAGCAAAGAAAATCTTTAATCGCCACTCCTTTTTCCCCTAATGAATTTTGCAAGATTGTTAAGAAACTTACTATTCTTTTTCTCACCTCTTTCCACCCTACGCTCTACCTCTTGCACCCTTTGCAAAATTTCTAATTGTTGTGGCTGGGGTGGTTGTTGTTGAGGTGAAGGTTGAGGTATAGGGTGTTGATACGTATAGACGGGATACCCAGTTGGGTATACTGGAGGATAAGACGAATGATAGAGAGCACTATGGTTTGCTGCTTCGATGTATGGGTCGATAGCAAGGGGTTGGTAGTTAAACTCTGCAGGAGCTTGAGGCTCGAAAGGATTATACTCCGTCGAAGGTGGGTAGGTAGGAATTGGGTTATCATAACCCATCGGAGGTACTTGAGGTGCAAAGGTGGCCGGTGCGATATCAATCTCCGGCGCAGGATTCGAAGGTCCACCCATTTGTGGATCTTCAGGAATGGGAGGGTGGTTACTAGAACCTTGAGTAGTGGTAAAACGTGTGCCCCCTTGCACGGGCATGCTTGCATTTCTTCTCCTCCTTGGCGGTTCTGGTGGCGGCGGAGGTTGCTCCTGTTCAGGGAGTGGTGGTGGTAATGGTGTCATTGCTTGAAAATGTGGTTCCTCAAGTGGAGGTTGTGGTGGGGTGTTATGGGAGGAAGGAGTATTCACGAATTTGCACTATCCCCACCATTCAACAAATTCATCGGGTCCATGATAGGGTGATCCGGTGAAGGAAGAACCACTAGATATGTCAATGGGATGCGTGGGTGTTCCCGAAGGCGGCTCGGATGGATCTGGGTCATCATCCATATCCATATCCTCGGGGAAAGTGATCCTCAGGACCCAACAGGTTATGACCTGCTGGTGAGTTAATGCAATCGTTAGGGTTAAACTGTCTCGGAGAATAAGGTGAAAGATAAAGCGAATGATGGGAAGAATGATGGGATTGGGGCGGCAGCAGCGAATGCTGCGAATGGTGAGAGTGTTGTGGCTCTTGAGGCTCTTGTGGCCCAAATGAATGGTGGTAAGATGGCGAAGTGCTTAGTGAAACGGATCACCTTGCGGGTTCCAATGAACGTCTCTAGTCGTCATTAGGATCGGAGCTAAATGATTCTGAAGGCGTACGGTGGTGAGAAGGCCCCGCTTGGCTAAACGATCCTCCCCTCATTGGACCTTTCCCTCTTCCTCTGACACGTGGCGGCATCTTATATGGAAGCCTGTCAAAATACAAGTAACAGTATCTATATAAACCGAATAAAGATTAAGAGTAATCCTAGGTCGTTATCTAGACTCGAAAGTCTAAAGAATGTGCTATTGTGTCATTGAGATTAAACACAAAAGGCTAGTGTTTAATTCACTCAACGTTGGCTCTGATACCAACCTGTCACACCCCGATTCCACGTATAACCCGGTGGGCCCGGTGGGGAGTATCGTGACGTAGTTGATATCATCATAGTCAATTATACACAGTTATAGCACAGCGGAAGGCTTGGAATGAAATTACTATTACAACCCGAAAGTTTAAAGTACGAATAAAATTATATACAGACGGTTGTAAAAAGGATCCACAGGTGGATCTATAAATGAATACATAAAACTGAGTTCCACAGACTTAAGGCATCTAGGGATTTGCAAAGTCCTCTTATTATGCCAAGTAGCTCCAGCCTATTTCATCAGGTACCTGTCACTTAGTCTTTGGAAAATACGTCAGTTTTCACTGGTAAATACAAATAACTAACTCATTTTGTAAACATTTGAAAATGTTAATTTAGATGCACAAGGCACAAAAATCTTTTATAACTTGGGACAATTGCATTTATAATCTTGTATACAGTTTTACATGTTTGTCGTACTATTAAGGTCGGTTGAAAACCGAACATGATTAACTAACTCACCACATATAAAACCCACAAAGGAGTTATCCCCGACTCGTGGGTAATTTATATTTTAGCATTCGCATCTGTCAGGTGTATGCCTACACCCCGTGCTTAGGTCGTGGCCATCAATAACTTAGATGAGCCGAGGATATCCAGGACATGGTTGTTAACCCCCATAGTTTATGTTATCAAACAAAACATATTAAAACGGGTTATGCGGATTCACTAATCACAATCCGACTAAATGATCCCATACCCGACCAAGCGGCAATAATTCACCGTATCCCAAGCCCGTATAAAGGAAAATAAGTTAAATGTATTTACCTGAGTTTTAAATGCAAGATTATACTCAGCCGTATCTCATTAGGACTTTATGAAGGCATCTTCTACTGGGCTACCTAATCTGGAAGGAAGGTTTTAGATAACCTATTAGGATACTAACGGATCTTTATTTAAGTCAAAGACTTCGATCGATTAGTTTAAAAAGATGGATCACGGTTCAAAAATGCTAACATAAGCGGTGATCGGAAGGAATGTAATTTAGACCCAACAAGTATGAAGACTTGTATATAATATGGGTAAACTAAACACATTCTGGATTTTGAAGCAAAGATGCCAAGGTTAGACCCGTTTCGGTCCGTTCGTGAAAATTAGTCACATAAGCCGAACCAAACGCGTATGAGCATATACGGGTAACCGACAAGACCTATACAAGTTTCCTAAGTTATTATGCTCAAGATATATCATAACATCACTGGGATGTCCACAAGTATGCCCCTAAAAGTTTTGAAACCGAATTAGGCCCAATAAGGGCATTTAGGTCATTTTGAGGTTTATAAAATGGGTTTACCTGCAAACTGAAGTTTTGTTCATAAACATTCTGTAAAAATAATTAATTTATGATATTAAATCAGTAGGATATCATACACATATGTGTTTTATGATTTATGGCCAAACTATGCCCCGTAAGGGCGTTTTGGTCATTTCACATATGGTTTTAGGGACTCATTTGGGATTCTGAGTTCATATCTTATCCCTACTGTAAAAATACTCAAAATCATTTATAAGTTCAGTAGGTAACAAGTCTTGGTCTCTAAATATAGTTTAAAGTCAAACTATGTACTTATTTAGCGTAAAAGTCGGTAAATGACAAAAATTCCAAAGTTTAAGTGATTCTGAGATTATGACCAGCTTTGAGGCTTCAAAATAATTTATTTATCATAATATATCAGTAGCCAAAAGTTTTGCATGATATTTATATGTAATACTCATTTAATTTGCTAAAAAAAGGGTACTATCGTCATTTATAAGCTTTATGCAAGAACTCAAGGCTAAGGTCAGAAATAAATCTGACCCGACATCCCAATAATTCCTAAATATAATATCATAACAGTAGGTAAAGAGTTCCGTGTCAAAATTATGTTTTAAACGTGATGTTCATGCTAAAGGGCATTCTAGTCCTTATAAGGGCATGAATTTCGCTTTTCTATATATAGCTACAGTTTATGACCAGATTTAGAGCATCAAAATACTCTAATTATGTTTACCAATTAGTACCTAATTCATTTGCATGACCAACTACCTTAAAAGTCTCATTTTTAACAAAAAAGGCATACTAGTCAACGTAAAGCATAATAACGGAAAGAAGCATAAAATCTTAGATTGCTAAAGGACCATGTAATACAACCTTAGAAGGTTATGCTACAACATAATATGGTCCTAAGGAACCCTAATGCATAAAGGAAATAAGCTAATTCGGGTCAGAACTGAAAGTCAACGCAAAAGTCAAGCCTTTGCGACTTTCGGTTGCGAACCGTGCCTAAACTCAGAATTGTCGGGTTAAACATGTTTAGACATGTTCTAATAATGTTTACCAAGTTATTAGAGGGATAAAATATGTTCTATAACTTCCACATTATCAGATTTGAATTTGTTTAAAATCTGACTAGTTTGACTTTTATTATTAATTAGTTTGACCGGACAATTAACTAAGTAAACGTGAGAATTAGAAGGTGCCCTTTTGAGGGATTAACACCTACCTAATTATGGTCACGTAGCCACATTCGCCTCGAACAATGGCTGGACCGTTTAGGTCAAAGCTGTAACATCCGTCAAAAACCGGATTTACCAAACCCGCTTCGTTTATTAACCGAACAACCCGTTAAAAATTTCTTTGCGTATTTAATGCCCAAATTAATTTTAAACGATACATAATTAACAAGTATATTAGAATATAAAATTTATTTTTGAAAATGTATTGAAAATAGCGAATTAAAAATATTATGCTGAAGCCGGGATTCGAACCCGGGTCAGCCGGGCTTAAGCCCAACGACTTATCACACACACACATAACCACTCCGCCACTTGTTGTTTTCTGTAAATGTTAGGAAACAAATAAATCTTATAGTCATTAATGAAGCGACCGGTTACGCCAACTGTAACCGAAATCGGTCATCAAACGTCCAAAGACGTTTGATTACTCGCGGTTTACTGAGTTTAACCGATACACCAACAATTCCAAATCAATTTTGCTATGAATGAAACTTGAATTCGGGAGTGAATCGGTTTAATAACCGAAAACTTTCAATTCTAGAGTTACTTCAATCAAAGACCCCTCTCGCGACTCAAACACACTTTGCAAACTTCCAATTACATATTCGCACAACTTTCAGTCCGCCGGAGAAGCTTTTTGGACTCGCCGGACTTTCGCCGGAAAACCAAGTTCAATCCATCTTTTCTTCTTACTCAAAAATAAGATCATAGAACTCATACTGACATCACTCCCACTCACCTTAAACCTCTGAAGAATCTCTATCGCAAGAAATTTCACTCGCCGGAATTCTCTGCAAGTCGCCGGAAAACCGGGACTTTCATCTACGCGGTAAATACCTCGACTTTTCTGTTTCATTCCATTATTATACAAATTCTAACATCACTCCATCACTCAGAATCAACCCCAGACGACATTGCCGGATTTCCTGTTTTCGCCGGATAAGTTCTGAAATTCCAGAAATTTGATGATAACCGGTATGATCATTCAAACATACTGATAATCATTACTCATTAGTTCAATTTCACATCTAATCCCTCCAAACTGTTAATTGATTCTAACAGCCGAAGGTCACCAAAACAGAGCCGACGATCTTCGCCGGATTTTCTGAAGAAGACGATCTGTTCGGTACTTTCTTTCCTCAAACTCTTTGGTTCAATACTTTTCAATTGTTCATCTTGTTCATTAACCGAATTAATCAAGTAACAGTTGCTTGACCCATGTCTGTGTTTTGAACGAAGAAGACGAAGTTCAGTTATGTTATAAGATTAATTAAAATCAGTTTTATTAACGGGTTAGACACACAGTCCAGCGGTGGACTGTGTGCAAACAAATACATACACGTCCCGAGTTCGATTCTTGACACACGCACCTTCGCAGTAATAAAATGTCTTTTTTTTTTTAAAACTGAACCGGGTTAACTCCGTTAGATGTTAAGTATAATAAAAATCTGTATATTAACCAAGTTAGACACACAGTCCAGCGGTGGACTGTGTGTAAAGTTAAAGCACAGGTCCCGGGTTCGAGACCTGTGGCTAACACCGAGTCGATACATTAAATCGTTTTTAAAATAAGTGATTTTCGGATTAATTTAATTAGTATATAAATATAATTAAAAACAGAAATATTTCGGGTTATACACGTAGCTCAGTTGGTAGAGCTGCGTGCACGCGAACGGGAGGTCTCGGGTTCGAGCCTCACCCGGCGCATACACTTACACAATAAAACCGGTCAACAAGTCAACGGTCCACGGTCAACAAGTCAACGGTCAAAAAGTCAACATTTTTTATTATTATTTTATTTATTTATTTTATTTAAAAATCAATTAAAAATATTTAAAAATAACATTTTTAAAGTTAGAAAATAGCCTAAAACTCACAAAAATATATCCAAAAATCCTATTAAAGTTGTTAATAAAATCCATTTATTTACCTTACTTTTCGTTATTAATTAGGTTAGTTTCCTCTCGTCGATCAATCCTCTAAACTCGTGCGCATTCAACATTATCAACCGAACGCACCCACTGTGTGTGAATCTCTACAAATTCCCCGTTTAAATCACGTTTTTGGGGTGTATCATGTGTCTTACTATTTATTATACTTAAATCATTGTGCATACATCATATCATGAATAAATGTGTATTCAGCTTGTATAAACTGTTTGTGTGGTTATTGTTTAGATTTAATTTATTATTTTCAGTACATGCAATTTCATAGGCCGCCGCTCCCCATTACATTATGAGCGTTGAGCATGTTCCCCATTACATTATGAGCGTGAACCTGGCGTGCCAACATACGATCGGCTCCGTTTGATTGAGCCTTGATCGCACAGACATTTATCATTTTCAGTACATGCAATACGATCGGCTCCGTTTGATTGAGCCTTGATCGCACAGTTTCATTCATGTTATATATTTATGCAAGTTGATATGTTATTGTATGCTGTTGGTTTGTTAATGTATGTTATTGTTTGATGTTGTGTGATATCGTATGCTAATGGTTTGTTATTGTATGCTAATTGTTGTTATTGTATGTTTAATTACGTTTGTTCATATATGAATAGTGCATAATTTTTCCATATAAAATACAACAAGAAATAAATAATAAATGTTTTCTAACAAGGTTCACTCGCCAATTTTTTGTTGATCCAAAAACCATTTTTACACATGATACAGGTGAACAGGATGAAGCAGGGAAAACATAGGAAATGCCTTAGAAGAAAATAATGAAGTCTAGAATGATGTGTAGGACATGATGAAATTATGATTGTATGTTTCCCTTTAAATTGTAATAATAAATATGAAACGTTATAATAAATGTCATGAGCTTTGATGATAACCCAATCATGCCCCGATCACCTTTTCCGCTGCGGGTCGGGGTGTGACAGATTGGTATCAGAGCTTTTGACTATAGGGATATAGGATAGGTTATTAGACCCTTAGAGCCTATACTATAGTTGATTAGATTTTAATTGTTTATGTGGTTATATGCAAACTTATGATATTTGTTTGTTTCATATTTATTACATACACAAATGCATGCAAATATTTCCAATATTACATTTTGTGATACATAGTGAATTATACTTACAGTCAAACATACATACTTACATACATATTCGTCATACATATTTCAATGTTCACATATTCAAATCATCATCATACTTCCGTTATTCAAGATTTTGTCGCATTTTTCATTTTTCAAATCTCATCAAAGTGAGTTCTGCGACGGGCATGTAGTAAATGTAAGGGTACAAGTACCGGTAGTTGGAACGTGCTGTCTAGGTTGGCATTCGTATAAATCCAATATAACGGACCAGTTTGCCTATCTTGGACTAACGATGAGAGTACGAAGGACCTATTAGGCCAAAGCATGCCACACCAAACGTCGTTCGAACTAACCCCACTTTGAGGTGTCACCGTGTCCACACCTGGACACATTCCGAATATCATACGTTACATATTTCTCGATTTTCTCCGGGTTTTAGTGTACGTAACCAGGCAAACACATGCGAACCATATGAAAACCCGGTAATCATGGGGGCCCACATGATTACGAAGGTGAAGTATGGCGGCATGCAAGGCCCAATTACGAGCAAAGCCCAAGACATCCTATGGATGTAGTAGATTTATTTTGCTATGTTTATTTTATGAATGTTCATTCCTAAATACGGCACATGATCCCAAAAGCATCCAACTCATACTCTTTATATGTATTTCTTGTAGATGTCTTCTAGTCACGCTCGTAGGAAGATGAGAGCAGGAAAAGCCCGCGAGCGCATGGCTGCCCTAATCGCTCAACAAATGGCTGCCGTAATACCCAACATTGTAATTCAAGTCCAACAAGCCCTTACCGCTAATCCCGTCAATCAAGAAGTTCAAAATGTTATCATCCCTCCCCCAAATACCACTAAATGCACCTACAAGCATTTCACATCCTGCGACCCTACAAAATATGAAGGGACTGAAGGTGTTACCGCTCTTCTCTATTGGTTTGAAGAAATGGAAAACATTTTTCTAACTTGCGATTGCCCCGATGAACGCAAAGTGCGATATGCTACTGGTCGTTTATTTGGAATAACACTTACTTGGTGGAATACAGAGAAGGCCAACCGGGGTGTTGAAGATACTATGACTCTGACTTGGGAAGAGTTGAAAGAAATCATGACAAGACGGTTTTGCCTAAGGAGCGAAATCAAGAAATTAGAGGATGAGTTCTATTCGTTGAAACAAAAGGAAGGCGACCACACCACGTACAACAAAAGATTCCTTGAGTTAAATCAAATGGTTCCCAACTTGTTCACTCCCCTATACCGTTTGATCGAGCACTACATTCGAGGTCTTCCTTAAAAAATTCAAGACTCTGTAATAAGTACCACACCTGCAACTTTGGAAGCAGCAATGGAGATAGCTACAGAGCTCACCGAGAACCGTATACGGAATAAAGACTTCAAGGAGGAGAAGAAGAAAGATAAAGCATCAACTGAAATTTCAAACTCCACCCAAACCGAACCTCTTTCTCAACCCATTTCCAAGAGGAAACGAGATGAGCAACTTTTCGCTGTCACCCAACGCAATCAACCAGCCTTACAAGCCGTACCCCTCCAAGCTATCCCAATCACTCAAGTAGCACCCAACTTAACCTACCCAAATAAGAAACCTTACCTTGGACCTCACCCTCGATGTAACACCTGTTTTTATCACCATCCATCTACTGTACTTTGTCGACTATGTGCGAATTGTGGACGCTATGGTCATTTGAGCAAAGTTTGCCGCACCTCTCAAAACCAAACCTCACCCCCTATTCAAAACATGATCCAAACATATCAACAACCCCAATACCCCATGTTCCCATATGTTCGAGCTTGTTTCAATTGTGGCGACCCTACCCATTTTAGAAACACGTGCCCTCAATTGGTTAACATCATAAACGCCCAAGCTCAAGCAAACCCAGTTAACCAAGCAAATCAAGAAAACCCAACCACTAGGCCACCAGCAAGAGGAAGAGTTTTCAACATCAACGCCAATCCGGTTGAAGTTAATGACGGCCCAAACGAAAACACCCAACTAGTCCCCTTCACTGAAAATCAAGTTTCAACTCCAACCGCTTAGTTTTATGTTTTTCTTTATGATTATCTCAATTTTTCACGTGTCTAAATTTTAAATTGGAAATTTACCCAAGGATCTTAATGCAAACTACTATTTCAGTTTTGTTTTAAACTCATTGATTTAACATTCATACCATCATACATCTCAACGTATTTCAATCTCATTATTTAAAGAAGTTTGGCTGTGTCTCACTTCTACATAGACTAACCTCTCCATCACAACAAACGAGAGAGGGACTGTCATCATTCAAACATGTATACTATCAGAATTATGACGTAGGCATTGTTTGTTGTGTTTATTTATGTTTTAGAGTCACATAGAACTAATCATAACTTACGGATAAAGCCAATGAAAATTTGACAAGAATATGGTGGATACGCCGCTGGTACTTCCTAGATATAAGTATTCTTGTCAAAGGATCAGAGGCATTATCAGGCGGTTATGAGAGGTTCCATGTATGATTTAGTAATGTTTTGGTTGAAATTTGTTTTACACTCACTGATTTAACATTCATATCAACTCGTCATTTAAAGAAATTGGATTGTGTTCCATTTTCTACATAGACTAACCTCTTCATCATAACAAACGAGAGAGGTATTGTCATCATTCAAGGACTCAAGCTTTGGTTGTTGTGTTTGTTTATGTTTTAGAGTCGCATAGGACTAATCATAACTTACCGATAAAACCAATGAAAATTTGACGAGAATATGGTGGATACGCCGCTGGTACTTCCTATATATAAGTATTCTTGTCAAAGGATCAGAGGCATTATCAGGCGGTTATGAGAAGTTCCATGTAGGATTTAGTAATGTCTTGATTGAAGTTTGTGTTATACTCACTGATTTAGCATTCATATCAACTCATCATTTAAAGGAATTGGATTGTGTCATCAATCAAACATGTATGCTATCAGAATTAGGACTCAGACAATGATTGTTGTGTTTATTTATGTTCTAGAGTCACATCATAGAACCAATCATAACTTACTGATAAAACCAATAAAAATTTGACAAGGATATGGTGGATACGCCGCTGGTACTTCCTATATATAAGTATTCTTGCCAAAGGATCAGAGGCATTGTCAGGCGGTTATGAGAAGTTCCATGTAGGTTTTAGTAGTAGAAGTTTTGTTTTAGGATATAACCTTATCTTCCCAAACATATCAAAACTCTTGCGCATGAAATCATATTTAGTCAATCAATTCTGTTTATCAATATTCATTATCTTAGGCATCAAAAAGCGATTCCTGTAGCAGGGTACTCAACCCTTACAAGGAACGTTACCGCCTCAAACAAAAATTTGAACTCTTACTCCTTTCTAAGTATGTAACTGTCAAATTAAACACCATCCTTTCTAGACAAATATGGCACCACTTAAATTTCGGGACGAAATTTCTAAAAAGTAGGGGATACTGTAACATCCGTAAAAAACCGGATTTACCAAACCCGCTTCGTTTATTAACCGAACAACCAGTTAAAAATTTCGTTGCGTATTTAATGCCCAAATTAATTTTAAACGATACATAATTAACAAGTATATTAGAATATAAAATTTATTTTTGAAAATGTATTGAAAATAGTGAATTAAAAATATTATGCTGAAGCCGGGATTCGAACCTGGGTCAGCCGGGCTTAAGCCCAACGACTTATCACACACACACATAACCACTCCGCCACTTGTTGTTTTCTGTAAATGTTAGGAAACAAATAAATCTTATAGTCATTAATGAAGCGACCGGTTACGCCAACTGTAACCGAAATCGGTCATCAAACGTCAAAAGACGTTTGATAACTCGCGGTTTACTGAGTTTAACCGATACACCGACAATTCCAAATCAATTTTGCTATGAATGAAACTTGAATTCGGGAGTGAATCGGTTTAATAACCGAAAACTTTCAATTCTTGAGTTACTTCAATCAAAGACCCCTCTCGCGACTCAAACACACTTTGCAAACTTCCAATTACATTTTCGCACAACTTTCAGTCCGCCGGAGAAGCTTTTTGGACTCGCTGGACTTTCGCCGGAAAACCGAGTTCAATCCATCTTTTCTTTTTACCCAAAAATAAGATCATAGAACTCATACTGACATCACTCCCACTCACCTTAAACCTCTGAAGAATCTCTATCGCAAGAAATTTCACTCGCCGGAATTCTCTGCAAGTCGCCGGAAAACCGGGACTTTCATCTACGTGGTAAATACCTCGACTTTTCTGTTTCATTCCATTATTATACAAATTCTAACATCACTCCATCACTCAGAATCAACCCCAGACGACATTGCCGGATTTCCTGTTTTCGCCGAAAAAGTTCTGAAATTCCAGAAATTTGCTGATAACCGGTATGATCATTCAAACATACTGATAATCATTACTCATTAGTTCAATTTCACATATAATCCCTCCAAACTGTTAATTGATTCTAACAGCCGAAGGTCACCAAAACAGAGCCGACGATCTTCGCCGGATTTTCTGAAGAAGACGATCTGTTCGGTACTTTCTTTCCCCAAACTCTTTGGTTCAATACTTTTCAATTGTTCATCTTGTTCATTAACCGAATTAATCAAGTAACAGTTGCTTGACCCATGTCTGTGTTTTGAACGAAGAAGACGAAGTTCAGTTATGTTATAAGATTAATTAAAATCAGTTTTATTAACGGGTTAGACACACAGTCCAGCGGTGGACTGTGTGCAAACAAATACATACACGTCCCGAGTTCGATTCTTGACACACGCACCTTCGCAGTAATAAAATGTCTTTTTTTTTAAAACTGAACCGGGTTAACTCCGTTAGATGTTAAGTATAATAAAAATCTGTATATTAACCAAGTTAGACACACAGTCCAGCGGTGGACTGTGTGTAACGTTAAAGCACAGGTCCCGGGTTCGAGACCTGTGGCTAACACCGAGTCGATACATTAAATCGTTTTTAAAATAAGTGATTTTCGGATTAATTTAATTAGTATATAAATATAATTAAAAACAGAAATATTTCGGGTTAGACACGTAGCTCAGTTGGTAGAGCTGCGTGCACGCGAACGGGAGGTCTCGGGTTCGAGCCTCACCCGGCGCATACACTTACACAATAAAACCGGTCAACAAGTTAACGGTCCACGGTCAACAAGTCAACGGTCAAAAAGTCAACATTTTTATTATTATTTTTATTTATTTATTTTATTTAAAAATCAATTAAAAATACTTAAAAATAACATTTTTAAAGTTAGAAAATAGCCTAAAACTCACAAAAATATGTCCAAAAATCCTATTAAAGTTGTTAATAAAATCCGTTTATTTACCTTACTTTTCGTTATTAATTAGGTTAGTTTTTCCTCGTCGATCAATCCTCTAAACTCGTGCGCATTCAACATTATCAACCGAACGCACCTACTGTGAGTGAATCTCTACAAATTCCCCGTTTAAATCACGTTTTTGGGGTGTATCATGTGTCTTACTATTTATTATACTTAAATCATTGTGCATACATCATATCATGAATAAATGTGTATTCAGCTTGTATAAACTGTTTGTGTGGTTATTGTTTAGATTTAATTTATTATTTTCAGTACATGCAATTTTATACGCCGCCGCTCCCCATTACATTATGAGCGTTGAGCATGTTCCCCATTACATTATGAGCATGAACCTGGCGTGCCAACATACGATCGGCTCCGTTTGATTGAGCCTTGATCGCACAGACATTTATCATTTTCAGTACATGCAATACGATCGGCTCCGTTTGATTGAGCCTTGATCGCACAGTTTCATTCATGTTATATATTTATGCAAGTTGATATGTTATTGTATGCTGTTGGTTTGTTAATGTATGTTATTGTTTGATGTTGTGTGATATCGTATGCTAATGGTTTGTTATTGTATGCTAATTGTTGTTATTGTATGTTTAATTACGTTTGTTCATATATGAATAGTGCACAATTTTTCCATATAAAATACAACAAGAAATAAATAATAAATGTTTTCTAACAAGGTTCACTCGCCAACTTTTTGTTGATCCAAAAACCATTTTTACACATGATACAGGTGAACAGGATGAAGCAGGGAAAACATAGGAAATGCCTTAGAAGAAAATAATGAAGTCTAGAATGATGTGTAGGACATGATGAAATTATGATTGTATGTTTCCCTTTAAATTGTAATAATAAATATGAAACGTTATAATAAATGTCATGAGCTTTGATGATAACCCAATCATGCCCCGATCACCTTTTCCGCTGCGGGTCGGGGTGTGACAAAAGCAGTTTTGCGGCAACTTTGACTTTCGGCCTTTAAACGCATAAAAACCGAACTAGAGTGGCTAGGAAAGCTTACAACAGGTCCTAGCACGAATAAGGAACTTAGGAGAGCTCCTTTACTGACCAAGAACTCCAAAGAAAGAGAAGAAATGAGAAAATGATAGGTGCAAGTTCATGTGGCAACTTAAGGCACCTATTTATAGTGCATGAGGCAAATCTAAGATCATCCCAGGTGTTTTATGATGTTCTAGGATGTCTCCAGGTGTCCTTGGACGAGTGAGGAGCAAGAAAACAGCCCATGGTTTCGAATAAGGCGGTTTGGAAGCTTGTGTGTGGGGAACAAGCAAAAATTCGCCCCGTACCATGCCTTACGACCGTAAGCATAGGACCCTTACGGTCCGTGAGGAGCCTATCAGCGAACCCAAATTTTAAATTTGACAAGTTTGGCCCCTTAACTTATATAATCGCATTTAGGGTCTTGTAACTTGCATAATGCCAGTTTAAGCTGATAATAAGCATGTATGGGAGTATGAATGAATATTTTAGGATTCCCGGTTCGCCAGTAGACCTCCCGAAAGCACAAGTGTTTGCTCGTTGACACTTTTAACCCTTTAAAGTAGACTTTCAACGCTAAGGGTCTAGGACGCGTGTCTTCATATCAATGGTCCCGATTTTACGAGGTGTTACAGAAACAACGACGTACAAAACATTGATGTCGTTGTTTGAACTGGGAACACCAAAATACGAATGCCAAATCCATAAATCATTCGAGGCCACCGCTTCAAGTAAGATGGTTGGTCTTTTAACATCACCCCTAACATACGCCCCTCGCAACTCTCTTGGACAATTTCTCCATTCAATATGTGTACAATGGATGCTACCAAGCATCCCTGGAAAATGCCATCTAGTCTCGTGTGCGGCGTAATTACGTGAGATGTCATGTCTCGTCGGTCTACGTAGAAACTCTTTGGCATACAACTTAATGATGGCGTTACAAAAAAATTGCAAACACTCACGCGGGGTTCTTTCCGACATTTGTAAGTATTCATCAAATTAATCGGGAGGGTTACCTGTCACTAGTTGGCGAATGGCGGACGTGCATTTTTGTATCGGCATGAAACTTCGTTTGCCTCTCCCGTTGTAACGTTCTTTGTTTGCTTCAGTGTCTCCTACAATTTTTAAAAATAATTACTTTGGAAAACGAAACTGATCCCTAAACGTTTCGGCATTGTAGACCGGATTCTCCACAAAATAATCATTCATTAACACCTCGTTGGCATGTATACGAACACGACCAACAATTTTCTTCTTTGGACGGCTTGAACCTTCAAGCGTGTCGTTGTCGGAAGACGTATCGCTTTCGGTATCCATCGGAAACGAATCCGTAGAAGATGCCATTGAAGAAATATAGAAGATGGAGAGTAGGTTGAAAGTATGTAAAGGTTTTGGGTTGTGAGATTGTATTTTATAAATTGATTTGTGTATTATATATATATATATATATATATAAATTTTAAAAAACCATCATCATCTCAACGGTCAACAGGGGTGCAACGGTAACATTTTTTTTCTCACCATGCGTCGCCGGCACCACGGTTTAACCCATCACGCGTTGTGGTGGTGACCGGCGTTGGTGTATGACGTGGTCTAACGCGTTATGGTGGTGGTATAACGGGGGCGCCCCGCCTGGCCTAAGTAAGTGGGTATAGTGATTATTTCATATAATGAGTTTTTTAATTTCCTATACATACAAAAACAAGATGGGGGAATGGCAGCTGCCTTGCACTCCCCTATTGGACCAAACGGTTTATTATTTTTTATACACATTAAATTACCTTTTTGCCCCTAGTTTAAAATTACGTTTTTACCCCCTGCTTATAATTATGCTTTTGTCCCCAACTCAAAATTACGATTTCGCCCTCGATTCAAAATTACGTTTTCACTCTCAGTTCAAAATTACGTTTTGCCCCTTTTCAAAAGAAAAATATGTTTTCGCCCACAGCTTAAAAATTACGATTTTGCTCTCTTTTCAAAAATAGTTTTTCCCCGTTTAAAAAATTATGATTTCGCCATCAGTTCAAAATTACGTTTTTTCCCATGTTCAAAATAAAATTATGCTTTTGGCTTCAACTCAAAATATGACTTTGCCTTCGGTTAAAAATAAAATTATGGTTTTGCCTGCAGCCTAAAATTATTGTGCATTTGGTTCAAATTTATATTACTGTGTTACTCCAAGTTCAAAATTACGAATAGCCCCTGCGTAAATTTACAATTTTGCTCCTGGTTCAAATTTACAGTACTGTCATCACTTTAGCTTTTGGCAAATTACGATTTTACCCAAGTCAAAAAATAAAACTTTCCCTTAGTTAAAATAACAATATTGCCATTCTTTTAGTTTTTTTAGCAAAACTATAAAAGTGTTTTCTTTTAATTGGTTGACTCGATTTAATTGTTTTCTGGGTCAAGGAGCTGCCTAACACTCACTCATTAATCGGTCTCGTCCCGCAACGCGGGCGGGCATCAACTAGTTTTTAACATTTGCTAAGTGAAAATGATTAAACATATTAGCAGGTGTCATTTAAACTACTAAAAAAAATGTAAATTTGGGCCTAACAAGAGAACAATAATAGCTCAAAAGTCTTGGCCCTGCCGAAATAATTCTTTTCAATCGGCTCCGGTAGTTAACCTCCGCATCTGTCATCTTCTCCCTCAACAATCAAGCTCAATACCTCTAGCGATCTCGAAGATACACACACAATCCAGATGCCATAACAGTAAGTTCTTTCCACATCTTAATCTCGGCAAATTCATTACAAAATTTCAATTTCACATTCATTTCATTAGAAAACCCCCACTCAATTGCGATCTCAACTTTCAACATCACACAAATCACAATTCACACAATCAATTCCAAACATTAAACTGATCCCATCAAATTCTGCATCCAACACTTAGATCCATCCGTCAAAACAAACCCTAGATCCAAATCAAACAAACCTAGGGTTAGGGTTAGGGTTAGGGTTAGGGTTAGGGTTACTACACAAACATGTCCTGTTTAGCTTTATCACTCCAACCTACAAACGGATCCGACATCCTCCTCCAAACGCGCGAGTGGTTCCCCCCTGCACGCGCCCTCGTCGCCCTCTCCGCTTTTCGCCAAACTCGCCTCGCTTTCGCCACCGGAAAGAACCAGAATGCCGAAGATGGCGATACGTCGTTAGGTGACGATCCATTGGCCGCTTCCAGCGGCCAGGTTATCGTTGGTGTTGAGAGCCGGTACCGCGTTGTGTATAGGCTAGTGAATTCGATATACGTGTTGGGCATTACGACCGTTGATGATGATTGTATGAACAATGTGTTTGAGTGTATTAGTATTGTTAACCAGGCGGTGAGTGTTGTGGTTACCGCGTGTCGTGGTGTGGATGTTACGCCAGAGAAGCTAGGGAGGAAGTATGCGGAGATTTACATGGCGTTGGATATTGTTTTACGGGGGGTTAGTAGTATCCGCCTGGCGGCGATGCTCGCGTCGTTGCATGGAGATAGTATTGCGAAAATGGTGCATTCGGCGACGAGTACGGAGAGTAAGATTAGGGGGGCGGAGAATTGGGGGAATGTGGATTTTCAGTCTGCGGAGCATGAGTCGGCGTTTTCGAGTGCGAGTTTTGAGCTGCCGGTTGAGGCGTTAGAGGCTGGTGATGAGGTGGCGGCTGTTCTTGCTCCGGCGGAACAGGGTCCGGTTGTTGAACTGCTGGATGAGTCGAAACAGGAAGATGATCAGGCGGAGAAGGACCCGTTTGCTGCTAGTGATAATCTTGATAAGCCTGTTGATCTTGTCGGTGGGTTTAAGAAAGATAAAGAGCAAGCTTCTGATTTGTCGATTGTTCTGTCGGGTCTTGAGGTTACTACGTTACCACGGCTGCAGCCACTGAGTCGACTCATATCGGTGTTGAAGGGTTTGAAGGGGATTACGGTGGCATTGAGTTCAGTAAAGACGGTTCTACGTTACCTGAAGATTTCGAAGGTTTGAATCAAGCATGGGGTGGCGGTTTAGATGCATCAGAGTTTGTTGATCCAAAGCAAGTAGCAAAACGTGAAGGTCTCGGTGGGCTTGAATTATTAGAAACCAGTGATGCGCCAGCTGTCAAACCTGCAGCCGGGCCCGACACTCCTCTTGAAGACCTCGTAACAAAAAAGTCCGAAATGAAAGGACCCGAGATGTATATTTCCGAAGTTATTAATGCAGAATTCAGAGAATCTTTACTCGCTCGAGTCGGGTTAATGGGCACCGTCTACTTGAAAACTTTACCTCCTAAACCGTCCAACGATACAGAAACCGAGTTTTCTTTCAAGGTTCAAAACACAAACGGTGTTAAAAGATTTGTTATGCATAATTCCAGTGTAAGCAGTCTCGGAGATCAAATGTTTCATGTAAAAACCGCACTCTCTGATCAACCGATACCAATCATGAAGTACAGTTTCTTACCTCGTGCAACACCTCTGCCATTGCGA
This sequence comes from Scalesia atractyloides, assembly GCA_947069175.1. Lineage (NCBI taxonomy): Eukaryota > Viridiplantae > Streptophyta > Magnoliopsida > Asterales > Asteraceae > Scalesia > Scalesia atractyloides. Next base: position 6,209,990 of record CAMTDV010000017.1, read on the forward strand.
GTTCGACTAGTCAAACGCCACAGTGGCACTTTACTATCGGTAATGATCCAATACGTGTCGAACCCGGATCTGCCAGCTCCGTGACCGATGTTACGTTCACTCTTAAACTTCCAGTTGACCCAAGACTGTTAAAAGTGTCACCGAAAGCTGTACTAAACAGGTCGGAGAGAGAACTACAATGGCACGTTGACGAAATTCCGCTAAAGGGAAACCCCATTAGATTAAGAGCACGGATGCCTGTCGATACCAGTGAAGACGACGGTGGTGATGAACTTGAGGTTGTCGGTTTTGTAAAGTTTTCTTATCAAGGAATGAAATCTTTGTCTGGGATTTCTCTGCATCCTGTTTCTGAGGGCAAAACGGACTTTTACGAGGTTCCGCATAGGTATGAAAGTGGAGTTTATACATGTAACTGATAAATCCTGTTTGTGTTTACTGCGTGTCGTTTATGTTTTTTTTTCTGTTTGGTCTGAGAGTTATGTGATTTGAAGTGTTTTTAGTCTTCTTTACCTTTTACTGTAGCTTGTTACTCGGGATTATTGGTTTGTAATGGCAAAGGTTGTTATTCTGTGCTCTTAGATGTTTGATTTGCAATAGGTGTTAATTATGTTTGTTTCTTGCATCTTATGCTATGTGAACAATGAATGAATGCTTGTTTCTTGCATCATATCCTATTTTTAAATATTTAAGAACATGAACGGCATTTTGATTTGTGATAAAATATATATAATTATATATATATATATATATATATATATATATATATATATATAGCATGAAGTTTACAACTGATGTTATTGTAATTTTTAGAAATAACTAAAATTTGTTAACGATTTATCGAAAATTGTTTTTACAGTATATATAATTATATGTATTGGTTCCAAGCTTTGAACTAGGGCTGTTTAAATAGCTTGTCTCGAAGATTGCTCAAAATCAACTCGTATAATTTTCAAATCGTGCCAAGCTGGCGCGTATAATTTTCCAGTTGAGTTCAAGCCAATATGAGCTCGTACTAAATAAATTACCAGTTACTTTCACAACATTATAAAAGGAAGGCAGGTCAAAAACAGGATTGACCATATACCTGATACCAATGGAAACCGGTTTTAAAGGCAGGAGGTAGGAGAAAACATTTGCAGTGTATAGAAATGATCTATCCTCACTGTACTGACAAGATTGGCTTGGCGGAAGTATTATGCGTGGTTTGATCATCGGCATCCTAAAACTCCTTTAAGTGTATTTCCAAACAGAAATCTAGGCTGCCGATTCCTGAAGATTGGAGTAGAAAGTTTTCTTGGATAATATGATTGATCCTATGAGTTAATATGTTCTTTTATGGAAGAGTAAATGGAGGGTTGAATGAATTTTCTGTTTAAGCTGCTAGTTTTGATCTTTGTATTATGCAACAGCCTGTTGCATGGCAGAAGTATGTTTGGTTCAGTCAGTGTATCCCACAACACTGGGTTCATATCGTGGTTGGCATTCAAGTTCAGACTATTTTTTGAATGCGACTACCAAAGGAAATTTGGGAGAGTTAAAAGGTCATGCTAATCTTGGCAGCTAATTATTGACTTTATCCAGCAAAACACAGCTAATAAGTCCACTTGCAGCATTATCCAAGGGTTGGTTTGGTGCTGCTGTGTATTTTATTTGGAATGCCTTACTTTTTTTCAACGGCCAACAGAAGAAGAACAATTTTATTAAACTAGCAAGGTGCTAGGCAGTAGGCACCAAATTTACAGAGTGAAACGATACGAAAACACAACAGCAGGCCGAAATCACACAAAAAATTACTTCAAAAGTTAAAATTTCTTCTGCTGCTCCAAGTCCACCCAGGCTCTTTTGACCAATTCTTGACCCATAAGAAACTTAGCGATTTAACCTCTTCCACTACACTTCCGATCTCTGGATTAGCTTGATTAAAAATATCCTCCAAATTACTTTTTTTTTTCTTCATACCCCCTGGAACAGAATGATGGAGATCTAGGATATCCTTGAAGCCAAAAGCAATAACCGGAGGGATTTTAACCCCGTTGTGCAACAATCTGCCGTATAATTTGTGTGAAGTGGCAAGACACAAAAATATGGTTACAAGATTCTACATATTCACCACAGAGTGCAAAGTCCATAGAACCCACACCAATATTCCTTGAAGCCAAAGCCGATTTAGTAGGAATTCTCTTTAATACAATGAATATGTTGTGAATGAACCACTTACATTGTGAATGAACCGCTTTTGCCGATTGGCATAAAAAGCACATGAACGATTTTAGATCATTGATGAATGATGATATTAATTTAATTGTTAAGATTGAAAAGGAGACAAGATCGGAGACAAGATCGTAACTAACTGAGTTAAATTCGGCTGGAATGGAAAACGAGGAATGCGGTTGTCATTGTTAATTGTCATTCAGATCTTGTTTCGGCAATTAATTTTTTAAACTCAAAAAACTTTTATATCCTTCATGTTAATGCACTGTAGTTTGCAACGGTGCCTCTAAACTTGTTACAATGGTGTGTCTAAACTAATTACAATGGTACGTCTAATTTACCATGGGTTGATATATGATCGCGTTCTAGATCCTTCGTACACTTCTCACGCTAAACCATTTTACATATGAATAAGAAAAAGTGAAAATCATAAAAAGTGTAGGATGAAATCAACAACAGTGGCGGATTTAGAAAATACGCCAAGCCATAATGTTTATAAATAAGCGGTAACGAAATTGAAAAAACGTCAAATTTTTTCAAAATTTACACTAATTTTACACTACCGCCGGAGCGCCAAGCCGTAGCGGGGTTGCCCCTATTAAAGCACTAGATCCGCCCCTGATCAACAAACAAACATATAGTAACAATATGGCCTCTTGTATCACAATATTGTCCGTTTTGCTCACTAGGAGTCCAAAAATTTGTTTTTTGTTGTCCGAGTTGAGACTTCCCAGGAGGTTATCTATCCTGATATTACTTTCACCTGAGCAAGCTTAACTGTGGAGTTTTGAAAGGATCTACAGCTAATGCGACAAAAATATGTTAGATAATATTTGTGGTTGGGCATGACTTATGAACCCATCATCTCTTTAGTCCACGACCAATGTAAGATTTGCTTAGGTGTTACATATACCATGTAATGTCCCACTCGTAGATACGGTTCTAGAAGGTCAAGAAAGAGCAAACATCACCTCTATCCTAAAAGAACAAAGAGAGGAGACTTGTGTATTGATTCTTGTTTAAAGTAAATATATAGAGCTTTACAAAGGAAATCACAAATTAACTTATGGAATTCAATGTGCTTAAGGAATGATATAGATTTATAAGTAAAATGATAGCACATCATCATGTTTGTCACACCTCAAATTTCCATGTGCGGAGTTTTACCGCAAGGGATGCGACCGACCAGGATCAAGCCACTAATCATGTTGAACCATTATTAAAGTTATCAAAAAGTATCACCATCAACACGATTAGTGATCAGAAGTTTAAATGTCCAAAAATATAGTTTGTCCAACAGCGGAAGCGAACAGTTTAAAAAAAATATTCAAACAATGTTTAAAACCATAATTGTTTAATAAAAACTAAATAAAATGACCAACGCAACCACGACACTCCTCCAACGCAAGCTCCCGTGCTGTACCTAAGGACCTGCAAAGCATGTAGTAACACATCAACAAAAAATGTTGGCGAGTTCACAGTTGTTTAGTGTTGTTTCAAAAACATAAGTTTGTTAAATTACTTTGTTCTTATAAAACATGTCATGGGAGCTACCCCACCTTTTTAAGCTACTAAACCCGTTACCATACCGACTACTAACTGTGGTTATGTTTAGTGCCTCGCGTCAATGTCTATCGTCATTGACTAGTGCCCAAGTATATTAGTCCACGCCCGTCCTCTGCGGCACGGTGTGAGGCTTGTTAGACCTAATAGCGCGATTCAACTAATAACCCGTTCGCCATTGGCCCGGCGATTGATCGGTATAAAATGTGTATGGACTTTCAGATAGAGTTTCCGTCTAGTACGCTTAAGACATGTGATATAATAGTAAATTAACTTGTTGTCCCACCCAAGGGGACAAGGTTTCCTGTATTCTACCCAAGGAGAATACGTAGTTGTTTTATTCCGTTCCCAAGGCACCGGGAATACATGCTTTTATAAAAGTGTGAACTCACCTTCGATTGCTCGGTTGGTCTCTTAAAAATAGTTAGGAGTCGAGGTAGGTCAATCACATCCTAATACGATTACCATCCAGTTTATTAGGGTGTTCAAGTAAGGCACAAAGCTCCTACACGTATCTAACACGTACCATGTACTCACTTTGACAACTTACGTACATATACATATTCCACATATAATTACTCGTGATCAAAGCACACAATAATTCACATAACACTTTCGTTGACATTAAACAAGTTTGATCATTCTCAGATAGCATAAACAACTTTTAGATACGCATATAACAACGTATTACGTTTCAGCTTTGACGTCCAGAACTGGGCTGTTTTCGGGTAATTTTATAAAATAGTTATCTTATTTCAAAAATTCTAAAAATTTACAAAACGTTCCAAGTGGTCCGCGTCACTTTGTGTAAAAATCTCTAGACTCAAATCATTACCAATTATTTATTAAAAATCATCTAATAGGCTGCAGTCAGATTCGTCGCTTTCTGACTGCAGTCCATGGAAAAATTTATTTAAAAATCATTGTCTGTCCGAATGGCAAAATTCCAGTGGAAGATTTTCGGCAACTTCCGTGCCCAGCGACTGTACGAAATTCAGAGCCCAACTCTATCCAGTTTACAAGTTATAACGAAAAGCGTAACATGAATTTTCTGCAAAAAAACACAGCTTTTACTGCTGTACAAAACAGTCCTTTAAAAATAGTAAACGACCTCAGAAAAATGCGATTCCAGCGCCATTTGAAGCGTTTTTAAAAAACGTACGTTTTAGACTGCAGAAAATCAGTTTTTCGATATATAACGACCTGTTTACAGCCAACTGAAGTTGGCTGCAGAATCCTAGACAGATTCTGTTTCATCTCTAGTAGTTACCTGACCTCCCCAAAACGATCACTTAACAACCCAAACGACTTACAAACATTTATTTACAGCAGACAATCATCACCACACATCATCTACATCATTCAGTCAGTAAGATTCAACCCAAACATCAACAAGACTCGAACCCTAGAAACTACGCAACCCATAAGAACAAATCTTAACATGCTAACACGATTTCTAGCAACCCGAATATATATATATATATATATTCACTTAACATCAATAACATACAACGAATACCAGAAACGCAGCCGAGATAAACAAAAGATCACCAGTGTAAATCAACTCTAGTAGCTTAACCGAAAGTTTAGTCGAAATTATAATATCAACAACAATCACATCTCGTCAACCTATACTACTAGTAGTCATCAAAACGCTAATTATTATAGTTAATCCATGAAAACACAGCCATGAAAAATTACTGAAAGAAGAGATTACAACTAAAGAAGAGATTGCAACTCGTAACAAAAACTAAAGTGTTACCGAGATCTAACCGTGATGTGAGCCGATTGAACTTGAACCAAAAGATGAGAAGGAGTCCAGAAAAGCCCTAGCTGTTCAGGAAGAGAGGAGGGAAAAAGAGGGAGGTCGCAGGTTTGGCAGTAGGGTTTTGAGAGGAGTATGCATGTATTTTAAGAGGTTAAAAGGCATGTGGTGACGTTGGGGAACTTGCTTGCGGCCCAAGGTCGAAAATGATGGAGTTGGCTATGAGGGTGCATCACCCAAAACGCACATGGGGTGTGTATGTGGGCCCATAAAATGGAAGTAAATGGAGGTAATATGTGCACCCATTTAATCTTGTTATATATTATTATTATATTATTATATTTTTTTAACAACAAATAACAATAATAATATAGTTAGGCATCACATTGATTAATATTAATAATATATATATTAACCAAGTTAGAGTTCGGATCTCACAAGTATTGGGTTATGCGAGTAGGTTAGTGGGTTGGGTCGACACGCGAGACAAGTGTTTTGGTTCAACGGTTTAGGTCGGTTCAACACGATATGGATTTAATTTCAAATATTCGAATACACACAATAAATTAAATAAGTATAAATCTAATTCGTCGAATAAGATAAATATATAATTATTTTGTAAAAGCGAAACGAACGTTTTTTTTTTACCACGAAGTTATGGGTTGTCACAATGTTACTCTTAGGAACAAAAAAGGGAGAAAGAAGAAGACACACTTAAGTCTTACAAGGGAAATTTAGAGTAGACCAATAATTATCCATGTATGAATCTTAATCTTTTAACGAATCGAAGTGCGTTAATATCCTTTGTTGTCGGAGACTGGTTTGGGCTCCTCACTAGTGTAGAAAAAGGGTTTGAGCGAATACAGATTCGCATTTTTAAGGAGTCGATGAGTTGAAGAAGAAACAATATGAACACCCTTAATTCCTCCATTGATATCTAGTGGAACCTTGCATTCTTTCAATGGTGATTTCTCTAGGTAGGCCTTGCACTCTTTCAACTCCCATTCAACTTTCTTATAAAATTTTGTCACCCGAGGAGATAGTTTCGCTAGAAAGTAACCTTTGTCATCCGACGGGCAACTTGAGACCGAGAATGGTGCTAGCTCAAGCCCAAGGTGGTTTCTTGCCAAACAAGTTACTCTAGCCGTCGCTCCTGCATGCATTCAATAATAACATGACAATGTTGTGTTTTTTTAAACAAAATTAAGAATAAAAGAAACAATGATCATACCTTTGATTGGGATGAGTTTAGAGCCGTGTTTACAACATATGAGTCCTTGAATTGCGATTGGTTTGGAGATTTCGTTATCATACGACTTGTATGGGATCCTAGGCTTTGTCGCTGGAGTGACTTCATAAGCACTGGCAGAAATGACTGACGTTACCACTGAAAATAGAAGAACGATGGCGGAGAATGTGGTGGTGGTCTTCATGGTCTTGATTATGTATGTATTTGAAGGAAATGGCTCAAACTTGAATATGATTTTGGTGGTTGTGAGGGGTCGTTTTATAGTAGGAAAATGTGAAGTGTTGATAAATTATTTTCTTGGGTTTTTTATATGTTAACAAATGATGGGAGGGATATGGTGGATAGTTACATGCTAGCACGATGGCTTCTAACAGATGGGTTTTACTCAATAATAATAATAGGCTACGTGTTTCGTGCAAAAGATTTTTTTAATTCTTTTCTAGACAACAATTAGTTAATCATGGTTAAAAAGTGATTAATTTGAATTAGCAATACATATAGATGAGGTTATTATTATCTTTTGTTTTAACGGCGTTTGAAACTATTCTCAATACTCGAGTGAGCTTTTCTGAGATGGGATTTCAACTAGACATACTGATTTTGACGCTCCAGATTTGACTCACCTAAGAACATCATCAAAGAGAAAAGCCACCACTGCGCGAATAATAAGAATACTATATGCCATACCGTAGCTCTCGTGTGCTACTGGGAACAATATTTAAAGAAGCAACTTTTCCAACTCCCGGGGCCTTCATTGATGGACCATCAAAAGTTTTTTGTGTTGCTAAATATTCTGTGTAACCCTACATTAAAATGTTACGATGACAATATTCTGACCCATGATTGAGTGAATAATGGTCATACGGCCTTCAACAATTCCAAATTTATAATGAATACCCTCTATATAAAAAGCAAGAACATTTAACTTCAAACATTTATAACTACACATGATTTCAAAAAACGTAAGGTGTTGTTTTATGCACAACCAAATAAGTTTTATTTACAATCCAAAGCTACGTCTCTTTTTTACACACCAGATTTCATTATGTAAGACTGTGAGGTATGGTGGGGCGGGGGTTTGGGGCATGGGTTGACACGTGGGCTTGGGTGGGCTCCACTGGCAAGACCCAAAAAATTGGGGGTATGGTGGGGCTTGGGTTTGGGGGTGGCTTGGCCAAATTACTTTTTTTTTTCTTTTTTTTTATATTAATGGATAATATAAGGTAGGGTGCACCCGCCAGCTCGGATGGGTAGCCCCACCAACGCCCGGGCTAAAACCCACGCTAAAAGGGCCACGCCCAAACCCAAGCCCACCCAGGGTGATTACATGGGCGTTTCCCCCCAACCCACGCCCCATACCCCATAGCCTAAACCATTCAAATCTCTTAAATTTTTTGGCCGGTCTCTTTATCTCGATTGCCTCGGGCACACTTTTTAAAAACCAACATCACACTTCACATATATGTTAGCAAGTAGTAAATTCAACTTTTAAGAGTGAAGCTACTTAGTTATGCAACTTGCATTAGTAACAATGGTGATATCATATTTATACTCTTTTTCATTTCCATAACCAAGTTATAAAATCTCAAATCCTCACATTTGTAACTCTTAGGTCAATAATCAAAGTTATGGTTTAAAATTCAATGTAAATAGCACCTCATGTATCACAACTACTTGTAGCTCCTTTTTTCTTAATATGAAAGTTTGTGGGTCAGGCATTTTAATCTCCATCAACAGCTGTCCAATTAAAAATAACAATTTCATTAGACTCATCACATATACATATTTATTTTCTACCATTTCCCCTTCAACATGAAACTTGTCATAATTTCCTTCAATATCTTGTCCTAAATTGCCGACATTTATTTTTAATCATTTCCTTTATCCTGAAACTTAATTTCCTTTCAACAATTTGTCCCACATTGCTGAATTTTGAACCATGTCCCTTTCTCTAATATGAACCACTAATCTCTTTCTTCTCGATTTCGACTCATATGGTACAAGACAGTTTGACATGGTCTCCGGTTCAACTTGACTTCGAGGAAATACGCCTGGGTCATTGTAACGTTTTCTCGACGAACACAAAAAAACCAGTTACCCATCTAGTTTCTTGGTAAATTGCACACGCTACGTATGTGTTACTCTCTGTACCCATGTCTTAAGGCTACACAGTGCGGCTTATCCCCCTTCCCCCAGGCCATGTCAGCCATTTTAGGATTGAAACCGAAAAACAATAAAGTATTAAACTACAGGTGTACGAAAAACCGGTTTGAGGATTAAAACCAAAAAAAAAAAAAACCCAAAACCGGTTCCAACCCGAACCGAAATGTCGGTTAGTATACTAGTTAGGGATCTTGATCTTTGAACCCGGTTTAAAAACCGAAATTGGTTTTAAAAAACCGGTTAAAACCGAATTTTTTTGCACAAACCCATTATAAACTGAACCGGTTATACTAATTTGGGTTCTCATCGTGAAAAACTGGTTTAAAATTGAGGTTAAAAAACGATTTGTACACCTTAAAAAAGAGACTTAATATGCACACATCCCTCCTCTCTGTCTCTCTCTATACATACATAGATATATGTAGAGAGAGTAAAGTGAAAATAAGATTTAGTGGTGTGAGTGTTAATGCATATGTCTGTGGCATACGTCATCGAATCACATCAAGTCTGTAATAGGAACTCAATGTTAGATTTCATTATGTATTGATTCACTTAGTACGAAGGTGAATGTTCACTTTGTACGAAGATAGCTTAGTCATCTCGTACGAAGGTGATCTTACTTCATACGAAGGTAGAATCTAAGTTCACACGAAGCTAGAAAGTCCTATAAATAGGTGAGTGAACTTAGTGTTAGGTATTCGTTTTGTGTAGACTGGACGTCGGAGCCCTGTCCAAGTGTTTTCCAGATCGTGTAAACGTTTAATCATTGAATGAAAACAGATAATTGAGAAACCGTAATCTTGTTATACTTGTCGCCTAATCTAAATGAATTCCGCGCATATTGGACTAGGTTAATCAAATTAGGATATGAGCGTATTGGATGAGCAGATAGTAGAATAGTAGAAGCCCAGTCCATGGCTTTATAGCCTAGTGGCATCTTGGTGGTGGGATAAGGCTTTAGGACCAATAGATCCTAGGTTCGATTCCCACAAGGGAGGGGGGGGGGGGGGTTTCTCATGTTTATTGAGTTTCCTCCTGAATTGGTGTAGCATTATGCCTAGTGGAGATGGATATAATCGGGTGGTTCCTCTGGTGGCATGATAATACTCCAGTGGTCCGTCAGTGATCCAAATTTACCGTTCAAAAAAAAATGCAGAAGCCCAAAAATATGTAAGTAAAAAAAAAGGAAGTGGAGATAAAAAGGCCCACACGATGTAGACAACGAAGAAGGGCTGCGTACCCAAATCTTATAAGAAGATATTTCAAATATTGACCAAATTGAAATATATATTATCGACATCACATCATTATTCTGTTAACTTCATGAATAAATTAAACATATTAATGTGAGACAAATTGATGTAACCATATTTTCAAATGAAAAATTAAACATACAAATGTGAGAAACTGATGTAACCATATTTTCAAGTTTATGTGAATATATAATTTGAAAGGTATAGATAACATATAGTCTTCATGGAGGATCAAAATAATCCCAAATAACAATGAATATATTGGACCAAAATCATGCCCTCATCCAATCTATTAGACTTCTAGAATAAAATTACATATAAATAATATTGATGTTTCTAGAAAAGACTTAACATATATATAATATAATAGATTAATAATCATGTAACCCATCATCAACATGTTAAATATATTTTTATCTGTAATCTATTGAAAGAATGTGTATCATTCCAAAAGTTTGAATATCACATCAATCATAAAATACCAACCTTGGGGTAGAGACAAATTAAAAATCCACATGATATCCAGAAAATATTAAAATATGTATTTATATTATTTAAAAAGGAAATAAGTTGGTATCTAAACCTTTCCCAAATAATTGTTGACTTGACAGGGGTAAAATCGTCTTATTGCTTTTAAATATAGAAGACACAAAGATTGAATAAATAGCCTTGCTAGTTGTTGTCGATACTCGATATGCTACCCCAATCACCCGTAAAAGAAAAAACGGACACTAGACCCGTGTAAAATGGCTTTATGTTAAGAACAAAATATGGAATGAGACTCATATCAATACAAATTAATAAATTTATAAGCATTATAGCATATACCAACTATCGTTTTAATATACTTAACCAAAAAGTCAATTCCGAAACAAAATGACTAGACAATGCCTTCGGTTTTCGACAAAACAATTTATGCTAGAGAGCCTAGCAAGTTATGTGATGAGTTATGATCTGGATTATTCCATTAAACCAAACATCTCACATAAAAGCATGTCTGACCGAAACTAATCCGATAAATATGCCAACGTGACACATTTACCATATTAATCAAAATCTTTGAAGACTTTGGAGATGTTCTCTTAATATTCAAATGCATTTAGTATATCCCTAACAAGGTAGAGAGATATATCAATCTAAATCAAACTATAAATACAAGTCTCCTCCTCAGTGTTCAACATGTTGTTTTCTAACCCTAGAATTCTCTCTACATACTATCATGTTTATATTCTTACATGTCTATGATTTTGAATCCAATACTGACTTAAGTGTTAGAGGGAGGTTCCGAGACAAATACTCCAGTCTCTGACCTCTTTTAACGTGTTTATGGTTTGGTAGATCTGAGAGGAGACAGAGAAGATGAAGTGTGGTCGTGTTCATCTTTATTATCAATGGAGTACATATCTATTTCGGTACTTGCTTCTTCATTATGCATACAATAAAACAAATGAGGACTAGTCGACACAATTTAAGTAACTCTTGAAAGGACATCTTACCCAAACAAATAACCCATTATCAATTGATTGACGAATTAAAGTACAAGAATAATAAAGAAGACACAAGTAACATGTCGTTCACTTGGTCCTTGTGACCATGTTATGCCCACTATCAAACTAGAGTGGCTTGTGGTGAATTTAATTTTGGTACAGGGTTTACAACTATCATTGCCTTAGTGTTTTCTTCAATTCCAACACACTTTCTAATAGCACATACAACAATGTAAATCAAGATAGCATCAGAATCTTCACCTGCAACTCTCATTTTTGTGTCCGATGATGAACAGGGATGCACTTTGTTTTCAGTTCAAACATTTTACATCCATCTTGACTTTTGATTTTATTTTGGAGCTAGAATTGTCTCCCCCAAGTCTTATGTCAGCTTCCCTACTCCTAAGAACTAGAATAATTACAACAGAGCTTCCTAAGAATGATGATCAAATCATAAATTTCTTCAAAAGGTTGTTCTAGACGAACTACTAACTGATGTGATATGTTCACACCAACTCTCTGACTTCGGAGAAAATAATATAAGTTTTGTACTTTTTTCATCGTGTATAATACCAAGATAGAATTGTATTATGTTTGTTCACATGGTGTGCAAAAAGCAACCTCCTTCATCTTTGTGTTAACCAAGCTAGTGTCGAATCAAGAAATCCTTATTTGCTGCGAGCTACTTCTCATACATAGTGGACAATGCCTTGACCAGATTTAATAAATTAACCTAATCATATTAATCAATTATACATCTAACAATTTTCATCATTATACTTCATTCTCAAGTTTATCTCTAATATTGGCTCATGTAGTTCTTTTTGCAACAAGTAATCCTCAAACTCTATCTTCAGAAACAAAAAACGTGGTCGCCAAACTTAGTGATGTTACTTTACTATCTTCTGTTATCACTTCTAAGGAATACTAGAACCATAAGATTATGATTTTGATTGTTAGGGCAATATACCCAAACAAACATCACAAACAATTGCAAAACAAATTAATAGTCCAATATGTTTTAGAGTAAAGGAATATAATGTAGTTCACATGATGTATGTGACAAGGCTAGCTAAAGAAACTTTTAAAGTGTTCGTTTAGATAAAGCGCTATATATAGTAAGAGTGATATTGTGGTTAATTACTTGTTTTCTTTGAATCAGCAGGCGTCTAAAATTAAGTACTATCCAAACCCATAGTTATAATTTATTGTTCTAGAGATATGATCCTAAAGGACCCTAGCGGAGGCACTGTATTCTCGATATTCCGTTGTCATGGCAACAACCATATGTTTCTGCCAGACTAAAAGTCACGAATTTCTATTCATCAAGATATTTTGGGTAACTAGGATTGACTTAAAGGCTATATAATGACAAATTACAGTATAGATTGGTGCAAGTTAGGAGAGTACACACTTGTCCAAAATTATTGTAATCTATGGAACCATGGAACCTCAATGATTTTATGGGGGGTGAACTCCCTGTACCATTGGGATTCCAAAGGGGAAACACATCCTTGGTAGGGTCTGGGGCAATGCCTAGCAGTGTTAACTTAATATGGCACTAACAAACTTGTAGTAAGTAGAACTGATGATCAGTGGTAACTGAAGATCAGTCGCAGTGGCAAATGGTTATCAATTACAAGTGCGTATCAGGGGAAACTTATTAGTGGTATAGATGCATTTTATAGCTACATGGTAGATATAGTGGTTGATTATTACATCCTAATGACCATACCCTTGATGGGTTGAGAAATTTCCAAATCTTAACGTGTTTAATTTTACCAATTTGTGTGAAATTGAGTTTTAGAATACACTACTTTGAGATGGTTTGTATTTTGCAGGTGTCAACAGGTATAAGGTGCATTTTGAAAGCTTCACGGGGCTTTGGAATGAAGCTATCGAAAGTTAATTGTGAAACTGGATGCACATGGAAGCAACAAGGATTGGTTATGTGAAAGAAAGAGAAGAAACCATGAGAGGACGCAAGTTGCTTCCTCAGGAACACAACTTGTGTCTCCCATCAGGTCATGACGGACGTAGGTCAGCAAAGAAATCGGGGGGGGGGGGAGCAACTTGCGTCCTTGAGGACACAAGTTGCACCCATGTCAGTTATTATTGTGAAAAATCCCCTTTATGACTAAATTTAATGAGGATTGAATGCCATTCACCACACACTCGGTCTAGGACTCCTAGGGGCGATTTTTGCCCTTCCAGTCCATTTGATTTAGTATTCCATCACTATCTCATGTTTCAATGAAGGTTTTTGAAGATCAATCATCCATCATGAGTGGTTAACCTCTTCAAAATCAATTTCGTGTGTAGGTTGCAAGTTTTAGGGTTTCTCTAACATGTGTGGTTTGATACATAAGATTTTGTAATCGTTTGGTTGAAATTGCATGAATTGATTGCTAGTATTGTTATGAACTCATAAAAGTGAAGATTTTCTTTCATCATTGTCATTGTGGGATGATAATTGCCATTAGTTTTGTTAATTGTTCTTGATTCATAAAACATAGATTATTTCAAGATTCATATTGTGAAGGTTTTCTTGTACCATTTCCAGATGATAAACGAATGTTGATGTCTCCAATTTGGTTTTCAAATTAACAAATTCAAGAAATCAATTGTATTTCATTAAAGATCAAACCTTTTGTGTAAGCCCGCCCTAATTACTTGTAATCTGAAACCTAGGTGTTATTAGTTCTTTTACATACTTGTTTGCAATAAATGAACCTTTCATTATCATCAATGTTCTTAATCAAATCAAGAAAAGATCATTACAAACTTCATAATTGTTATGTATATTTGTTTGATAAATAGTTTAGATAATCAAACAACTCGTGTAATATTGACCACATGCTCCCAGCGAATACGAAACCTGACTTACCCTACCTAACTAGTTTAATTAGGTTTTTGCATGATCGGAATTGAACAACACGATCATCAACCCTTTCAAACATTGCAACAAAATCAGTGTGACGGTACAACTATTATATAAAGGAATCATTCCGTGTGTCTAACATAAATCCAGTCATTTTGTTCTCATTCTTGAAAATCATTTTATGTCTTGTCCATTTATTAATTTCGTGCACCCATGAAGTACTTTAATATAGAAATGAGTTTAAGTGAATTATAAAGTTATCCAAGCCATAGAAAATCGTAAAACCTATGTAATGACCCATAACTAACTCTCGCACAAGGTTTATGGTAATTAGAGAAATACCACTCCGGTGATTGGTTTCAAAATACCATCCGAAATAGGATGAATTGAGACGGTATTTTGTAAATACGTAATTATCTTGAATAGATTCACCATTTCTTTCTTTTCCGATCGCCTGACAAAAGAAAGATCTTGTTGTTTCTTCAACAATTTCTGATCTCTAGTGGACCTCTCAGTAGGATTCGAACCTAGATGAAGTTCTGACCATCTGTCAGAGAAAAAAGAACGAACGGATCTTGTAGGATTCCCAAGAAATTCTTCGATTTCTTCCGGAAGCAGATGATTAATCATCTGCTTCTCACGTTCGTGAATAGCCGGGACTTGTTTCTCGAGAAGAGATGGGAAACATGCTCAATATCATTTGATTGAATAGTTGACCCAGCCCCTTGTTGTTTGAAAAAACCCTCCACTTCAATTGGTATTTTTTCACGAAAATCAGACATTAGATAACAAATCCAGTGTTTCACTAAGATTTCGAATAGTGCTCCCGAATTCAAGTTGATTCTATTTTGCCTCTTCCTCAGAGAAAGACGATCAAAAAATTCCCAACCATGGTCCTTGCGGATCGGATCATCCCTATAATATACAAAGACAAACTCCAGATATTTGAGATATTTCTCTTTGAATAATATCTCAATTCCAGCGACGGTTTCATTAGATATCTTACAACTAGAATGCTCTTTTTTCCGATCCAGTCCCTCCACCACCGCGAACCCCAGTTAGATTCAGGCATAGGTTCGAATCCTTCCGTCCCAGAGCATATCCCTTGTATCCGAATACTTCTTTTTTGTTCAACAAGGTTCTGTTTCAAGGTCTAATATTGGATAGAATATGATTCCTCTTTCTTTTTTGATTTTGAATGATTCTTTTCGAAATCATATCTTAGTTTTTCACAAACTGAACTAAATCGAGTTCAAATTACATGCAAAAGGAACTAAACCTTTTATGATCCAGATAAAGATAAGATGGGGCATAGATCTGTAGAAGGATTACTTAACCTCAGGTTAAACAAAATACGAAAATACATATAAAAGAGGAAGTGCTTAGCCTATAGGTATGTATTGTTATCCTATTTCAGTGACAAAAAGTCTTTTCATTTTTGTGAAAAAGAATTGTATTCCTAAAAGATTAAAATTGAAATATTTAACAATGATATTTCTTTTTATTGTTCGATCTATTTAGATTATTTGCTTTACATCATTGACAATTCCATTCGAAAAGAAACAGAAAATTATCTTTCTTATGATAACCAAATGGAGTCTTTACTGTAAACATGACTCAAATTCAAGTATAAAGATTTGTAATGATTCTTTATGGATTGAATGGGAAGTTTTGGGAAGTTGGAACGGGTCAGTCTATCTTATTGAGTCACTTGATAAGGCAGAGTCAAATAGAATTTATTTATTCGTGTGATTTCTGTTAGTTATTTTATTTCTATATTTAGATTTCTGGATATTTCTGTTAGACATTTTTTGAGATAGAGATTTATAGAAAAAGTTCCGTTCATACAAAAAACCGGGGTCTTGCTAATATTTCTTCAGAAAATTTTTTTTGATCTTTATTATCTATGTAGATAAGAAAAAATAGAAATGACTGTGTCTCTGTACCGACTGAACCAATGACTATTCATGATTCCATAATTGATTCAATTCCATACTGGTTCCAAATTAGAGGAATGTTATGGTAAAACTTCGTTTAAAACGATGTGGTAGAAAGCAACGTGCGACTTGAAGGACACGATCCGGTGTGGATTCTTATTCTTACATCCACCATTTTATATAGGAATGAAGGTGCTCTTGGCTCGACGTCGTTTTTCTATTCTACTAGAATCCTTCTCTTTTTGATTGGGTTGTAATGTAAATAGTTCGTGATGGAGCTCGAGTAGAAAGTATTGATGAATTTCTCAGGGGCAACGATCTAGGGTTAATGCCAATCAATAAATTGGAACAACTTCGTAAGTATATCTTCGATATAGAAATCGAAAGGATCCGATTCGAGCAAATTTTCAATTCAAAAAAATTTGTTGGAACGGCTAAAACTTTTTCGATCCACAGTGTATCTCGAACGAATCAACCATCGGTATGATTCTTTGATAGAAAGAAATCACAAAAGGGTATGTTGCTACCATTTTGAAAGGATTAAGAAGCGCCGAAGTAATGTCTAAACCCAATGATTTAAAACCAAGATAAAGGATCCCAGAACAAGGAAACACCACTTCAATTGTCTCACGGATCCAAATAAAGAATCCAAATATATTTGAAATGAGACGAAAAAGGGGGGGTTAAAGACCACTAAAAAAAAAATCTTAATTTCTTTAAGATATTTGAGAATTTTTGAACTTGAGTTATGAGTACAAAGATTCTAATTTTTGTCTATGGATAAAATTAGAATCGTTTTTTATCGAGCCGTACGAGGAGAAAACTTCTTATACGGTTCTAGGGGGGGTTCTTTTTTATCTACATCTATCCCGATGAGCCGTCTATCGAATCGTTGCAATTGATGTTCATCTCGAAGAGAAGGAAGGGATCTTCGGAAAGTGGGTTTTTATGATCCTATCAAGAATCAAACTTATTTAAACGTTCCCGTGATTCTCTATTTCCTTGAAAAAGGCGCTCAGCCTACAGGAACTGTTCAGGATATTTTAAAAAAGGCAGTTTTAGGACGCCCTAATCAAACGAAATTCAATTAAATTAAGAAAATAAAAACTAAGGATAGGATAGTGATTTCTATATCATTTTCGATATCTTTTCTATACTATGTTTTTTTTTTCCTTCTTTTCTTGCTCTATTCGTATCTATTTATCATTGCTTTTATAGAATCTTTTTCTAAGGAAACCTTCTTTGATGAATCCTTACAAAATAGAAAATGATGGCATTACCTGCAACCTGCAATTGGGTGGTTTTCATTCGAACTCGAATACCAAGTAAGAAAAAAGGAATCGAAGTTCTGTATTCGACTTACTTTAGTCGACTTATTCTATATGGATTCAATACACTATTGATTGCATAAATCCTTTTTCTACTTTTTCTTTATTTATTCTCCATCTAAACTAAAAAATTTAGTATATATGCATATGCAGTGCCAATCCAACACAAGTCTTTTTTTTTACTATTATTTCAATTTTAGTTCTTGTATTTTTTCCATCGTATTCTTTTATTAACCTTTATATTGACAATATTGTATTGAACAAATGTAATTCATCGTGATAAGCAGCTCTATTTATTTCCGTTCCATAGGTTTTATTTTTTACCTGTTGATTCAAATCATGGGTTCGTTGGAGTAGCCTTGCTCCTCGGATTTTTGATTGAAAAAGTGGATAACATAGAAATAGGGGATGGTCCAGCATTTTTTACATTTATTTCTTTCTTTTTTTTTTTGATCGGGAAATTTTTTCTTTTTTCATCTGATTTAGTCATTTTTATGTTCCAAATATATTAGAAAAATTTTTTATATCTTTTTTTATTTCGTAGATGTAGATTAATGCTTTGATTTAATCATTTTGTTTTATTCTGATTGTATCTACATACCTTTTTTCTATTTGGGTTGCTAACTCAACAGTAGAGTACTCGGCTTTTAAGTGCGGCTAGGATCTTTTACACATTTAGATGAAGCGAGGGATTCGTCCATACCATCGGTAAAGTTTGGAAGACCACGACTGATCCTGAAAGGGAATGAATGGAAAAAATAGCATGTCGTATCAATTAAGAGTTCTGAGAATATTTTATTCTTTCCGGCTCGATACAAAGCCTTCATTTAAAATTTAAATTATTTAAAGGGAGCAAATCGAAGTCAATTTCAAGTTGGGTCGAATTAATAAATGGATAGGGCCCCATGGCTTCAATTCATTTCATTTTGATTATAGGGAAAGAAAAAGCAACGAGCTTCCGTTCTTAATTTGAATGATTACCCGATCTAATTAGACGTTAAAAAAAAATATTAGTGCCCAACACGGGAAGGCTTTCTCCCAGGAATGTATTCTTGATTTTTTAATGAATCCTAAATATTACCACTCTCCATTCCATAATGGAGAAGTATGTGTATAAGAAACAGTATATTGATAAAAACATTTCCAAAATCAAAAGAGCGATTGGGTTGAAAAAAGTAAAGGATTTCTAATCATCTTGCTATCCTATAATGAAAACGAACATAAATACTTAATTTTAAAGGGAAAAAGAGAGGATAGAGAATCTGTTTATAAGTTTATTTGTAGCCGAGGTATCTATTCGGTTTGTACTATAATACCTTGTTTGACTGTATCGCACTATGTATCATTTAGAACCCCAATATGAGCTATCACACGTATTGTTATTGAACAACTTAGATCCGGCCCTACCCAAATTTTTGTGCCATCGGCTCTGGTGTATCTTAAGGAATACTTGGTCTTTTTTGTTCAATTAGAGAAATCGGGGGGGGGGGGGGGGGGGGAGCAACTTGCGTCCTTGAGGACCAAGTTGCGCCCATGTCAGTTATTATTGTGAAAAATCCCCTTTATGACTAAATTTAATGAGGATTGAATGCCATTCACCACACACTCGGTCTAGGACTCCTAGGGGCGATTTTTGCCCTTCCAGTCCATTTGATTTAGTATTCCATCACTATCTCATGTTTCAATGAAGGTTTTTGAAGATCAATCATCCATCATGAGTGGTTAACCTCTTCAAAATCAATTTCGTGTGTAGGTTGCAAGTTTTAGGGTTTCTCTAACATGTGTGGTTTGATACATAAGATTTTGTAATCGTTTGGTTGAAATTGCATGAATTGATTGCTAGTATTGTTATGAACTCATAAAAGTGAAGATTTTCTTTCATCATTGTCATTGTGGGATGATAATTGCCATTAGTTTTGTTAATTGTTCTTGATTCATAAAACATAGATTATTTCAAGATTCATATTGTGAAGGTTTTCTTGTACCATTTCCAGATGATAAACGAATGTTGATGTCTCCAATTTGGTTTTCAAATTAACAAATTCAAGAAATCAATTGTATTTCATTAAAGATCAAACCTTTTGTGTAAGTCCGCCCTAATTACTTGTAATCTGAAACCTAGGTGTTATTAGTTCTTTTACATACTTGTTTGCAATAAATGAACCTTTCATTATCATCAACGTTCTTAATCAAATCAAGAAAAGATCATTACAAACTTCATAATTGTTATGTATATTTGTTTGATAAATAGTTTAGATAATCAAACAACTCGTGTAATATTGACCACATGCTCCCAGCGAATACGAAACCTGACTTACCCTACCTAACTAGTTTAATTAGGTTTTTGCATGATCGGAATTGAACAACACGATCATCAACCCTTTCAAACATTGCAACAAAATCAGTGTGACGGTACAACTATTATATAAAGGAATCATTCCGTCTGTCTAACATAAATCCAGTCATTTTGTTCTCATTCTTGAAAATCATTTTATGTCTTGTCCATTTATTAATTTCGTGCACCCATGAAGTACTTTAATATAGAAATGAGTTTAAGTGAATTATAAAGTTATCCAAGCCATAGAAAATCGTAAAACCTATGTAATGACCCATAACTAACTCTCGCACAGGTTTATGGTAATTAGAGAAATACCACTCGTGATTGGTTTCAAAATATATGTAATTAACAAATAGGATGGGTCAAACGAATTTTTTTTTGAATGACAATTTGGATCACTAACGGCTCACTGGTGTATCATCGTGCCACAGCGAATCAACCGTTCATTCCATCTTCACTAGGCTATAATGCTTATACACTAATTCAGGAGGAAACCCAATAAATCTGGAAAACCCCTTTTGTGGAATCGAACCCAGGACCTATGGTTCCTAAGCCTATCCACTCCAAGATGCCATAGATATAATGCATAGGCGATGGTCAAACGACTACATATGTTTTGGGGGTCTCTTTACAGAACAACATAATGTTCCTGATTTATTTTATTAGTTCATAACCACATACAATCTGTAGAAGGGCTTTGAATAACTATGATATACACAATAAACCGGAGTATACAACCTTTATGCATGGAATTAATGATTGTAATGAACGCCTGAAATCAATGCAACTACCAAACAAGAGAAAAAACTCCAAATTATAATACAATAATATTCACTTAGTACCCCATACGGTATTGTTGTGACAAAGAAAGGGCACCAACGAGTCATAAATTCTTTTAACTTAATATTTCATCAACTTAACGGCATCGTCACGGCAACACTACCGGACCTTTTGCAGCTAAGGAATCCAAGCACTCCCCATGAAGTCTTCCGGTGATGACTAACTCCGTTAACCGCAAAACTATCACTGGATTTAACTGTAGGGAACAATGATTTTGAAGTGTTTTGAACTAGCTGCCTGTTCCTGATGTCCTTAAGATCCATCTCAGCAGGCACCTTTAACGGCGCAAACACAAGGTCCGTCCACCTCGAAGAGGACGATTTATTACTCAAACTATTGCGGTTGTTATCCGCGGTTGGTTCATAGTTCAACTTCAGGTTTCGGGTGCGCTTTTTGGAATCAAAAGAGTAACTGATTCTAAAGAGTTGAGTACTCGCGGTTCCCTTGTTGTTGGTGCTCTTTAACTCGCGCATAGACTCACACCGCGCGCGTTGAGGGTGTTTCGGGTTGGTGGGTATGAGCTTGCCACCAGACATCATATCTTCTGCATCAGACATCATGTGTTGTTCTTCAGAAAAGCGGTTGGATTCGCCGCTACAGAATTCAAATAAATCTTGGCTAGGTGATGGTGGAGGCCTATGGTCATGATCATGATCTTGACCACATGAATTTTCATCTCTTGTTAGGGGAAAATCTGTGAGGGAAAGTGTCTCTAGTGACTCTAGTTCTTGATGATCATCATTATTGACATCCATGTTTACAAAGTGGGTGTGTGTTTTGGAGTTAATGATGGTGAAATTAAAGTATAAAAGGAAAGTGTATAGATATATGAAGATATATATACAATCGACAAAAAGAAATCATGTATCATTAAAAATGTACATGCACTCGTGATTTATGTATACATAGGATAATATAAATACAATATATGGGATAATGGGTTTGGCAACACATAGCCATCTTCATTGTGGCATATTCCCTATGTCATTTAGTGTATGGTATTCTTATTCTTATTCTTATCATGATAATTTCTAGGTATAAAACACATGTATACAAGAATACAAATATATAATAATAAACATACCAAACACAAGATAAAATAAAAAAAACAAGGATAAAATATTTAAGCCTTATGTGATCTTTAATGTATGAGACATATTTTAAAACATAAATAGTAATACTCTATTCTTATTAATTGATGACGAATCAACTACGTCATTGGTTAAACTGGTCGGACCAATCAAACCGTGTTACATACCCGAAAGGTAAGTAAATATTATATTTATTAATTGATGATGAATCAGCAACGTCATTGGCTAAACTGGTCAGATTAATCAAACCGTGTTACATACACATAAGGTAAGTAAATATTATATTCTTCCTTACTATGCTATGGCCATCTTTATCACACCTTTTGAAACATTTCATGGCTTTGTTGAACATCTTGATAAGATTTGCAACAGTCTCATCAGGGTTGGTTTGCTCTTTCTTAACTTTGGATGCAATCACTTAAATTTTACATTCTTTAGTCAGACTCATCTCAAAGGTTTTGAGAGATCCCATCAATTTTTCAACAAGAATTTCTTTGTATGTGTTTAGCTTTTTCTTATGTGATGACTTTACCAACAAATGAGGATTTTACTTAATTACCCTGTCTTCTAGAATAAGCACACTCCCAACATATATAGGAAAATTGAAATTTGCTTGGATAAATCTGAAGTCGTGTAATCGCTTTCAGATCAAACAATTAGAGTGGCTACCAATCTTTGATCGGATAAAATCAGATTTGATTCTAGATTTCTGTATGGGATTTTGATTGTGAGATTTTGGGGATTAGTTTCGAATTAAAATTCGTCCAGGTTTATTCTCTGAAAAAATTGGGAGCGTATTTTCAGTTTTTCACAACTGCTTACAGTTTCAATTTTTGAACAAAAATACCTTTAGTCCCTCAAGTTTCAAAATTGCACATTTGGCCCAAAAATGAGTTTCTATTAGCTCGACCCCAGCCAGGGGCTCTGCCCCTTGGACCCTGCTCCCAGGGGCGCTGCCCCCTTGGATCCCTTATTAGTCCCGATGACATTCAAATAAGCGTGCACTCTTATTTGAACGTCACACGCAATCTCAAATTACACTAAAATATCCAACAACATATACCCTTCACTCATAATGTTAGTGGTCATTCTGACTTTGAAACCCAATTATCAAATCTCCAATAACATTACAATGTTGTATTCTGTAAATTTTTATTAACAAAATTTGTCAGAATATTACTACCCAAAAAAAATATAAAACAAAATAGATTTTAAAAATTCAATAGTTTATCAACCGTTGTGAATGATAAGAGTAGTTTAGTTACCATTTTTCAAGTAAAGTACAAGTACTTCCTTTCGGTTATTAAACTGCAAAATCTACTTAGAAAAGGTTGGTTAATTAGGTCGGTCAAAAAATCGGTATGGTTTTCTGTTTTGTTGATATTTGAAAGTCACTAGGATGGAGGGAATGCTTGCTGCACTTGCCCTATTTGCCGTAATACCTCTCTCCTCCATTTCAACGTTATATCAGCTTTCACTACTAGTTGCCTCTTACTTTTAACAATTTGTCAATTACAAGAAATCATACGACTCTCATGTTAGAACAAATTTTAAAATAAATAAAAAAAGAGCTACCAAAGTAGTGATTGGTTATTGTTGAAAGTGCCCACCCCAATCTCTTAGCTTTCCCCACTTTTGCACTCTCTGTCCCTAAGGTTTGTTCGAAACATTAGGTTTCGTCGACCTTTAGCACTCTCTGTCCTTGACGTTTAACGTTTAACACTTTTCTTTATTCGATTCTTGATATCTTGATTCTTCGCAATCACTTATTGGAATCCTTCCACAATTTCAACCAGGCTCTTGGTTTTCACTTTAGCCTCTTTCCTTATTCTCGAGCATTATAATCAATAACTTCGTCAATGATAACGACTAACTGGCAGCTAATTAAAGATGAGATTCTAAGTTTCCAGGTTGCAACTTGATTTGATCTGGTCGATGTCAAAAGATCAGGAACGAACCTTGAAGGTTGAAGAAGAGGCTAAAGTGAAAATCAAGAGGATGATTCAAATGATGGAATAACTCCAATCGGTGATTGCAAAGATCTAAATATCGAGAATCGAAGAAGAAAAATGTTAAAACTTGAAACGTCAGGGACATAGAGTGTTAAAGATAGACGAAACCTGATGTTTGAGGAAACCTTAGAGATGAAACTACAGTTTACTCTTATTTTTATATGACTACCGATGGTATATAGGTCATTTGACTTGAACTATAAAAAGAAATCTAACAAAGTTATTGAATTAAAAGTGTTAAAACTTAAAAATTATGAATGAATGAAGAACGTTAAAATGGACGAAACCTAATATTTTAAGCAAATTTATGAAACGAAAACTATTGTTTACTCTGTGAAATTTGAGATCCTGGATTATATATTTTCACTTTCTGGAAACTATGTCCCATAATTGATCAATCATATAATACTTTATTATTGTCCATGGCTTTATAGCCTAGTGGTATTCTGGGGGTGGATAAGACTTTGGGATCAATAGATTCTGGGTTCGATTCCACAAATGGGGTTTTCCCATATATATATTGGGTTTCCTCCTGAATTGATGTATAGGCATTATGCCTAGTGGAGATGGATATGATCGGGTGATTCCGCTGGTGACACGATGATACTCCAGTGGTCCGTCAGTGATCCAATTTTGCCGTTAAAAAAAATATAATACTTATTATTATTTAACTGATGTAGAACCATAATCACGCTTTGTTGTGACTTGTGACTTTGTGAGCCCCTCATGGGTATGACACGTCTTGTTGTTATTTGGTTCATTAGTCAAAGTTTGACTTTATAAATCCCTATAGTATCTTTCATTGTACTGATAAATAAAATTTCAATAGTTTTTAAAACAATATTAAACGCACATTGTGGGCCAAAGTGAAATTTAATATGTTTTAATTTTAACTAGTTAGATGTCCCGCCTACGTTGCGGGGCGATGGCCGAATAATAAGCGAGTATTAGGCAGCTCATTGAAACGAAAAACAATTAAATCGAGTAAACCAATACATAACATTTTTATAGTTTTGCTAAAAAAACCAAAACAATGGCAATACTGTTATTTTTAACTAATGGAAAGTTATATTTTTTTCACTGGTGTAAAATCGTAATTTGCCAAAAGCTAAAGTGATGTCAATACCGGAAATTGAAACCAGGGGCAAAAGTGTAAATCTGCGCAAGGGCGAATTTGTACTTTTGAACTTAGGGTAACACAGTAATATGAATTTAAACTAAAGGCACAACCGTAATTTTAGGCCGGAGGTAAAAACCATATTTTTGTTTTGAACCGAGGGCATAATCGTAATTTTGAGTTGGAGCCAAAAGCGTAATTTTATTTTGAACAGGGGCAAAAAACGTAATTTTTAACTGAGGCCGAAATCATAATTTTTTAAATGGGGAAAATCGTAATTTAAGGTGGGGGCAAGAACATATTTGTTTCATTTGAACAGGGGTGAAAACGTAATTTTGAGCCGGGGGCAAAATTGTAATTTCGAGTCGTCGACAAAATCGTAATTGATGGCTGGGGCGAAAAAGCGTAATTTTATTTTGAGCAGGGGCAAAATCGTTATTTTAAAGTGGGGGCAAACCCGTAATTTTACAGCGTAAACAAATAATAACAGTTGGTCCAATGGGGGAGTGCCAGGCAGGCCAGCTGTCTGACACTATTCCGGTGGCAAACCCTTAATTTTACAGCGTAAACAAATAATAAACAGCTGGTCTAATTGGAGAGTGCCAGGCAGCCAGCTGTCTGACACTATTCCGGTGGCAAACCCTTAATTTTACGGCGTAAACAAATAATAAACAGCTGGTCTAATGGGAGAGTGCCAGGCCAGCTGCCTGGCACTATTCTTTTTTTTATATTTAAAACACTGTTCAAAAACAGCTGCTTGGCACTATTCCATTTTTTATATTTAAAACACTGTTCAAATCGTTTGCTTTTAATGTTGATAATGATAATGATAATGTATTGATAATGATAATGATAATGATAATTCAATACTTAATTGGCACCAGTTCGAATTCAAGGATCGCTATCTCGTGTGGTCACTCCACCTCTTCTGAATAGAGGGTTAGGTTTATGCGGAGGATGTGCTTACCAAAATGAAATCGTTTCTATTTTATAATGGGAAAAATAAAATAATAAAACCATCCTTTTTCTAATATATATAATTTTATATCTCTATAATTTTGTAGTTTTTTTATTATAAATATCTTATAAAGCTTGGATTCTTCGAGACCTAAGTTTGATCCTAATTGGTGTCATTTTTCGTCAAAGTAAATTTTATATCTCTATTATTTATTAGTTTTTATTATAAATATCAGATAAAACTTGGATTCTTCAGTGAAAACCTAAGTTCGATTTCTATTTGTATCACTTTGATGGATTAAGCCAATGAAGGATTTGAGCTACACCTCAAGGTTGTCAGTTCGAATCACGAGCCCACCTGGGTTTTCGTCCCACCGTGTGTTATGCCAAAAAGTTCTGATCATGTGGTGGTACAACGACTGTCAAATGGCAGCCGGCGGTATGGTTCACCGGGGGAACGACCAAGCCAAACTCTGAAGCCAAAGTGGGTCCGGTTAAAACAACATAATCTGACTGGAGTGAAGCAACGAGGCTCTCAAAATTGAAAAATGTGGTAGCCAAACACAAAAAAGTATTTGTTCCAAAAAAAAAAAAAGAAACTACAACTATAGTTCACATCATGGCTTACATTATGCATTTAGCTTCTCTTGCTAATCTTTTGTTTTCCATTGTTTTCATCGTTGTCATAGTGGCGGTTTGTTGGTGATGATGGCAAAATCGTTTCTGAATAAAAGATTTTCTATTTCTTATATGATACATAATATTACAAATTGCAAATAGTGTATGTCAATCTATTATAACTTGAGGCACAACTTTGATTATGAAACGATAATAACATAAAGAAATACATGTGATTTCATTAAGAAGAACTTAATTTTACGAGTAGTTCGTGTGCGTTAAGGGCCAATGATATAACATGAATTTTCAAAACTATAAAAAGCAAAAAGAAAAAAAAATACAGCAAAATTAAAGCATGTAATTTAGACATGAATTTTCAAAAGTATAAAAAAGCAAAAAGAAAAAAAAAAATACAGCAAAATTAAAGCATGTAATTTAGACATACTCCAAATTCAAATAAAAGACGACTCTTTGATGTTATACATCGTTCTAGCAATTGAGACAATCTTGTTATCGAAGATTTTCTCATTTCTACCCTTCCACATTTCCCAGAAAGTAGCCAAGCAGATCACCCATTCACCCGAAGCGCCTTCATTCACGTCATCGAACCTTTAAGCTTGAAGAAGACATCCGGAATATCAAGGCATGAAACCATCGGACCCAGAACTGGTAATTAAAGCCAAACGAAAATGCACCACCAAATGGAGCTGGCTATCGTACAAGAGATGAGTAAATGATCGGTAGATTCGTCCACAAAACCACACCAACAGCAAGACATATTTGGGACATCAACTCCGTGACGGACTAATAATCTTAGAAGGGATTTTGCTTACGCAAGCTCTCCACCCGAAAAAATTAATTTTTGGTGGAACCCAATTGTTCCAATAAAGGCGCGGGACAATATCGTCTGGAGCATCAACCTCTGAGAATGATTTCCTAACCGCAGTCATAGAGAAAGAGCCTTTGGGATCAGATTTCCATTTCCATTTATCACAACTTGCACTAAATTTAAATTCATATGACAAGGCCATGAGATGACTAAATAGCAGCCATTCATGAGGATATAAATAACCATTTTTCCAAGCCCAACTCCACAAAGGCATGTCACAAGTCCAAGAGACGCAATCGGCTACTAAGACCTTTTACGAGGGACATTTTGCAGGCTATTTTGGGCTATAAGGTTGACGAATCCTCGAATTCCCCTCACCATTTCACTAGGAGGGGAGATTGGTGTCTTCACAATTGCCTAGCCCAACTCCACTGTGTGCCTTATGCAAGAGGATTTTGTTCCAAGCAATCCACTTCATTTTGTGTTTTCCCTTGTTTTTTCCCCACACAAAGTTCCTCCTAATAGGCTTTAAATAACAACAAATAGTAATTTGGAAGGGAACCTAGAAATGCCTTAGCAAGTGTTAATCTAGCGCCAAAGGATATGATTTTTTCTTTCCACCCCGAGAGCTTGGATTGAAACTTATCAGCTATGGGCTTCCAATACTTAATTCTCTTTAAATTAGCGCCAATAGGAATGCCACGGTACGTAAAAAGCACTCTCATATCTTACATCTAAGGGAGGCCGATGCATCCCGTACCAACTTCTCCACCCCTAGACCAAACAAACTACTTTTGGACAAGTTTAACTTAAGCCCCAAGCTAAGAGAAAAACATCTTAGGATGCGATTGCGGTTTTGGATATTGGTATCCAACCAACCCCCCCATAAAAATCACATCATCCACATAGCAAAGATGTGAGACAATAGGGCCAATATTCAGTAACTTAACTCCATGAAAATGCCCAAGTTTACCTGCTTTGTGCATAAATACCTCCGAGGCTTCCATCACCAAGATAAAAAGGAATGGCACCAACGAGTCGCCTTGACATAGACCCCTGAACATTTGTAATTCCAAACCCTCCAATAACATTTGTTTCACATGATTATTAACACAAACCCTCCATTAAGCTCTTAATTCCTTCTCAGACTTACAGAAGGGCCTTTACTCATCCGTCGTCTCTAAGTCGTCAAAGACTAAGGGTCGTATTGAGTTCTTGATCTTCGGACCCCTTCCCCACAACCCTCCAAACTTTTATATTGGATATGAGTAAATTAAGGATCTCAACAAAACCAAATACCCATGATCTGAGATAAACAAGCCCATCACAGAATTAGACACCACTAGCCAAAGGTTGGGTTTCTCGATAATAGGTTATAGAAACGAAAGGGTTGGTCCAAAATCTAGCAAGTTACAAACTAGAACTACCGACGAGTGGTCCAAATGGATTTGATCAAGCACCGTGAGTTTAGCTCCCAGCCATGAATGCATTAATGAGTCACATACCAAAATGCGATCAAGCTTACTGAAACTAGAGCCATCCGCCGACATGAATGTGAATCCCTTACCTCCCATGGGGTACTCAAGCAGCTCTACTCTCGAGATGAAGTCGTTGATAACCACAACACCAAGATTATCAAATTTAGAGTACAGTCTATCATCTGCGTATCTAACTGCTTTGAAATCTCTCATGAGAATCCACACCCCACTTTGCTGATTCTTCACACATGACATTTCATCCATAGACATTTATATACGCTTGCTAAGATCAAAAGGAGCATACACATCTGCAATATGAAACACCTCATACAAAAGAAAATCAACATTATTAGATTAGATAACAACATAATGTCGAATCCGAGATCGGTGAGCGTCTTTTGCAATAGATTTTTTTTTTTTGATAGGCTATATTTATTCAAGGCTCGAACCCTTTAAAAACTTTTAAAGTGAGCTCCACTTTAACTCTAAAGGCTTTGCAATGGATCTAACAAAGTACTAGAAGATGTTGATTTTGTCAACTAATTAAAACATTTATTTTTTCAAAATTCAAAGACATGTGAATTTGAACACTATTTTTATTTTATTTTTATTTCTAGCTAGAATATATATTAGGTATGTATTTTTTTTAATAAAAGAAAAATTATGTTATGGTTAAATAAGACAAAGCTTTGGTCGTGTATGTGTTTATATTTTTTTTGTCTTTCTTCAAAATAATACAAAGTCCCGCTCACGCCGGCCCACCTCAGACTCATTTTCATGAAAGCTTTATCATATTCATAAATCATTAATCCCCCTAATCAAGAGCATGCTTTCTGCGTCAATAGTTACCCTCCTCTCTCCCTTAAATCCATGCATCAACAAAACAAACCATGCATATCATATTGATACAAAAATAAAGTGAACTTTCGCTAGATACCCGCCATGAGGTTTCACCGACGGCAATCATGATATTATATTGAAGAGGATAACGTTGGGTGGAACCTCAGAGCGGATATGCGGTGGAAGTTCACGATGATAATTCGTGAAGAGGAATCCGATGAAGAACGATGAACTTTTAGCAGGGGTGGAACTTAAACATTTTGAGTGGAGGGTCCGAATTAAATTTAGTTTATGTATTCAAAATTGTATGTAGGCTGCCTTTTTAGTAGTGAATGTACGACAGGCACAAGAACGGTTATAGACTTCTTTATACATCAGTTTAAATGTTACTTGTAGGATTGAGATTTTATTTATTGTTTTATAAAAAAAATAGAAAAGAATATCCGTATACAATAAAATGGTTAGTCTAATATTCAAAAGAAACCCAAAAGGTTATTACGTTAAAATAATAGAAAAAAAATATATAAAAGCAATGAAACAGAGCAAGATTGTTAAAATATCAACAAGAATGTAGTCTTTGAGCTTATTATATTTTCCTGTATGTAATCGGTTGTGTTTGGCCTCCCTCGTTGTTGAGGGCATGTCTGTGAATAAAAGTTACTTTTGAAAAAGAAAAAAAAATGATTTAAAGCAAACTGAAAGGATGGAAAAGATATATGCAATGATTTCAAATGATTGGTTTAAAAGTTGATTTCACTTTGGGTTGTATTTGGATGCTTATAAGTAGTGTTGTTCATTTTTATCTAAAACCTGAAACTCGACCTGAATTCAAAGCCATCCGAACCCGAACTAGCGAATATCCGAAAAACCCAAACCGACCAACCCGAACCCGAATTAGCGAATATCCGAAAAACCCGAACCGAAACCCAAACCCGACCAATCTGAACTTTAAAAGGTTCGGTTATCGGATCACTTTTCCCCCACCAAAAACTCGAAAAACCCGAAACACGAAACTTGAAAAAAACCCGAGCATTTATTGTTTTTTTCCTTATAGAAGTATTTTGGTTTAGAGTCTTTAATATATGGAACATTAAGTTTTTGGATTTTTAAATATTATAATAGCATTTTGTCAAATAATGTTTGAACTTTGATATTTTTTTTAAAGAAGCAATATGAATTTAGTGATATTTTATAAAAAATAAAAATAAAAAGATTATTTCTCATTTTACATCTAAACCCGAAAACCGAATACCTGAACCTGAATAACCCAAACCAGACTAACCCGAACTTTAAATGGGTCGGTTATCGGGTCAATTTTTCCTAGACAGAAACCCGAACAACCCGACCCGAAAAACCCGAAACCCGAAGAAAAAACCTGATGAACACCCCTACTTATAAGATCTTCAAGCCGTATGGATCAGTGGTGGACCCATGAATTATTTGTTAGGGGTGCGGATGAGACGTTCAACCATATTTTCGAGAGGTGTGGTTGGGTTTTTTGCCTAAAATATGCACGAATTTTTTTCAAGGGGTGCGTCCGCTCGCCCACGACTAAGGGTAGGTCCGCCCCCCAGATATGAACTATGAAACAATTTGTTCTTTCTTATTTAAACGATTGTTCATGTTATTTCCATTCGGGTACATTGTAGCGACAACAAATAGTGCCAGAATACACTTTATGGCAAAGATTTTAACTCTTATGATAGTATGAGAATCATTGTGGTGGTATTTGTGTTTTTCTTTCTTGACCCTTACTAAAGCAATCTTACAAACCTTTACACTCTTGAATCTAAATGTTCAATTGCCCTAATCTTGCACCATGTTTTTAAAATGCAAACTACATTCAAGATAACGAAAAACATTGGTGAATGTATCTTTGTGCATATTTGTAACGCATGACGCATATAACGAGTGGTTAGGGCCGGGTATGAGTCTTGTGGACCAAATCTAACCTTTCCTGAGCGCCTTACCAAGAGCTGCAATGTAGGAAAACCTGTTACAAAGGTTCATGTACCGTAGCCTTGAGGACTACCCTCCAACTATCAAGTTGGTTTCGTGCACGAGTATGTATTACATATCATGGTATGTGTACATAAAGGAGTATATATAGATAGAGGAGTGAAAAAATGAATGAGAGAATAGAAAATGCTTGGAAATTGAAATGTAGCGTTAGGCCTCCTTATATGAGATCTTGTGGACTGCGTTAGCCCCAATAGGTTGGATCTCATCTGGACCTAAGCCATTGTGGTCTGTGGACATAAGATAAATAAACATCATTGATCAACCCACAACAAGCTCAGAGGCTCGCCAAGACGCCAACTACTCGGGATTGGCTCAGTTAAAAGCTCAAATGAGCCGAGTCTTAACGAGCCCGAGCTTGAGCCATAAATACAACTTGTTTAGTTATCGAGCCCGAGCTAGAGCCTGAAATAGAAAGCTTGTTTGGGCTTCGCACCAAACAAAATTTTAGTTTTTTATATATATTATAATGATAATGATGATTATAACCCAATCCTAAAAAGCCCAAGTGGGTTTCAACTTAGGCCCATATGATTTAAACTAATAACATTAGTGAGCCAAGCTCAAGCCAAGCTTTGGCTCGTTTAAGCGAGCTCGAGCCGAGATTTTAGCTCGTTTGAGATTTGTTCTCAAAATAGCTCGAGCCGAGCTCGACCTTTGGATTTTACTCGCGTGCTGGGCCCGGGCTCAAATAAATAGACTCGAGCTCGAGCTTCATAAAAATATGACGAGTCGTATACACCACCGTCTAGTTGTAGTAGTTGTGAGACCTTCCATGCATGTTGGGGGAAATCATGGTTTAGCCACAAACTCGATACCACGCATGCAGTGATTCCTCCCCGGGATTTTGGGTTTACCGCAAGAAATGTGGGGTTGGTAGCGGTGTTACCGCTCAGTGTAGTCACCGCCCGCCTTCCCCGCAACCGCACTCCACCCCGTACACCCTAAGGCATAGTGCCTATGCGTGCAAGTCTCCATACTGTAAGTGCCATAAAGTGGGATCATCAACTTCAATTGCTGCTAGAGTTTTCTTTTGATCATGTGTGATGTTAATCAGGAAGCTTCATGGCTTTGCATTGGGTTTTTGCATACAACAACATTTGTTCCAGCATACCTAATCAACTGACCTACACTAGTAGGCAAGTTATAACCAAGCTCATGAGCAAAGTGAAGTTCATTCAGGATCATAAGCTTACCATTTCCTATTTGTACCTTTACTTGTTTGGTTTCATCCAGATCTTAAACATGGATCTTTGGTCAGTCATTTTATTCAAACATCCACTGCCAATGAACCATATGTTGCGCTCATGAGCTTCACTAGAAGAAAGGGCCATAAACAGCTTACAAAACTTTTCATCATCTTCATTCATTGCATATGGCTGCAAACTTGTGGATCATACCCTGTCCCTCACATGACCAAATCTGATGTCGTTACAACTTACAACACTACATGCTAACCTCTACCACCAAATCTACCTCTGCCTCTTCCTCATCCACGCATTGTACCAACATGTGCCCTCTTTTTCGTTAGCATCTCCTTAAGCCCTGCAACTTGACTATCAAGACTGTTATTCGGTCTGCAGCAAGGTCAACCAACACCTTGCCAATCTATTTACGTCACAGCTATTCGCCTATTCGTAAGAATCACCTCACGACGGCCTTTGTGATACTGTCCTTGGCAATTGCATCCTTCATTTTATACTCTTTCAACCCCCTTTGAATACAGTGCTCATATTGGTGACAACATGTTGCATCTCACAACAGCCGTGTCCAGTTAGCACTGATACCACAATATTGAGATACATGAGCAGAAAACAGAGCATTTCTTTTGAAAAAACCGAAACTATACAGCAAATTACCAAACTAATTAGTTGCTAATTCAGTCTGTTTCACAAACCAACGAAATTAAAATCTCAAAAAAAAAAACTTAGCTTGTAAGACTAATCACACTGGGTAAAACACCAGATACCATTTTAGCAACAAAGTACACTGAAAATATTAGATCAGCACCAGGGGTGCAAACGAGCCGACAGGCTCGCGAGCTACTCGAGAAAAAGCTCGAAACGAGCCGAGCCTTATCAAGCCCGAGCTCGAGCCTCGCATGTGAAGCTCGTTAGGCTTGTCGAGCCAAGCTTATTAAAACTTGTTTACAAGCCGACCTCGAATCTAAAAATAAGCTTATTTAGTAAACAAGCCCGAGCTTCACTTATTGAGCTCGCAAGGTTAAAAAGTTTATTATTTATATTATTTTTATCTAACTAGAGGAAAGTCATTTCATACTTCGGATTATTTACTCATGCTTCAAGTTGCATAACGATTTTACTAATGAAAGGAAGAGTAAAGAAGTGGAGAATATTTGTGTATCAAAGTTTTTTTAGCGAAAGAAGGTGAAAGAAAGATCTCTCCTCATAACATTTCCTTTCGAAGTGGAAGGAAGACAAATAAAAGGTTTTACCAATTTACTCTCTCACTTAACCTACTATAAAATCTTTATATTTTTTTTCCTTTCTTCAAACTCATGAACACAAATCTAAATAAGATATTTTCCTCTCTCCCTCTTTCTAGCCTTGCTTAAGAAATTTTTAAGAGTTGTTCGTCATTTTTAATAGTTTTAACTTAGTTTGAATAAATACAATACGTTTCATTTATTGTTTCACTGTTGGGATTCATCTTGTATTGATTTACTTAAAACTTATTCATATATATAGGTAGAAGATCCTGTAAGAAGGAGGTTTTTTTAAGAAGTGTAGGAAATAATATACACCATTAGATATTTGATTTAATGGTTGAGATTATAATGTCAAAATTGTAAATACTATTTACTATTAAAATAATTAATTTCCTACATTAAGGGTATAAAGATAAATTTAATATTTTAAATTAAAAAACTCACATTCAATGCACATGCAAGTTCTCCCATTCTTTTTTAAACAACAATAACTTTTTATACGTAACTATTTTTTTTAAACTGCACCATAATAACGTGTATTTTTTATTTTTAATATAAGTATCATATTTTTATAATTATGTAGAGAAAAAAATGCTTTTAGTCAATGGTGTTTTAACATCTAGAGTATGTAACATTGTACTGTAATTACAATATTTCTCACATTTCTCAACTTTAATCTTTTTACAATAACCTTACCTATATTATATAATTGTATTTATAATAATAATTTACTAAACTTTTAATATGTATAATAATAGATATAAATATACTAGGAAAAAAAGAAAAAATAAAAACTTTATGGTAAAAAATAAAAACATTAAAAATACCTTATAAATTAATATATTATAATATATTAATATATTAATTAATAGAAAATAAACAGCCAAGCCCAAGCTTGAGAAAATACAACGAGCCAAGCATCAACTTTGAAAATAAAACTCGAATCAAACCAAGCTCGAGCCCAAACCTCTTAAGTTAATCGAGCTCAAGCCTGGTGAAGCTCGGGCTCGTCGTGCGCCCCTAGCTTCAGCACTTATCCACAACACTGACATGAAAGATGAAATTGCCGAATAAAAACATAACTGCTGAAATATAACAAGAAAAATAAAATACAATTGCAATCGATCATAACTAAGCTAATATTGTATTAAAACCACCAATTACATATAACATAGTTCATACTGAAGTCAAATTGAACATTAACAGGAAAATAACCCTAACCCCCAAATCAAAACCCTAAACCAAACAACAAACAAATCATCAACCACCAAATCCATACAGAGTACGGCCTTGACGCTTCAACGCATAAACAACATCCATCGCCGTAACAGTTTTGCGGCGAGCATGTTCAGTGTACGTAACTGCATCACGTATAACATTCTCAAGAAATATCTTCAACACTCCACGTGTCTCTTCATAGATCAACCCACTTATACGCTTCACACCTCCTCTTCGAGCAAGCCGCCTGATCGCCGGCTTCGTGATACCCTGGATGTTGTCCCGGAGAACTTTCCGATGACGCTTCGCTCCCCCTTTCCCAATCCCTTGCCTCCCTTTCCTCTTCCTGACATTTTCTCTCTCTAGAATTGAATTTGGTTTGTTTTGTGTTTTGATTTATTGGTGGGGTGGTTGTTTGTATATATGTGGTGGTGGGGGGGGGGGGGGGGGGGGGGTTTGTGTTTTTTTGAGGGGAGTTTTTAGCCGTTGATTGGTGGAGAGGTGAGGGGTGGAGTACCGCACGATTGTGATCCGTGTGATGAGCGGTAAATGGTTTTGATTGGTTCAGTTTGGAGGGGCGGATCGTGCAATGTATGACACTTTTTAATTAGAGATGTTACACCGTTCGTAATCGTTTAAAGCCCTTTGATGATATCTCTTTTAAAGTGCTCATATAACGCCCCAAGATGATATTGAGTACGTTATCAAGTTTATTTACATTCCTATTGCGTCTACTGTTGAAGTACCGTGTAGGGTTGACTAAAATAAATACTTGAGTGAATTTATGTTAATTTAATATTGTTAATATTCGGACCCATATCTAGTTGCTTTTATCTTTGGGTTGACAAAGACTGTAGTAGCTGGTTTGTCTATAGTAAATAATAGAAGTCAGTCGAGAACAATGAGAGGTCAGTTATATATTAGAACAAACAAAATTGTTTTTAATAATGTGTTTTGATATAAATGTGATGCTAAGTGACCATACTGAGAAACTTTTGTTTGAAGTAACACCAGTAGTTATTGATTGGGGCATTTGCATTACTACATCTTTCCATATGGTAACTCAATAAGCTCACTACTGGGAGATAAGAAAATAGTTTTAGAAGAAGGTATAAGCATGAAAATATATAACCTTGTATCTTCAAGCATTATTTTTAGTGATTCCTTGTTTTTTTTTAGTAAGAACAACTTTTATTTCACAGCATGGCCTATGTAGTATGTATAAATTTTGCCTTTTTTAGTTTTATATTGACTTTACGAACTCTAAAATACTATTTTTTTTTTGACGTTTTCATGTATTTGGGGAAAAGAAGGATCCGATATACATTAAATGTAAAGATAAACGAACATTTGAAAGAAAAAAAACATAAGGAATACCTGTATGCTAAAAAGATAGCAAATGA
The DNA here is from genome assembly GCA_947069175.1 of Scalesia atractyloides. Taxonomy (NCBI): domain Eukaryota; kingdom Viridiplantae; phylum Streptophyta; class Magnoliopsida; order Asterales; family Asteraceae; genus Scalesia; species Scalesia atractyloides. Next base: position 6,247,036 of record CAMTDV010000017.1, read on the forward strand.
GGTTTTCTTTTTAAACCAAAGAGCTGTTAAATGTGAGCATAACTGTTGGCAGATCAGCCAAGTGTATTCATAAAGAGAAAAATTACACCTGAATTCACCAAGAGGCCCTCTAGGTCCACCGCGATAACCATCCCTATCACCAAACCTAGGTCTGTCTCCATCAAATATTGGCAGTCCTGTGTAGACACAAACGTTATACCAATTAAACACAAAACTTGTAAAAAAAATAAACAAAAGAACTTAGCAACTTTTAATAATCACCTAGGGCGGTCGCCGGGAGGTCCACTCATGGGATGCCCAAGAGGCTTAGCGGACGACTTAAGAGTAGCAGGCACAATGTCAAAGGGAAGATTCAAATAAGTTCTCAAGAACTCGATCTCATCGTTGGTGAGATACCAGTAATAGTGCGTCCAGGCAAATGTCTCTTTCAATTTGTCCTTCGATTTGAAACTCTGCATCTGCTTAATCGCCTACAAGTTTGGAACATCCATTTCCGAATGCTTTGCCAGATTAATAATCCTTCTTGGCAAATAAAAGTCCCTCTATAACGACAAATTCAAACCAAACAACAACCAATCACCATTGAATCACACACATGTACATGTATATGTATATGTATACACAAAAAGACGGTCTTTACAGAACCAATAGTTAGTTGAGATCAACATAAGCAATGTACATATCACTTCAATAAATAAAAAGTAAAGTGAAAAACAAAACTTTGTTTATATTTTCTCCTAAATTTCATAAAAATGGTATCCAAAATGTGCATGTAATGTATATGCATAGATAAAATAAACAAAAATCAAACAATACCTTAAAATAAGTTCTTGGAAATGGGCTTGTGATTTTGTCAGGAATAATCTAAAAAATAAAAAAAAAAGCAACAAATCAGAAAGTAATCGGAAATCTTGAAGTGAGAATCAATTAGAAATTTACCATGGTTGCTGCTTTGGAGATGAAAGAGATCAGAGGGGACGGAAATTTGTTGATTTAGAACACAAACAGAAGTGACAATAACATACCTGATTAGACGTAAAACCCTAGCTTTCAATTTGAGGGATTTGAGGTTGGTTTCAGGATACAAATCAAAGAAGAAAATATACAAATACATGAGTAATTAGATAATATGATGGATTCAGAAAACAAATACCTGGATGATGAAGAAGAAATCGAAGAATTTGAAATTAGAAGACGAATGCGGCAAAGAATGATCGCCAAAGTGAAACGATAGCCTCTGGTTAGGGTTTGTGAGGAGCAATTATGGAAAGGAAAGCGTTTCAAGATTATGGAAACTATTTTTGTGATTCCAATCCGCGTGTGGAGAAATAGCGGAAGAATGGTTTTGGTTTTAGCGCTCAAAAAAATATAAAGATGGAGTAATCATTTGCCACGTGTCAATAATATGTTTAAATAGATGACAAGTGGCCGAAACTTGTTTTGCTTTTATATACATAAATAGATTACTCATGGTGTCATCTCATATATATATAAGGCTATAGGGTGTGGTCATAATCCTCATGACCACTATAACCCTACACATAGGCGTCATGTCATATATTAGGGGTGTGAATTTCTGACACGACCCGGAAACCCGACACGAACCTAACACGAAATTCGCGGGTTTAGGTTTTGGGTCAGGTTCGGGTCAACCTGGTCGGGTTGGCGGGTTGACCCGTTTAACGCATTTATACTATATTATATTTTTTACAATATATTTTATCTCATAAATTAAATGATGCGTGTATTTTATGCCATGATTATAACTTAAAAGGAGAAATTAACATAGCTTTTATAATTTAAATATGATATTATTATATACATTTGTGTTTTTAAGTAATTTTTAATTTTAATATATTAGTTTTAGAAAAAAAAATAAAAAATTCGGGTTAAACGGGTCGTGTTCGGGTCAACCCACAAAACTTCGGGTCGTGTTCGGGTTCATATATATGATACAATTTTCGGGTTCGGGTCGGGTTCGGGTTCGTGTAAAATTTTCGGGTTCGGGTCGGGTTGAACCCGCCAACCCGCGAATACGACCCGTTTAACACCCCTATCATCTATCTTTAATCAATCATTCAAAACCACTACTCTAAGGTAGTGTTTGGTATGAAGGAATAGGAGGCGGAATGGAATTGACCATTACCAGAGAATGAAGAAAGTAGTGTTTGGTTGATCAATGGAATGGGATCATCCATTCCATAAGGCATTACATTCACTTAAAATTATTCCATCTACCCCACATGTTTTTTTTTTTCATTCCATCTCCTCTTGCACTATTCATCAACAACACTATAACCCAGCACCTTCGCCGCCACCACCCACCACAACCACCGACATCATCGCCGCCTCCACCCGCAACCCGTCGTCGCCGCCGCCACCCACCACCACCGTCGACACCACAGCCACCGCCACCACTAACCACCATTGGCCACCACCACCCACCGCCACCTCCGCCGCCACATCCCTCACCACCACCCGTCGTCACCATCTCCACCGCCACCCGACAACCACTGTCGCCGCAGCGACGACCTGCCACTGTCGTCACCAACCACTGCCGCCGCCACTCGCTACCGCCACCCACCACCACCGTTGACGCCACAACCACCCCCACCACCAACCACCGTTGCTGCTACCACCCATCGACACCAACCACCGCTGATGGCCGCCGCCACCTCCGTGACCACCACCCGCCGTCTCGCCTCCACCGCCACTCGCCGACGTTGCCACCACCCATCGCGGCCTCCGCCACCACCGCCACCTATATCAACCCACAATCAATACACAGTAATAATTCATTCCATTCCTAAATGATAACCAAACAAGACATGGAATGGTAATGATCCATTGCATTCCCTCGTCCACTCTATTACTTTGTCCATTCCATTCCCTCGTCCATTCTATTACCCATACCAAACAGACGGGTGTGGTCATGACCAAAACACTATTCTCTTTTTTTTTTAATTTATTTTTGTCTTAAAATTATCAAATGAGAAGGTTGTGATAATCATGGTTTAATTCATGAAAACCATCATCAATCAAAAAAAGGGATGATATACCATTTAATTAGTGGTCCTATATAGAAATAATGTTTTAGTGGATAACCTCACACCCCATACATGATTGGTCATTCATTGTTTTTTTTTATAAAGCAAACTTCTTTCAATAAGTCAAACAGCAAAAACAAGGGCCGCCAACAGCAAAAACAAGATTAGAAAAAGAGTAAATTGCACAAAATATCATTTATGTTTCTTCAAACTTACAGGTTCTAGCCTTAATGTTTAAAAGTTGCTAAAAACAGCCTTTAAGTTTATTTTTGTTGCGGTTTCAATCCTTTACAGCTAACCACGTTATTTTCTTCAGTTAAGTTCTCTCACATGCATAACATGTGAGGGTATATTCGTCATTTTGGTTGATCTTCCACCCACGTCAATTATAAGAAAAAAGAATATTTAAGGTTTAACTTAAATATTTTTTTTTTTTATAATTGAAGTGGGTGGAAGATTAACCAAAATGACGAATATACCCTCACATGTTATGCATGTGAGGGAACTTAACTGAAGAAAATAACGTGGTTAACTGTAAAGGATTGAAACCGCAACAAAAATAAACTTAAAGGCTGTTTTTAGCAACTTTTAAACATTAAGACTGAAACCTACAAGTTTGAATAAACATAAAGGATATTTTGTGCAATTTACTCTTAGAAAAATTACATCACTTCATCACTTCACTTCAAATTTACACCCCTTCAATCAACCAATTGTATTTAGATCTATTTCTAAGCCATAAATAACCTAGAGACTTTATATTAATAATAATCTCACTATCTTGTTAAAGAACCGTTTCTTGTCGCTCGCAATCCGATTGAGTTCTGGAGGAACAAAAGATGAAATCGTTCGCTTGGAGGAAACGATTTAGGGTTTAATCGGCGGAGATGAAACTGAGACGAGAGTGGAGATGATTTAGGCGGAGATGAGGCAAGGCATCTGGCGGTGTCTGATCGATGAGGTTGGAGATGATGACGGTAATGGAAATCAATATTTAAATTATGGCGCACCCGGTGGAAAATCGTTATACCGTTGACAATTACCCCTTTTTGTAGTGGTGAACAAAGATAAAAGCTTACTTTCTCAACGTTCTCTTTTTGTTATACCCCAGACCTACCTACTTCCCCACTACAATAATTAAAAAATAAAATAAAATAATGTAACCATGTCCCAAAAAGCAGAAAAAACTTTTGTTTAACATTTTAAAGATGAATGGTGACTTGAGTTGCATTGGAATCAAGTTCATTAATGAAGAAAACACACGGTGCTGACCCACGGGCCTTATCGAAATTTTCACGAATACGAGCTTCACTCTCACCGAACCACGTTGTAAGTAGTTCAGGTCCTTTGATGCTAATGAAGTTGGCTTGATACTCATTTGCAATAGCCTTGGCCAAAAGTGTCTTCCCACATCCAGGCGGGCCATGATGGTGACATGCTAAATTTATGCGGGTGCTCCATGGGATATTGAATGGTCTCTAATATTTTAAGAAAATAAAACAAATTATTATTCCAATAATATTTTTTTTAATAAAAGATTTGAAATAATACTTGGTTGTACACAAAAAACTACTTTTGTTTAGAGAAGTAGCATGCGTCGGTCTCTCTCCTCTTCCGGCATCTCAGGTACTAACGAACGCGACAAAATTGGTATGGTTATGGTTTCGAATTTAACTAAATGTGAGAATCATCAATCTTAACTCATCAATTTCCGCTCATCAATAGAGACAGTTTCAGTCTAATCAGTTTTTTACTAATCAAGATTAAATGTGAGAAGTTATGAAGAAAGGAGCGAGCTATGAAGAAAAGAGCACGGGCAGAAAGGGAATAAATGGGTGAAAGTTAGAGATTTAAGTTTGAGACTCTTGATATGCTATCTTAAAAATCAATGAAAATTACATCCTTGTCCATTTATTTTGCTTGACAATGTGTTATAGATTATAGATATAGATTTGTACATTATTAAAGTCAGGATTGAACTCCTTCTCAAGCTATGTCACTTCTCCTAGGAAAACTTTCTCTTGGGGTCCTATTGATACCTTTAATGCCTTAACTTGCGCATTGAACAACACCTTTAGTCTCGTCACGGGGAGGGGGAGGTCCCTGTGTCCCGACTCCGGTGTGAGAGTAAGATTTCCATATTTAGAGAGAAATGTTTCTAAAGTGGCTGAGTATGATTAACTTGCCTTAATTGTTGTGATAAATGCTCTATTTATACTCAAGGGAGATTAGGTGAGCATTTAATGCCTGCGTTCGTCTCTGCAGACCTGTAGATGTCCTTATGAGAGAGGTGTCTTTTGTGATTAATAGATATGTGGGTTCCTCCTTCGGTATGGCCGTATGGCCGAAGGTGTTCTAACTCTTCCCTAGTTCTTGTGGAGGTAGCATATCATTGCCTTAGAGAGGAAGGATTGTCTAGTATTTGTTAAGTATGTAGGGTATCTTACCGACAATGCCCACTATTCATGTTGTCAGTTTGCAGTCCTGACAACATTAAATGCTTAACAACCTTGTACTTGTGTCAGGTTGTCAAATCCTCGTACTTCCTATTGTCAGGTTTTTAGGATAGTGGTTACCCACCATCGGTTCGGTATTCCTTACGTGTCGTGTTAGATATCATGCTTCGCCTTATGGTTTGCTCCGGGTCTTCCTTTTTCGTGCTTCATTCTCTTGGTTCGGTCTTCGGCCTTTATCCTTGGCTATAGGTTGGATCATGCCCATTCGGTACTTGTGCATCGGTTCGGCCGTAGGACTTCCTACGTCAACAGACATTGTGTTTAGAATTGAACCGAATATCTTTAAGCAGCATGTACATTTTCTTTCAACGTTGCATTGTGTATGAAAAAAACTGCCCCCACTGCTACCTTTTGTTCTCATATGCTTTGCGTAGAACACTATTATAGCAAAAATCACTTACCCTATTGAGTCATTCTGTATAAAATATTGTAGTCTTGCAAAGTTTATGTCATTATGGAATAAATATTACAAAGAAATTTATGGGAAACCTATAAAAGAAATTTGTTTAAGTTATGTTGAGAGAAAATACCAACACCTACATCTTCTTTTGGATTTGGGAATCTGATATTCCTACAAACTCACCCGGGCCTGAGATCAATGACATAAATAAAAAACTTATCAACACTAAGGCAATCAATGACAATTTGATTTAAATCAACAATAAGGCAATCAATGACAAACGGATTTAAACAAGAGGTAAATCTTAGTGAAAAGGCTTTAAACAAGAGGTTTATGGACCTGTGAAAATGTTTAAGCCTCGTACCCTACACGAGTTATACACGGATCGGCATGGATACAAGGTATCAACAACAACAATTTAAGCGGTGTAATAATTAAGGGTTACTCAATGCTCTCAAGAAGGGAACAAATCATCAAAAATTATTCCTCCGGTTAACGCTTCAAAACTTCCCTTGTTGTCAAGTCAAACAACCGGAGTCACCAAGCCATCAACTTGTAAACTCTTAGCTCGGGACGTTTGACGGTTGTTGAATTCGAGTTGAAAGGGAAATGTTTCTAGTTTACAAAAAGTTTGTTACGGGGCATAACTATAAGAAAAAACAACTTACATACTCAAGGTGGTAGAGAATGAAAAATAAACACAGAAGAGGGCGAATGCAAGTTCCTTGAATCACTTAAGTGGGTTAAGGGGAGAGTATTGTTACTTATTTATTATTAGCTAGTTCCCGTGTGTTACACGGGTAGTATAAAATAAATATATTTCTTATAAATATATTGATTTATTAAATTACAAATACATGATAATGAGGTATTGGAACTTTTTTTTGGATGTTGCGGAAGTTCTTAGGGAAGGGGATAAATGGTTATGTGGAAAGTGCATGGTGATGCATGCACTCAGTAGGGGATGCAAGCATGATAATGAGGTCGTGTCGTTTGCCATAATCTCGATGGATGTTGAAGATTTCATTGTTGGGATCCGGAAACCATGTCAAGTGGTGGTTGACACAAACCCACGTTACCCAGCAGGGCTCGGGGGTGATGTTAACCTACTCGAGCGTGTTTTTCTCCCTCCCTATTCAGACTGTTAAAAGCATTCCCCCCAGTTGCCGGCTGTTGTTTGCTCAGGTTCTAACAGGTGCTTTGCGCAAAGCGGTAGCGTCGCCAGGATCGGTTGACAATTGCGTCCAATTGTTTTCACTACCGCGTTGCACCTTGCGGGTGGTTAGACCATCCTCCAGACAAGAGCGAAGGTCAGGGAACAGGAAATCTCTACAGTGTAGTAACATCTTACACGCGCTTACAATTTGGAAAGATGGGTCTGGGTTTGATGATTTGGTCTCTTCCCTATTGGATAGCGTGGGGGAGACGGGGGCTTCAAGGGGAGAATGCAGGAGAGAGGAAGACAAAGAAAGGAACCCTAATATTAAGCAATGTCTTCGGAAAGTCAGAGATGGACATTTCACAGCTGCGGTTAAGGTCCTATGCTCTAGTGGAGTTGCCCCTCTGGGTGATTCGACATTGAAAGCTCTTATTGATAAACACCCAGTGGTACCGCCTCCTTCCTTGCCTTCCAACCCTTTGGCCCAACCCACTCTTGTTGTTGATGGGGAGTGTGTACTCAAATGTCTTCGATCCTTTCCTAAAGGGACGTCATGTGGCAGAGACGGGATACGAGCCCAACACCTGCTAGATGCTATTGGTGGCGAGGGCTCAGTGACTTCCTCAGGTTTGCTTACGAGCATTACTGAAGTTGTTAACTTATGGCTTGGGGGATCCTGCCTTAAGGTGCTTGCTGAGTTTGTTGCCTCGGCCCCCTCACCCCCTTATTAAAGCCTGATAAAGGAATTCGACCTATTGCTGTGGGGGGTATTTGGCGAAGGTTGGTTTCAAAGGTGGCGATGAAGAAGGTCGGGAAAGAAATGACCCAGTACTTGGGTGACTATCAATTTGGGGTGGGGGTGCCAAATGGGGCAGAGGCAGTGCTTCACAGTGCAAACAGGTTTCTCAACTCATTTCATGCAGATGGTTCCTTAGCCTTGCTACTGTAGATTTCTCCAATGCTTTCAACACGGTCGACCGCACAACTTTTCTGCACGAGGTTCATCAGCGTTGCCCGTCAATCTATCGGTGGGTCCAATTTCTTTACGCCCAGCCTGCTAGGTTGTATGTTGGTAACGAGTGTATTAGGGCTACTACCGGAGTTCAACAAGGAGATCCCTTGGGGCCCCTTCTCTTTGCCCTTGCCTTACATCCCTTATTCTACGGGTCCAGGACCGCTGTAAACTCCAGTTTCATGCTTGGTACTTGGATGATGGGACGATTATCGGCAACGCCTATGAGGTTGCTAAGGCCTTAGACATCATCAACGAGGAGGGGCCATCTCTAGGGCTTTATCTCAACATTAAGAAAACAGAGGTTTTTTGGCCAACATGCGACGGACGGAAAGTTCAAGATGGGCTTTTCCCGAGAGGGATCGGTAGACCAGAGAAGGGGATTAAGCTCCTTGGTGGAGCTGTTAGTCGGGATCCTAGCTTTATTGAGGAGTTGGTAGGGCGGCGAGCCTCGGGGGCGGTTGACCTCATGAAACTCTTACCCTGCCTGAGAGATCCCCAATGTGAACTCCTTCTGCTAAGGTTGTGCATGGGGGTCGCTAAGTTACTTTTTGGGTTGCGGACTTGTCAACTGCATTTTATGGAGGATGCGGTATCTCGGTTTGATGATGGCCTTAGAGAGGCTATAGAAGACATAGTAGTGGGTGGCGGCCCCTTCTTTGGTGACCTCCAGTGGCGTCTGGCATCTTTGCCAATGCGTCTAGGTGGTTTGGGCCTCTTCTCAGCTCGAGATGTTGGGGCTTATGCCTTTGTGGCGTCTAGAGCTCAGTCTTGGAACTACAGGATCATATCCTTCGAAACTGTGAGGTCGCCGAGCTTGACCCGGACTATCAGCAGGCGCTTGAACGCTTAAATGTCTCTCTCCCAGACTTGGATATTGGCGGTTTTTCTAATAAGGACACCGTCCCCTCGAAGCCACAAAAAACTTTGGCGAATGCTCTGTTTAGCAAAATCGCTCAAAGCCTGGGAGAAGCTTTTAATTTGTCATCCCGCCAGAAGGCGGTGTTTGAGTGCCTGAAAGGTCCCCATGCTCAGGATTTTTTTGACCGTTATACCAATTGAGGGGTTGGGACAATGTATGTCTGCAGTAGAATATAGAGCAATTCTCAAATACCGGTTGATGATCCCTATGTACCCGGAAGATGAAACTTGCCCGATATGTCGTAAAGCTTTATGGATAAATACGGGGAGCATGCAGTTCATTGTAAAGAGCTCCCTGGGTTCAAATATCGGCACGAATGGGTGCGTGATGCTTTGTGGGACATCTTAAGAAGAGCTGATTTCGGCTAAGAAAGAGGCCCCTGTGAATTTCCTCACGGACCCTATGGAAGGGAGATCTGCTCTGTGACCAGTGGATCTGCTCGTCTTTGGCTGGGCTGGAGGGAAACATGCTTGTGTAGACCTCACGGGGGTTTCCCCTTTGGTTGGTTTAAGGGAAAACGGGTTTGTAGCTAGACAAGCGGCAAGAAAGGCAGAATCAAAGAAAGTGGATAAGCACGCTAAAGCTTGGGCAAAGAACCAACATGTCTTTGTCCCTTTTGCCTTTGATACTTTTGGCTCCCTAGCGCCAGAAGCTATCCACTTCTTGACGAGGGTTCAACGGGTCGTCTACAGCAATTGTTCAACCCAAGGGGGCAAGGGTTTGTATTTGGAAGGTTAGGGTGTGCAATTCAGAAAGGATTAGCGGCGCAGCTTGTTGCCCGGCTACCTTCTGTTTTGATGTAACTTGGCAAGTTTTCTGGAAAAAAAAATGTAGATGCTACTATACTCACACTTAGTTCCCGTGTTACGATTATTAACATATTTTAACACTCCGCCACTCTTTAACACAACACGAGTGGCTTCTCATTGTCAAATGTACCTTACTTTCGTCTTCTATATTAATGTTTCTAATGCTTTCAAAACATTTTCTTTAAATTTAAACTCTCTTCATGGTCTCTTATGTAAAATTGATCACAATACCAAAAAAATAGAGATCAACCCAATCCATAAATGCTATAAAGTTAGTGAAATCCTTTTTGTTTAGAACGTGCATTCACTATAATCATTAACATCATCTGTATCTCAATGAAGTAAACCCACGGAATTTGAATCCCCAAATAAAAAGTATTCAGATGGACCTAAGAAGCCAAGATCAACGAAAAAAAGTGAGAACTTAGTTTTACAATTATATACCCACTTTATTGAACAATAAGATTCAAGCATTTGAATATTGTACATCTAAACAACCTGGAACTTTTTTCTCTTTAATGGAATTATAAGCTGAGCGTATGAACAAATTCAACCAACATGTTAGCTCAAGGAGAAGAACATCAAACTTGTGCAAGCAACGTTATTATTTGATAATGGTTTCAATAGATATTCTTTTAAATGATTCAATACGGGCCAAGTTGGGTGCACATTGTAGGTTCACATTTTGGCCACAAATACTAATTTTACATGTTATACCAAAACATGGCTATTATCTAATTCCTTTCACGGCTGCATTTTTTTTTCTTTTTTTGTGAAAAACATGGCTGCAAATCTTGTTGTATCTTTAATTTTTTTTCATAGCCCAATGTCACAAGTAAAACTAAAAAAACTAATAATTGTTAATTAAAAAAATAGCCTTTTCTCTAAATTAAGTGGTCACCAAATCCATTATTCCGTCACATGGTTCTTCAAGTCTAAGCCTATCGAACAAACGAACTAATCAAGATATTCAAGTAATGTGGCATCCACACTGTAGCAGTATCTGGCCCAGATGCAATGGCATCTGGTTAAATATCCAATCTGGTGCCTTCTAAAACGATTTAAAAAAAATTATATATATAAAAAGAAGTTTTACCCAATTCTTCAGTTCCTTGTGACATATTTCTTCATAAGATCTAAATGTCCCCGGTGTAGCAACTTTTGATGAATCAACCTTGTTTTTGGACTCTTTATTATGAAGTTATATAATCACTTTGCGCCTAGGGTATGAAAGCCCGCCGCTTTTGCCCTTTGCACTTCGCGCCTCGGTTTTAAACCTCGTTGCTTTTGTGCACCTCTCGTTTTTAATAAAACCAACAATAGAGATCAGTTGAGCGTCTTAAAAAGTTTAAAATGCCCATTTCCAAAAAAATGCATTATAAAAAGTAACTCACTCACACTTTATCTATTTTCTTTTTTGCAACACTTTATCCTTTTTCATTTTTGCAGCATATCCCAATCGGAGTGGACATCCTGCTTTGACCCCCATTCCATCACACATCAACACCTCTCCATCCCGTCTCACCTACTCGCATTCCCAAGCCATGCCGCCCCTTGGCTAATAGCATATCTATGAGACTTGTTGATTAACATAATCGAATATGAATAGCTAATTTGGAACAATTAGACACCATATATCATATACTTGTTGCATCATTTTTGCTGCTAAATAGTTTCCAATAGAAACAATTCTTAGATAAACAAATAATGACATATCATGCACCATCTAAAAATATTAACTAACTCCACCTCCCCAAATCTCCCATTTCACACAATTTCCACTGTATAAAAAAGAGCAGAAATTCATACCAAAGCATATGATCCCAAATCTTCCATGTCAAACCTTCGAAGTCGATGAGTGCTGATTATGAGACCCGATAATCCTTCGTTTTCCTATTGATTTCTGTAAATTGCTTGAAACCCCGCTGACGCCTTCATAGCAACATATTAGTAGATGTTCATCTTTATACCTTACAAACAACAATAGTCTTAGAAAAAGAACTTATTGTTTCAGAAATTAAAAAAAAAAACAAATAGAAACCTGTGTTTGGTGAGTCTAGCTTTGCGTTTGTTGACAACGGTTTCTTTAATTCATCAGTTGGATAAAACTTTGGTGTCGATCAAACCTGGGTTCCTGCACACATGAGGCTTCCTCTGTTGTTGTGCCATATTTCTTACCAAAAAATATCAATAAGATGGGGAAAACTAACCTAGTTTTCGACCTAATCAAAACAGAACAACTTTCTCCTTGTTAAAGTCACAATTTCTCGAAATATATGGAAACAAACGGATAAAAAACTAACAAAACAGAAAGCGTAACACCTCAAAAACAAAGCTTTCTTGCTGGTCTAGTATGATAAAACATGAGCAGCGATTTTCGCAAGAAGGTAAAAATCACAATACACATAAGATGTGCGATGGATAAGGGGTCTTTGGCTCACTGTCATAACACAAAAAAAAGAAACACATATTTACATGTGTTTCTTCATAGATCGCCCATAAACTCACAGGTACTTTAAAAACTCCCACAAATCCATATACATATCAATCATTAGTCCCGCATATCAAGATACATACGGGAACAAAAAAAAACGAACTACCAAAGTATTGTAGAATCAAAGGATTGCAAGTGTAAACATACCTGGAACGAATTCAAGTGGTTCTGGTTTAGGGTTTCTGAGAATCGCCTAGATGAGATTTAGGGTCTGTGAAAAGATACGAACATAGATGCAATGGAAGATTTGGGGTTATAAGAGTAATGTGTATGAATTGGCTGATTGAAGATTTTAGGGTTTGTCAATTGATGATATGATGATGACGGTGAGAGATGAAATTAGATGAAACTGAAATAGGTAATGATGAGGATACGAAAGGAAACAGATGAGAGAGGGAATTTTGGAGAATAAAGGATTTTGGGAGTTGGCGCCCTAAACAATTATCTGGCCAAAAAGACATGTCACATCACCAAATTGATTGGTCAAGAATAGAAGATGTGGTCAAACTGAATTCTTTTACTATACTAGATAGATAAATACATTTTTACTATATTTATTGAGTCAGAAGTTAAGGGAGGAATTATGTTCTATTTATGTAATTGAAAGGGGGCATAGTGTAAGTTGCATTTTACTTATATGGTTTACGTATGGAATGAAGATTAGGTATCTTGTTCTTAACCTTCTTCTACGCTATATTGGTTTTGACCTAGCGCTAACCTAATTTTGTTTTGAAAATTTTCAGCGTTTTCTCTGTTCGAAATCGAAGGTAAGCGCTAAGTGAAGACGGCCGTTCTTCCTCTGAGACGACTCTAAACCAGTAAGCCCTAATCAATTCTCTTCGAACCACTAAACCCTAATTTATGTTATTCGGTATTCTTGATACATCTTTTTCGGGCAATGTAATTTCCGGATGAGCCAATACTGGTTATATAACAAATGATATAACAACTTATGCTAAAGATTAATCAAGAAATTAATCCTAAAGGTTATTAGGTATGCTGTGATTTGGCAAGATCGCCAAATCTGTTTGATCACAATCTTGATAAAACAAAATGTACAGGAAGATTTAGAGGGAAAGAGAGACACTAATCGAATATTTTACACCAGCCATATTTATACTAGGAACCGTACAAAGCGTAGAGCCTTGCGTCACTCTGGTATGCTAAGTCGTTTAGGTGTAACTGCCCTCTAACCACTACTAGAAAAACGGCAATTTTCAACGCCCCTTTCCGTTACAAATGCGTTATAAACTCCGATTTGTTACGGATTTGCAACAAAACTTGATGTTGGAAAAAGTCCCATTGAAAACCATTTACAACGCATTTACTACAATATTTCCTTATTTTATTAGTAAATTTGTGACGCATTTGCAACAAAATATTTGGAAAAATGCAAGCATTTGTAACGGAATGTTGAAAATTGCAAACATTTGTACGGAATGTTTAAAATGCAACGCATTTGTAACGGAATGTTTGAAAATTGCAACACATTTGTAACGGAATGTTTAAAATTGCAACACATTTGTAATGGAATGTTTAAAATTGCAACCAATTTGTAACGATATCATAATTCTTTTGTGTTTGTTTACAAAAATTAAGTTTTGGTTACAAATGCGTTGAAAACGGCATTAAAAATTTCAATTTTTCTAGTTGTGAACTACGAGTCCTAACACTTAGGATATATCTAATATTTACAATATAATGTCACATAATTAATGCTCCATACATATATACATAATTTTGAATATACGTTATTTAGTTTGATTGCTAACATTGCCTTCCGTAGTTTACATCTTACCCTTCTCCTTAGCTTTGCTATTGGTGGGATTTACCGAGTATAATGATGATGATGATGATGAGTATCCACCGAAATTCTGAATGATCATATAAAGATTTTGTGTCCATAATTGTCCCTAGGTGGTATAGGGGCCTGCACTCTAATTTTCATGATCTCTTTCATGAACCAACTTATTTTATTTTTTTCAAACTCCAGTTCAAATTCTGTGCTTTGTGTTCCTGCACCCTGCACCTTGTAGCAGTATCAATTATATCCATAAACACTAGACAATCTTGTAGTGAGAAAACTTGGGTAGGATACTTATTGGCCCTTTCTCTTTATACTCTTTTGCTTGATCTTTGTCTTCTTTAATGGAGAAATCTTCAAAGTGTTTCCATAATTGCTCGTTCCTTATCTTCGTGTGATATTGCATTGCTTTCTTCATTCTTGCCAAACTAATCTTTTTCACAGATTGTTGTAAGAAGTTACTCTTACTTTTAGGGCACATATATGCAAAGTGACTCTCACCCTTGCATTTCCAACAAGTAACATCTTGTTTGTATCCTTATTAGGAACCTTTGTAATATTACAAGTATTCCCATCAAAGACTAATTCGAAGCCTTGTTTGGATAAACAATCTATACTCATAATAATCTTCTTTAGGGTTGGAATATAATAGACACAATCAATCTGATAAGTCTATCCATTCCTTGCAGTTTCGAAGGTTCCCCTACCTGTTAAAATATTCTTTGGTATAGCCATACTTATACCCTTCTATCCCAAACATGTTTTTCAATTTTTTGAACAAATTCTTATAACCAGTCGCATGTTGTTTGCGAGTTAGACTTGCATACCAAATTTCCTCTTATCCTTTGTTATCAGTGTCTTTGATTAGGAATTCTGTATTTCCCATTCTTTCGGGACAGTCCCTACGGTAATGAAAAGGTTCTTTACAAAAAGTATAACGCATACCTTTAGGGTAACCAGAAACAATCCTTCTAGACTTGGCTTGCCGATTAAATTCTTGTTGGGCAGCCCTTTTCATTTTCTACAATTGATCGTACATGGCCACTTATCCTATTCTCACTTGAATATTTTACACCAGCCCTATTTTTACTGAGGAACTGGTGTGAATTCTAATCGACATGTCGTTCAGAAAGTATAACACATACCTTTAGGGTAACCAGAAACAATCCTTCTAGACTTGGCTTGCCGATTAAATTCTTGTTGGGCAGCCCTTTTCATTTTCTGCAATTGATCGTACATGGCCACTTATCATATTCTCACTTGAATATTTTACACCAGCCCTATTTTTACTGAGGAATGGTGTGAATTCTAATCGACATGTCGTTCAGATGTTGGCATAACTGCCCATCTAGACGTCGCCTCTAAGTAGCGGTCCTAACACTTAGGATATATCTTATATTTACAATATAATGTCACATAATTAATACAACATACATATATACATTATTCTGAACATACGATGTTAACATTAAGGTTAACAAGGTAGTTGTGACGGTCAGAATATAACCGCCAAATGGGTGGTTATATGTACCCATCTCTGTAAACATTTTACATTGAATGAAGTGTGTGAAACTTTTGTTCTTCATCCCTCTTTGCGGTTCTTTGCACAATCATGTGCTTGACCAAATCTTTGTTCCATCCTCATTGATCTTGGGCAAGAAAGATTATCTTGTGTGTATGTTGATTTTGATGATTGCATTATTGTCATTACTGTTTCGTATCTTTCAAGATGTATGAATGTAATTAGTTGTGTAATTGTGTTTTGGCACCTTTTGGATGTAGTTAGATATGGGGAGCGACTTGAAGACCTGGGTTTCAGATAAACTGGTGTCCCTCATAGGATTTTCACAACCCACCTTGGTCCAGTACGTGATTGGTTTATGTAAGTAATCTTCGAACCTAATCTATACATATATTGTTGTTACATTAACACATTATCATGATTTAGACAAATATTGATTCTTTTTGTTTAATATTCTATTTCAGCTAAGAAAGCTTCATCACCTTCTGATGTATATAATCATCTTAAAGACATGCAAGTGTCATCTTTAAGCGACACACACGCGTTTGCAGAAGATATATTCCGGAAGGTTGAACATAAGAGTTCTGGATCAAATGTGAGTTCCCCCCTTGTGTTTATATATTTTTCAAATGGCCGGTTAGTGCTGTTTTTAGAGTAAATCATTGTTACTATGGTTACCTTATTGTTATTATTAAAATTTTTAGGTTTATCGACAACGAGAAGAGGCTGCAGTAATGCTAGCCCAAAAGCAGAGGAATTACAAACTGTTGGCTGATGTCGATGATGACAGCGGTGAACCTGACAGCTCTGTTAAGTCTAGAAAGACTGATAAAAAAGCGAAAAGTTTCAGAAAGAAGAGAGAAACTAAAGATGTCACACCCTAACAGATGGCGGAATCATCGGGGTAGTGGTACTAGGCGAACCAGATTTGTCTCAAGAGTTCCATAACAATTATTTAAAGATAATAAATCAACATTTAACTTCCCTTACTATTAAACTCATAATATCCTTAAACAATCATTACATTAACAAAATCCATTAAACAGTAAAATCTGATCCGATCTCCCTAGATTTATTACACTTTGAACTAAACAAAATAAAACAAAACTAAACTACGCAAGCCACATCCAAGCATGCAAGCTACAAATCCTCATCCTGTTACATGCGTTAAAATACAAGTCATTAAGTAAAGGTCAGCATACAGGTTTAAGTACTACTAGCATAATCGAGAAAGCGTTTGCGAAACAATCTAATTACATATCATGATACACCAAAACACTTAACATAATATAGGCTCATTTCTCATGCTAACTACCGGGAGAAGGCTTGCGCGTCCATCCTAACTAGACCCCGTCGGGTGCAAGCCACACTATAGTACCATACTAGCTAAGGAGGCAAGTTAACGAAAATAAGTCCTAGTCACATGTTTCTAGCATCATGTATTGAGCATATATAATCAGATTATTCGCGTGCGATAAACAGTGTGATTTGTGATGTGATTTTAATAGAGGAACGTATGTAACACCCAAAAAGTGCGTTAAAGCGAAAATGGGTCAAGTATACTCACTGTGGGTGCGTTTTAGGTAAGTAGGAGATTCTGCGGAGAGGTTGCGGAGTGCGCCGGATCAGCCTGTAAACGAACAAAAGTGCATCAGTCTTCCGAAAAGCTGAAACGGTTAAGTCTTGGTAGGGCAGTAGCCAAGTTCGGGCGAACTTGTGTGTAAACACACATGTTCGAGCGAACTTGTGTAATTCTGGTGAGTTATGAGCCAAGTTCGGTCGAACTTGTGGAGAATCCTTACTGAGGAGACAAGTTCGGGCGAACTTGTATAGTTTTCTAAGAAACTATGCAAGTTCGGGCGAACTTGCAAGAAAACTTGGTGAAAAGTACCCAAGTTCGGTCGAACTTGACCCACTTGGGTACAAGTTCGGTCGAACTTGACTTGGGGAACTGGTGATTCTCGAGCGAACTTGATGTTTTCGGATCCAAAATCTTGCGTTTTCGCGTCGTTTGCTGAGTAAATCGAGTGTTCATCCCTCCAACCCTGTGCTACTGAGCAAACTTAGGTCGGAGAGGTCTTTTAGAGCTGTTTTAGCCGTTTTACAAAAGCGTGGGCTAATCCGGGCGAACTCGAGGTTCGTTCGGATTAGCCCGGCTTGTGTAAACCAACATAAACGTCCTTGTGCTTCCAGATATGGGATCTTGAATGATAGATGCTTCGTTTCATACCAGAAAATGAACAAAACATCATCAAAAGTCCGTATTTTGTGTAGAAATCAATGGTTTTCAAAGGTTTTTCTCAGATCTATCACTTACAAGCCGAGATCTTGTAGATCTCGTGTTTGGGAAGTCTCTACTATCGCCAAACGAACTCGTATTGTGTAGATCTAAGCTTAAAACAGAAGTTTTGAAGAAAAAGATGAAGATTTTGTAAAAGAATGAGTTTTGATGAAAACGAAGGCTATGCCTTGTGCCAAAATCATTGTACACCTTTGTAGATCGTTGATAAATGTTGTTGTAGTCGAAATCGGGTCGTTTCTTACTTAGAACACGAGAGATTTGGAATGAGGGAGCTCTGAGCGAACTTGGTCAGCAAGTGCAAATTAGAGGAATGAGCTGAGTATTTATAGGAGAGGGAGCTGAGGGAGACAAGTTCGGCCGAACTTGCATGTTTCCATGCAAGTTCGCGCGAACTTGGGAGAATATTGAAGGGTATTAGGTTAAGTTCGGCCGAACTTGCATATACATATGCAAGTTCGCGCGAACTTGATGGCAAACAAGGGATCCTTGGTTATCAGGCAAGTTCGGGCGAACTTGTGGTAGGCAAGTTCGGCCGAACTTGGCCTGGTGACCAAGTTTTGTTTGCCGATTTTGCGTTAAGCGTTCGTTTGGTTATTCGGTTAGCCTTAAATAGTTATATTAAGCGTTACATTAAAGCGTTAAGCGTTATAGTTGATATAATAGTGCGATTTAGCGATTCGAGAGTGCGAGAGCGATGCGATAGCGAGTGTAAACATAACCACAAACACACATAACACATAAATAACATAAGACCATATAAATAACTGCGATTTGCGAGGCAATGAGATTAGCGATGCGATTTATTAAGCGATTAGATGCGATAATAACATACAACACCATAATTAATCAACATAAACTTTATTATTAACCGAATCTCGGATTTATAAAGGATAGATAACGGAAAACAAGAGAAAAGATAACAATCGAATTTCCGGGTTGTTACAAAAGAAGATAAATATGATAAGGTATAGATGCTTGGTTTTTTTTATTGCAACAGTGGCGAAGCTTGAGATTTCCGACCGGGGGGCGGAAGTCACCGGACCTAAAAATTTCTAT
Organism: Scalesia atractyloides; assembly: GCA_947069175.1. NCBI lineage: Eukaryota > Viridiplantae > Streptophyta > Magnoliopsida > Asterales > Asteraceae > Scalesia > Scalesia atractyloides. Next base: position 6,266,079 of record CAMTDV010000017.1, read on the forward strand.
AAAATCGGCGGGGGGGGGGGGGGGGGAAACGTATATACCCAAAACATTTTATATGAAAACTACATAGTTTCCACTACTGATCGAAAAGTTCAGGGGGTCGGCCGCCCCCTCCCGCCCCTTAAAAAGCTTCGCCCATGTATTGCAAGCTGTTGTATTGGTGTTTCGTGTAATAATTGGTTCTGATTATGACTGTATGTAATGCTGCAGGGAGCTATAAATCTGAAAAAAGAAAGACGAGTTAAACAAAAAGTTTCGCGTGACGATTCTGAGGTATCTGGCATATAATTAGTTTTTTTGTGTAGTTGTTACTTCGTAGTGTTGATTTTCTGATATTTAGTTGTAATTCGTTGGTAAAATATTAATCCCAAAGGTCTATCATTGTTACAGTCCGAAAAAGAAAGACTGCGTGACCAGAAAGAACGAGAGGAGTTAGAGCGTCATCTAAGGGAAAAAGATGCTGCAAGGACATCAAAGGTTTGTTCTAAACGAGTAAATGATCATTTACCATTCAATTTTTAATAATAATTGATTTTGGTTCTTCAAGAATTTGTAGCTTGTTTACAGTTATGATTCACTAGAATAAGATCCTGATTTTTGATGGGATAAAAAATTTGACAACTAACTTATATTTATTTTATGTAACAGCTGATGGAGCATAAATTATCCAAGAGGGAGGAAGGTATTTATGAAAATGTTATAATTATTTTTTATCACAGGAATCATCCAAGAATATGTGTTACACATTTAGTCATATATCACAGTAATCTATGAAAATATTATAATTGTTATTGATTTATTCTTATTATTACTAACTTTTTTTTTTGTTTATCTGGACAACAGAAGAGGTAATTAGGAGAGCCAATGCCTTGGCAAAAGGCGACATTGAAGCTATAAGGTTTGAACTGAGCTTTTGCTAGAAAAACCTTTTAATATTTTTGTTATATTATATATTATATATTTTAATTTTATTTTTCGTAGTGTGACACCTAAATAACGTGATTGGTTGAAACAAGTGACTCATTTGAATATATGTATATATATATGTAATAAGTAATGAGTAAAGCCGTTGAAGATCTTATGTTTTGAAAACTACAAGATTTTTTAACATGAAAGGTTCTCTTATCACTTTTCAGGATATTTTCGCGGCAAGAATATTTTAAGACAAGAGAGCAGAAGAAATTAGAGGAAATCAGGTATTGTTAAAAGATCATGTACTGTTAAATAACTTTATAATATAACCGTATGGCGATTGTTCTAACTTACGAACATGTATTTTGTTCTCGTTTTGTTCACATATTTTTTCTTCAATTTCAGAGATGATATTGTAGATGAAGAGTATCTATTTGGGGATGTCAAAGTATCGGAAACTGAACAACGCAACTATAGGTAATTCTCTTAAAATCTTATTTCAATTCGTGTTGATGGTTTTGCTTTACTAAATACATGTATTCTATGTTTTCTGACTTTGTGATACTTGTCTTTTATTTCTAGATATAAAAAGCAAATATATGAGGTGGTGACGAAGCGGTCTCAAGAGGATGATAACATGAACACGGTTATTCTTTGCTTCTTGATAACTCTCTCGATGTTTTCTAATTATATTATAGGCTTATTGTACTAATATTTTTTGAATTTACTACACAATGCAGTATCGGATGCCTGATGCTTGTGATGCAGAAGGTGGTGTTAATCAAGAGAAAAGATTTGCTGTAGCTACGGAGCGCTTTAGGTGAAAATCCAGTGTTCATCGGTCCATGTTATAGCACGTGCCTACATGCAAACTGCAAACATATTATTCTGTTTTCTTATTCCATGATGCTATACTTGAGATTAAAATAATTTTGTTTACTAATACTGGAGAGACTTGAAAGATGGAGATAAGATGAACCCGTCTGCTGAACAAGAAGCATGGGAGGATCATCAAATTAGTAGTTCTAGTTACCTAAGCTAACATTTAATCTTTAATATGTAATCGCTAACTTGTTAGCTAACGAGTCACATCAATTTGCAGGAAAAGCAACACTAAAATTTGGGTCAAAGAACAAAAAGTTGCATGAAAACTACGGGTGCGTTTTCTAGTTTTGGCTTTTTTTATTACTAAGTTGAGATTTTTCTTGTGGAGTTTTTGAATAGGGCCTCAGATAGATGGATATGAGGAAATCTCATTATGTGTATTTTTTTCTACAGTTTTGTGTTTGAGGACCAGATCGAGTGTATACAGGGTCAAGTCATGGGTGGTGAACATGTATGAACTCTACTTATCAAGGTGTGATATATATTTATTGGTCTTCACCTAATCTTTAATCTATCGGGTTTCTATAATTTACAGGTTGATGATGAAGCATATCAAGAGAAACATGAAAAATCTAAGGCAAAATCAGCACATAAGAAGCTTTTGGTATATTCATTCATTTACGAAACACTGACTAGTATATTGGTTTATTATTTACCTGAATTGTTATGTTCTAAATGTAATTATATGTTTGGTCTTCAGGCAGACGGAAAAACATTACCTGTATATTCCTATCGAGAGTCATTGCTCAAAGCTATTGAAGATCATCAGGTCTACTTGAGTCGTTGCATTACACGTTGGTTGTTTTTTTTGTTGCGTAAGATTGTGGGTTTATATCTGATTATTGTCATTTTAGGTTCTTATCATTGTTGGTGAGACTGGTTCTGGGAAGACCACTCAGATACCCCAATATCTCCATGAAGCTGGATACACAAAACGTGGAAAGGTATGCTTGCAAATTATCAAGTTTATTTTTTATAACATGTTCCCTTAGGAACATAATTTTGATGCTTCACGGGGATATGATAATGGGTGAATTTTGGAATCATAACGAAAACTATGATTCTTTTTACATCTCTTTCTATTTCATACAGATAGGGTGTACACAGCCTAGACGGGTTGCTGCTATGAGTGTTGCTGCTAGAGTTTCGCAAGAAATGGGAGTCAAACTCGGGCATGAGGTATGTTTTGTTCTTGAACAGTAGCATTTCAAAATGGCTGCTTCCTCTATGAATCCTAGCTTCGTTTATGCTAAAAACGCTGAATATAAACTTTCATATAAAATTCATTGATTATAAAATCATCATGGATGAAAGTTTGTGATAAGAACCAGAAAATTGATAGCTTAAAAGACGCTAAATCAATTGCAAGATAGTGCCGAAATTCGAGAATGGGTAGGTCTCAATTACAAGGTTTAGAATCCTGATTTTGATAACAAAACAACCACCCCCAAACCAAAAAATTCTGGGAATTAAAATGCCTAAACATCCAACAATTTTCCCCTACTCCACCTCCTGAACTACCTCCTGAACTTTAGGATCTTCCCCCCCATTCTTTCCCACCACACAACACCAACTGGGTCTGACCACAGTTATCAAAAGCGTGCACTTTTGGCGCCTAGGCCCTTTTTTCTGGCGATTCACAGTAAATGTGCTTATGTTTCCAAGGTTAATTATAGCACAGCCAAAACCCTAATGATATTCAATATTTTTCTTTAATAATTCGTAAAATCCACCTTTTCTGCAGCATTTATAGGGCTTTTATTAACAAATAATATCATTAAAGATCAAAATCTCGTTTAGTAATATTCAGTCGTATTAATTCGAAAATTCCACATTTTCTCCGGTATCTATAGGACTTTTTCTGCAGTATTTTTTTTTGCTTTCAGGTTTTACTTTTTTTATTTCTTTTATGAACTTTTTGTTTACGAATATGAACATGTTGGTCTTGAGCATTTTGTTATCTGAGACTTTTTAAGTGCGAGTATGAACATTTTGGTTTTGGTTTTGAGTACTTTATTGCTTTAATGAACCTTTTAATTTATTTTATTCAAGTGCGCTTTTTTTTTTCTCAGGCCCACGTTTTTTTGCTCCTATCGCCTAGGCCCTAAGCGGAGTCTAAGCACCTTGAGTGCTACCTGACCCATTATTGGGTTCGTATCAATACTACCTGCCCCAAAAGACGACGTGTCCTCAAGTCGATAAGAAGGAAGTTAGCCCGTTAGTAGCTCGTAGTTTTCCCAAGTGATAAGGAACTCCAAAACAGGATGACCAGCTGCTGAAACCCACCGATGAGCAGCCACTGATTCCGTAGTATTGTCAAGTACAAAACCTTTGTTGCTCAATATACAAATCTCTAATTTCGTCGCTCTCTCAACTGCACTTTGCTCCCCATAAACAGGTTCAAATCTCTCCCTAAACCACCGATATTCTCCAGTCTTCGATTAAACTCAGTTAGACGACGCCCGATTCTCTCTTTGAGCAGAATCACGTTGAGGGATTGCAAACTGTGATGTTTTTTCAGAAACGGAATCATCTATGGTTTGGTTTACTTTCATTTTCACCAACGCACTACCCTTCCCCCACCATGTCCTTCCCGTCATCATCATCTGCTTCTTCACGGTTACAGTCATCTCCCATGACCTCATCACTTGTCAGACTATTCCCACCAACTTGGAGAGTAGACTAATATGGTCCCCCTTGTGAAGGCCATCACAGTTACCAGCAGTCTTCTGACTTTATGGGATTGACTTCATATTTGTGGCACCTGAAGGTGTTCCATACATCTGAGCCTTGATTGCTTCAACGTCATCCTTCAAGGTTGCAAAAAATAGCATCTAATCGTGTTGCAATTTCTGCTAACCGGACAACAATCGGATTAGGTCTTGAACCTCCCATTTTGATCTGACTATTCAGGTCTAACCCATCATCACTTGGCGTTCCAAAAATTGATAGATTAAATTACGAAAAATCAATTGCAAGATAGTGCCCAAATTCGAGAATAGGTAGGTCTCCAATTACAAGGTTTACACCCTAGTTTTGATAATAAAACATCCACTTCTAAAACTAAGTAATTCTTGGAATTAAAAGGCCTAAATGTCGGCTATTTTCCCCACTCTTCCACCTCCTGAACTCTAGGATCTCCTCCCCACCACACACACACACACACACACACACAATTCCTGATCTTTTTTGCTTTCTTTCCCGCCACACAACACTAACTAGCTCTTAACCCTGACCCATTACTGGGTTCGTATAAGTTTGCTTATATCACAGCTGATGCTACTTATATAATGGCTTACACAAGGTGTAACTTACTACATTTGCTACTACCGCAAAAGGCTATGCATTCCCATTACCTTTTTGCTTCCATATACATGCTTCAATATAATAAGATTTTACATAATAATACACACTACTGCACATTACATCAAATAGGTTGTAATATGGTTGTTTGAAAACATTTTCTTCATGTTTTTTAGGTTGGCTATTCGATACGTTTTGAAGATTGTACTTCTAACAAGACGGTGATTAAATATATGACTGATGGCATGTTACTACGAGAATTACTTAGTGAACCTGATCTTAAAAGTTACAGGTATGTTTTCTTCATCATCTATATCAAAAGTGATAATTTCATACTGTTTACTTTACTGTGGGCTGATTTGAATTATATCTTATATCCAACTAGTCACATTGGTAAAATTTTAAAATCATAGCTAAAAAAGAATGGGTCAAGCGGCTGAAAAATATTGAACAATAATAGTGTGTCAACTAGTTAACCCTATATATGACTATAATATTAAAATTTATCGACTTGACCCAAACTCAGTCTTCACCCGTTATCAACACGCCCATTGTATTACTATTTTGTTTATAAATATTGGCTAACTACTATTAATCAACTTGCAAACAGTGTGGTGATGGTGGATGAGGCTCATGAGAGGACATTATCAACTGATATCTTGTTCAGTTTAGTTAAGGATATAGCTCGGTATCGTCCCGACCTCAAGTTGCTCATTTCAAGTGCCACTCTTGATGCAGAGAATTTCAGCAACTATTTTGATTCTGCCAAAATTATTAAAATTCCAGGAAGGCAATTTCCTGTAGAAATAAATTACAACAAAGCACCCGAAGCTGATTACTTGGATGCCACAGTTGTCACAGCACTTCAAATTCATGGAGTTTTTGGCAGAAGTAGGGGTTTCAACCCCAAATAAGGACTTGCAAACATGTGATTGAAAGTAGGTAGTCCGCTATTTGGTTCCAAGGACTTCAAAACAAAAGTCTGACATCTCTGATCAAAGCTGCATAACCTGCAGATTAAAAATGAAGTCCGCTGTTTCATACCAAGGACTTCCCCATAAGTCCGCTGATTGATACTAAGGACTTCTTATGTCCGCTGATTTATAATAAGGACTTCAAAAGTCCGCTTTTTTAATCCATGGACATCAAATGAGTCCGCTATTCCGTTTATGTGACTTAATATAGTCCGCATTTCATCGATGCAAGATGCCTTCTTAGGGTTCACTGATAAGGCAAGCAATTGTACAATCTTAAATTTGTTTCGTTTTAAGGCGCAACTGTTTTAGATCATATGCATTTTTTTAATGAAACAATGGATCATATTAGGGGTAGGGATGCAAACGAACCAAATGTTCAGCGAACAGTTTGTGAACTGTTCGGCGGGAAGTTCGTTTACTAAACAAACACGAACAAGAAATTTCGTTCGTTTAGTCATATGAACGAACATGAACAGAGGCCGCGTTCATTCATTTATATTCGTGAACGTTCGGTAACGTGTTCGTTTATGTTTGGTAGTTCATTAGTGTTTTTAGTTTTTATATTTTATTTAAATAATTCAAAATTCCGACAACCAAATATTTAATAAGTTCAATGTATTATATATTATGTTCGTGTTCGTTCGGATCGTTTGCAGCCCTGAAAATCATCAAAATATTTATTATTTATATGACAGATGAGGAAAGAAAAATTCCGGAATTGAGTGAAGCGATACGTTGGAATATGGTGTTGCGTTGACGGACATGATCGGGTCACATGTATTGGGATGAAAAACCAGATTGGAAGCCTCTCCCTCCGCAAACCCGAGAAGATGATCAACCCCCTTGGTGATTGATTGCACCGATGTTACATCGACGGCTGCTATTTTATTTATGGGATTATTTGACCCTAATCGAGTGGCTTAAATCGACAGGCGTTGTGATCCGTGTTCAGTTTCATGTATACTAAGATAGTCAGATCAAAGAGGTGATTGAAAGTTGTATTCTATTGTGGGCTGAAAAGAGACCTTTATAGACTAAAATATCATCTGAGTTTGATTTATTTTCTTGTAAATGGGTCACATTTTACTTCATTGATCTCATGAATTGTATATTAAAGCTAAATCTTGTGTACCAAACAACGGACTATTAAAGTCATTTAAACAAAAATGCGGACTATAGTTAAGTCACATAAACGAAATAGCGGACTCATTTGATGTCCATGGATTAAAAAAGCGGACTTTTGAAGTCCTTATTATAAATCAGCGGACATAAGAAGTCCTTAGTATCAATCAGCGGACTTATGGGGAAGTCCTTGGTATGAAACAGCGGACTTTGAAGTCCTTAGATTGATACAGCGGACTTCATTTTTAATCTGCAGGTTATGCAGCTTTGATCAGAGATATCAGACTTTTGTTTTGAAGTCCTTGGAACCAAATAGCGGACTACCTACTTTCAATCACATGTTTGCAAGACACCTAAAGGCACTTATCTGGGGTTGAAACCCCCTACTTCTGCCAAAAACTCAAATTCATGTCACTCAGCCACCTGGCGATGGTGACATACTAATCTTTCTCACTGGTCAGGAAGATATCGAAACAGCTGAAGAGATTCTTAAACATCGGACACGAAGATTAGGGAGTAAAATAGCAGAACTGATAATATGCCCGATTTACGCAAATCTCCCTACTGAAATTCAGGCTAAATATTTGTACCTACTCCTGTAGGGGCTCGCAAGGTGGTCCTTGCGACAAACATTGCAGAAACGTCATTAACAATTGGTGGTATTAAATACATGATTGATCCGGGTTATGTTAAGCTGAAATCTTACAACCCTCGTACGGGAATGGAATCGTTACACGTCACACCTATCTCACAAGCGTCTGCAAATCAATGGGCGGGTCGTTCTGGACGAAACGGGGTCTGGGAAGTGCTTTAGACTGTATACTGCTTAAAACTATTTTAATGATTTAGTTGTAAACACAGTCCCGGAGATCCAACGAACCAATCTTGCTAATGTCGTACTCAGTCTAAAGAGCCTTGGGATCCGTGACTTGTTAAGAAATTTAATTTTATGGACCCACTACCAGTTGGGGCATTACTCAAAGCTTTGGAGCTACTTTATGCCTTAGGTGCACTTGATAAACATGGTGAATTGACTAAAGTGGGTAGAAAGATGGCAGAATTTCCACTTGATCCAATGTTGTCCAAGATGATCGTTGCATCGAACAAGTACCATTGCTCAAATGAGATCATTTCGATTGCTGCCATGCTGTCTACTGGAAGTTCCATTTTTTACCGTCCAAAAGATAAACGAGTTCATGCAGACGAGGCGCGTTCGAATTTTCATATAGGTAATGTTGGAGATCACATAGCACTTCTTAAGGTACGTTGGCAGATACATAAGTGTATTTTCAAACATTTATATTTAATATAAATTTTCTGCATTCAGTGTCTAAGTTTGTGTGTTGGTAATTAATAATTATAGGTTTACAATTCATGGAAGGAAACAAACTTTTCCACACAGTGGTGCTATGAGAATTACATCCAGGTGAGAGTATGAAGCGTGCCCGAGACATACGAGATCAATTGAAGGTGCTTTTAGAAAGAGTTGAAATTGAGTTAACATCAAACCCTGGCGATTTGGAAGCAATTAAGAAGGCCATAGCTTCAGGTCGTACAAAAACCGAATGACTAACATTACTTATAAGTTAGATTATAATTTATAACCACCATTGTGTACTAAACCATTCTTTTATGTTTTTTAGGATACTTCCCTCACTCAGCAAAGTTGCAAATGTACGGTTCTTACAGGGGACGTTAAACATCCTCAGACTATTTATATTCACCCCAGCTCTGGTTTAGCTCAGGTAGTTTGTCTTTACATTAGGAACTTGTAGAATTGTAAGTTGTATATGATGGTTGTTTGTGTTGGTTATTGATGTTTGGGTTTTTCTTGTTAAGGTACTTCCAAGGTGGGTGATATACCACGAGCTGGTCGAAACAACTAAGGGGTACATGCGACAGGTGAGTGAAATAAAACCCGAGTGGCTTGTGGAAATTGCAACTCATTATTATCAGCTCAAGGATGTTGAAGATTCGGCATCAAAGAAAATGCCGCGTGGATGAGGCCGGGCAGCTTTGAAATGTTAAACTAGCAACTCTGCATTATGAGAGGGTGAATTTGTCAGACTGTATACATTATGATACCTATATATAGATTTATAGAGTTTTTTTTTCCTAAATGATGTGTATATACAAAAAAATAGTTACACTTTACTGTACTTTGAAAATATTTACCAATTTAGGTAGATTTAGTTTACTTATATTATATTTTGGTTGGGTTTGAACCAGACGCCACCGCCAGGTTTGACAGTTTATTATTCAATCTGATTGTGTTTTTGATGTTAGCAGACATCACAGCGATACGGATTTTTTTATATTTTTATTTTGATTCAACTAGATAATTCAAGATTTGAACCCGAGCATGATATCCTTGATAATTCAAGCCTCAAGGAACTGATTCATGATGTTCTCAGAACACTGCAGTTTTGCAGATTTTTGCATAAATTTTGCAATTGAAAAGGCAAACTAATAAATGAGGTACACACTTCAATTTTTCTACACTTGTATGATTATTGTTATTGAAATGTGTAAACTAGTAAGTTTGTATATATTTTAATAGGGAAGCTCTTGGTTTAAAATAGACTGTTTGGTTACTACAACCATGCATTTTGAATCACAGATGCGAACCTTTAATTTGCCAGCATCCTAAATCACAGTAAGTCTCTTTCCATGCTTGTCGAAGGCTTTTAGCACGTTACGTAGTTTTGTCACATCGACCTTTGTTTTTAAAATGCAAGTGAATAAGGGAATATATTCAGTTTCTCTAACGTCTGCAACTGCTCCTCCATTTTCAACTGCAGTTGAATTAGCGTTTTCTGATTCATTGTCTCGGCGTTTGATCTCTTTTTGGTAATTGTTCGGAGAAAAGGTTGTCAAAAGACAAGTAAGCCCCTCAAACAAGTTACTACCATCTGTGACAAGTAAAGATCCTCCAGGGTAACAACGTCCAAAGCATGTAGCGCACAATGTGGATAAGCTACCTGAATCAACCAACTCATACCACTCATAAATACATCGGCACAAAGACAGGAAAAGAACATATTCATTTTCCCTAAGCACCCTGGTCGTATTGTACCTCAATAATGAATCAGAAACGGTCTGAAGGGCCGCTTCACTAATGCTTGAGCAAGTATACGTTTTAAACTTATTTGGGCACAGGGTCATAGCTCGTCATTGCAACGGATACACATGATTACACAAATAAACATACACACGTTACTACCTAGTTAGATCTTTCAAGCATCTTAAACGGATTCAGAGCATAAAAATATGTGAGATTAATTTAGCAGGAAGCTAAACAGCGGGAAAGTACAAGAAAGAACCACAAGCACAACACATACCTACACCCTTGCATCACCGCAGCCAAATCAGAACATAAGGCACCCCAACAAAACAAAGAGTCCTACAACACACAACAAAAACTACCCAAAGGGGATCCCTTTGAAGCTGCTCCAGTTCTGTATGGTAAAACCTGTGACCTTCGATCTTTTTAACGCCCACCAGTAGGTCATATACTTAATATCCTCTACCATTTTCTGCGTTGTAGCGTTGACACCTTGTTATTCCTACCGAACCACAACCTCCAAGCCGCCATTAAGCAAATAAAGCATACGTAATCTCCCTTTATTAGATACTTTGGACATCTTGGTATTTGATTTTTTGGACATTTTGTTCTTCAAGTTTTGGAATTACATTTGAATGTTGACTATTTTAGAACTTTTGGTATCAGTTAGATTTAGATGATATTAAATGTTATATAATAGTTTTTGTTTATTTTATCTGAACAATAATATTATTTTTCAATACATAATATATTTTGATTTTTTTTCATTGAAGTGTGTTTTTAGTGAAATTTTAAGTGTTGTGAACGGATATATTTGATGTTATTTATAGTTTTTATTAATTAAGGAGCTCTAAAGTAGGCTAGAGCTTGCTAAGTTGTACTTGATTCAAGTTGGTAATTTGAGCTCAAATAGTTCCTTAACAACTTAGCTTATTCACACCTTTATGTGTGACCCTTTTGTACACTTTTACAGATTTACCTAGTGTAGCATCTCTTTGATTTTAACATAACATAGTTGTGATGTGGGAGAAAGAAAAACTAAACATGTTGTCGTTGAGTTCACTATGCTTGGAGAGAAGTTTGCAAATCAACATTACGGGTTCATTTTATCTCAACAGAAAAATCAACTTGCATGTAGCTTCCATAAACCATCAAACACACATCGATATAGTTCTCTTCATTCCAAGTTTAGAAGTATAGACTAAAGCAAATAAAATTAACGTACAGAACGTAAAGCCCAAAAAACGCGTGACATTTCGTAAATATTTGGTCTTCAAAATTACTCTACAGGATCATTTGTAGAGTGATTTTGGTCTTGTAGAGTAATTTTGTAAAATGTTCTAGTAGAGTAATTTTGATCTTTTGTAGAGTAATTTTGATTTTTGTAGAGTAATTCTGTAAAATGTTCTTGTAAAGTAATATTTTTGAACCCCCACTTCAGTTGTTTAAGTTTCACCATCAGCTTAGCTGACTCACAACCCTCTATAGATTTTGGATATATACAATACAAGAAAACTATCATTGATATAAAAAATATCGTTCAAAGAGGCTCTTGGCCTAATGGTATTGGTGAATTACCTTAAACAAGTGGTGAGGGTTTAACATTCATTGTGGGTCTTAGATGATGTATGTTTCACCGTTCTAAAAAAAATATATAAAAATATTAATATAAGTAAAAACAATAATAACTAAATTTGAAAAATAAAATAAAAGGATGGATGAAAAAGGAAAAAGAAAGGTATACCAACAAAAGAAGTCTGAGGTTGAATACCTGTGATCGGTTGGCTGAAAATAGAGATTTGTCTACATTAGAGAAGCAAAAAAGAGATGAATTCATGACATTTATGTTGGAATTTGACAATAACAAACATATGGACGTTAGACAAAAGGCGCCGGTCAGGTGGGCTCAAGAGGGGGAACGCGAATACATCGAGCAATCGGATTAATGGCATTTTGGTGGATGGCGAATGGATTACTAACCCAACCGTGATCAAGGATAAAGCGGTCAAGTTCTTCTATGATAAATTTAAGGAGCCGTTGGATGTCAGACCACCTATTGATTGCCCCAATTTGGCGAAATTGTTGGATGTGGAAGCTGAGTATTTGGTTCAGCCGTTTACTTTGACAGAAATTAAAGACGATATGGTCATGGGATGGGGACCGTGTTGGAAATCAGGCCCTTGATCGAACACAAAACATACGAGACGAACGAACTGGTTCGACTCTTTTTATTATATATCAATGTGAAGCACACTAATTACAATGAATCTACCATATATTTATACTAAATTTGTTCTAGTCCTAACCCGACTCAAACACTATTAATATTAATAAATAAACCAACTAGATAAACCTATCTAATAAAACCAACAATTATCTCTATAAAAACTCAATAAATAATTCAGCATAATTATCTATACAGATAGGGTGTACACAGCCTAGACGGGTTGCTGCTATGAGTGTTGCTGCTAGAGTTTCGCAAGAAATGGGAGTCAAACTCGGGCATGAGGTATGTTTTGTTCTTGAACAGTAGCATTTCAAAATGGCTGCTTCCTCTATGAATCCTAGCTTCGTTTATGCTAAAAAACGCTGAATATAAACTTTCGTATAAAATTCATTGATTATAAAATCATCATGGATGAAAGTTTCTGATAAGAACCAGAAAATTGATAGCTTAAAAGACGCTAAATCAATTGCAAGATAGTGCTGAAATTCGAGAATGGGTAGGTCTCAATTACAAGGTTTAGAATCCTGATTTTGATAACAAAACAACCACCCCCAAACCAAAAAATTCTGGGAATTAAAATGCCTAAACATCCAACAATTTTCCCCTACTCCACCTCCTGAACTTTAGGATCTTCCCCCCCATTCTTTCCCACCACACAACACCAACTGGGTCTGACCATAGTTATCAAAAGCGTGCACTTTTGGCGCCTAGGCCCTTTTTCTGGCGATTCACAGTAAATGTGCTTATGTTTCCAAGGTTAATTATAGCACAGCCAAAACCCTAATGATATTCAATATTTTTCTTTAATAATTCGTAAAATCCACCTTTTCTGCAGCATTTATAGGGCTTTTATTAACAAATAATATCATTAAAGATCAAAATCTCGTTTAGTAATATTCAGTCGTACTAATTCGAAAATTCCACATTTTCTCGAGTATCTATAGGACTTTTTCTGCAGTATTTTTTTTGCTTTCAGGTTTTACTTTTTTTATTTCTTTTATGAACTTTTTGTTTACGAATATGAACATGTTGGTTTTGAGCATTTTGTTATCTGAGACTTTTTAAGTGCAGTATGAACATTTTGGTTTTGGTTTTGAGTACTTTATTGCTTTAATGAACCTTTTAATTTATTTTATTCAAGTGCGCTTTTTTTTTTCTCAGGCCCACGTTTTTTTGCTCCTATCGCCTAGGCCCTAAGCGGAGTCTAAGCGCCTTGAGTGCTACCTGACCCATTATTGGCTTCGTATCAATACTACCTGCCCCAAAAGACGACGTGTCCTCAAGTCGATAAGAAGGAAGTTAGCCCGCTAGTAGCTCGTAGTTTTCCCAAGTGATAAGGAACTCCAAAACAGGATGACCAGCTGCTGAAACCCACCGATAAGCAGCCACTGATTCCGTAGTATTGTCAAGTACAAAACCTTTGTTGCTCAATATACAAATCTCTAATTTCGTCGCTCTCTCAACTGCACTTTGCTCCCCATAAACAGGTTCAAATCCCTCCCTAAACCACCGATATTCTCCAGTCTTCGATTAAACTCAGTTAGACGACGCCCGATTCTCTCTTTGAGCAGAATCACGTTGAGGGATTGCAAACTGTGATGTTTTTTCAGAAACGGAATCATCTATGGTTTGGTTTGCTTTCATTTTCACCAACGCACTACCCTTCCCCCACCATGTCCTTCCCGTCATCATCATCTGCTTCTTCACGGTTACAGTCATCTCCCATGACCTCATCACTTGTCAGACTATTCCCACCAACTTGGAGAGTAGACTAATATGGTCCCCCTTGTGAAGGCCATCACAGTTACCAGCAGTCTTCTGACTTTATGGGATTGACTTCATATTTGTGGCACCTGGAAGGTGTTCCATACATCTGAGCCTTGATTGCTTCAACGTCATCCTTCAAGGTTGCAAAAAATAGCATCTAATCGTGTTGCAATTTCTGCTAACCGGACAACAATCGGATTAGGTCTTGAACCTCCCATTTTGATCTGACTATTCAGGGTCTAACCCATCATCACTTGGCGTTCCAAAAATTGATAGATTAAATTACGAAAAATATATTGCAAGATAGTGCCCAAATTCGAGAATAGGTAGGTCTCCAATTACAAGGTTTAGACCCTAGTTTTGATAATAAAACATCCACTTCTAAAACTAAGTAATTCTTGGAATTAAAAGGCCTAAATGTCCGGCTATTTTCCCCACTCTTCCACCTCCTGAACTCTAGGATCTCCTCCCCCCACACACACACACACACACACACACACAATTCCTGATCTTTTTGCTTTCTTTCCCGCCACACAACACTAACTAGCTCTTAACCCTGACCCATTACTGGGTTCGTATAAGTTTGCTTATATCACAGCTGATGCTACTTATATAATGGCTTACACAAGGTGTAACTTACTACATTTGCTACTACCGCAAAAGGCTATGCATTCCCATTACCTTTTTACTTCCATATACATGCTTCAGTATAATAAGATTTCACATAATAATACACACTACTGCACATTACATCAAATAGGTTGTAATATGGTTGCTTGAAAACATTTTCTTCATGTTTTTTAGGTTGGCTATTCGATACGTTTTGAAGATTGTACTTCTGACAAGACGGTGATTAAATATATGACTGATGGCATGTTACTACGAGAATTACTTAGTGAACCTGATCTTAAAAGTTACAGGTATGTTTTCTTCATCATCTATATCAAAAGTGATAATTTCATACTGTTTACTTTACTGTGGGCTGATTTGAATTATATCTTATATCCAACGAGTCACATTGGTAAAATTTTAAAATCATAGCTAAAAAAGAATGGGTCAAGCGGCTGAAAAATATTGAACAATAATAGTGTGTCAACTAGTTAACCCTATATATGACTATAATATTAAAATTTATCGACTTGACCCAAACTCAGTCTTCACCCGTTATCAACACGCCCATTGTATTACTATTTTGTTTATAAATATTGGCTAACTACTATTAATCAACTTGCAAACAGTGTGGTGATGGTGGATGAGGCTCATGAGAGGACATTGTCAACTGATATCTTGTTCAGTTTAGTTAAGGATATAGCTCGGTATCGTCCCGACCTCAAGTTGCTCATTTCAAGTGCCACTCTTGATGCAGAGAATTTCTTCTGCCAAAATTATTAAAATTCCAGGAAGGCAATTTCCTGTAGAAATAAATTACAACAAAGCACCCGAAGCTGATTACTTGGATGCCGCAGTTGTCACAGCACTTCAAATTCATGGAGTTTTTGGCAGAAGTAGGGGTTTCAACCCCAAATAAGGACTTGCAAACATGTGATTGAAAGTAGGTAGTCCGCTATTTGGTTCCAAGGACTTCAAAACAAAAGTCTGACATCTCTGATCAAAGCTGCATAACCTGCAGATTAAAAATGAAGTCCGCTGTTTCATACCAAGGACTTCCCCTTAAGTCCGCTGATTGATACTAAGGACTTCTTATGTCCGCTGATTTATAATAAGGACTTCAAAAGTCCGCTTTTTTAATCCATGGACATCAAATGAGTCCCTATTCCGTTTATGTGACTTAACTATAGTCCGCATTTTCATCAATGCAAGATGCCTTCTTAGGGTTCACTGATAAGGCAAGCAATTGTACAATCTTAAATTTGTTTCGTTTTAAGGCGCAACTGTTTTAGATCATATGCATTTTTTTAATGAAACAATGGATCATATTAGGGGTAGGGATGCAAACGAACCAAATGTTCAGCGAACAGTTTGTGAACTGTTCGGCGGGAAGTTCGTTTACTAAACAAACACAAACAAGAAATTTCGTTCGTTTAGTCATATGAACGAACATGAACAGAGGCCGCGTTCATTCATTTATATTCGTGAACGTTCGGTAACGTGTTCGTTTATGTTTGGTAGTTCATTAGTGTTTTTAGTTTTTATATTTTATTTAAATAATTCAAAATTCCGACAACCAAATATTTAATAAGTGTCAATGTATTATATATTATGTTCGTGTTCGTTCGGATCGTTTGCAGCCTAGATCATATCACTGAAAATCATCAAAATATTTATTATTTATATGACAGATGAGGAAAGAAAAATTCCGGAATTGAGTGAAGCGATATGTTGGAATATGGTGTTGCGTTGACGGACATGATCCGGGTCACATGTATTGGGATGAAAAACCAGGTTGGAAGCCTCTCCCTCCGCAAACCCGAGAAGATGATCAACCCCCTTGGTGATTGATTGCACCGATGTTACATCGACGGCTGCTATTTTATTTATGGGATTATTTGACCCTAATCGAGTGGCTTAAATCAACAGGCGTTGTGATCCGTGTTCAGTTTCATGTATACTAAGATAGTCAGATCAAAGATGGAAGGGTGATTGAAAGTTGTATTCTATTGTGGGCTGAAAAGAGACCTTTATAGACTAAAATATCATCTGAGTTTGATTTATTTTCTTGTAAATGGGTCACATTTTACTTCATTGATCTCATGAATTGTACTATTAAAGCTAAATCTTGTGTACCAAACAACGGACTATTAAAGTCATTTAAACAAAAATGCAGACTATAGTTAAGTCACATAAACGAAATAGCGGACTCATTTGATGTCCATGGATTAAAAAAGCGGACTTTTGAAGTCCTTATTATAAATCAGCGGACATAAGAAGTCCTTAGTATCAATCAGCGGACTTATGGGGAAGTCCTTGGTATGAAACAGCGGACTTTGAAGTCCTTAGAATGATACAGCGGACTTCATTTTTAATCTGCAGGTTATGCAGCTTTGATCAGAGATGTCAGACTTTTGTTTTGAAATCCTTGGAACCAAATAGCGGACTACCTACTTTCAATCACATGTTTGCAAGACACCTAAAGGCACTTATTTGGGGTTGAAACCCCCTACTTCTGCCAAAAACTCAAATTCATGTCACTCAGCCACCTGGCGATGGTGACATACTAATCTTTCTCACTGGTCAGGAAGATATCGAAACAGCTGAAGAGATTCTTAAACATCGGACACGAAGATTAGGGAGTAAAATAGCAGAACTGATAATATGCCCGATTTACGCAAATCTCTTGGTTTAAAATAGACTGTTTGGTTACTACAACCATTCATTTTGAATCACATGATGTGAACCTTTAATTTGCCAGCATCCTAAATCACAGTAAGTCTCTTTCCATGCTTGTCGAAAGCTTTTAGCACGTTACGTAGTTTTGTCACATCGACCTTTGTTTTTAAAATGCAAGTGAATAAGGGAATATATTCAGTTTCTCTAACGTCTGCAACTGCTCCTCCTTTTCAACTGCAGTTGAATTAGCGTTTTCTGATTCATTGTCTCGGCGTTTGATCTCTTTTTGGTAATTGTTTGGAGAAAAGGTTGTCAAAAGACAAGTAAGCCCCTCAAACAAGTTACTACCATCTGTGACAAGTAAAGATCCTCCAGGGTAACAACGTCCAAAGCATGTAGCGCACAATGTGGATAAGCTACCTGAATCAACCAACTCATACCACTCATAAATACATCGGCACAAAGACAGGAAAAGAACATATTCATTTTCCCTAAGCACCCTGGTCGTATTGTTCCTCAATAATGAATCAGAAACGGTCTGAAGGGCCGCTTCACTAATGCTTGAGCAAGTATACGTTTTAAACTTATTTGGGCACAGGGTCATAGCTCGTCATTGCAACGGATACACATGATTACACAAATAAACATACACACGTTACTACCTAGTTATCCGATCTTTCAAGCATCTTAAACGGATTCAGAGCATAAAAATATGTGAGATTAATTTAGCAGGAAGCTAAACAGCGGGAAAGTACAAGAAAGAACCACAAGCACAACACATACCTACACCCTTGCATCACCGCAGCCAAATCAGAACATAAGGCACCCCAACAAAACAAAGAGTCCTACAACACACAACAAAAACTACCCAAAGGGGATCCCTTTGAAGCTGCTCCAGTTCTGTATGGTAAAACCTGTGACCTTCGATCTTTTTAACGCCCACCAGTAGGTCATATACTTAATATCCTCTACCATTTTCTGCGTTGTAGCGTTGACACCTTGTTATTCCTACCGATCCACAACCTCCAAGCCGCCATTAAGCAAATAAAGCATACGTAATCTCCCTTTATTAGATACTTTGGACATCTTGGTATTTGATTTTTTGGACATTTTGTTCTTCAAGTTTTGGAATTACATTTGAATGTTGACTATTTTAGAACTTTTGGTATCAGTTAGATTTAGATGATATTAAATGTTATATAATAGTTTTTGTTTATTTTATCTGAACAATAATATTATTTTTCAATACATAATATATTTTGATTTTTTTTCATTGAAGTGTGTTTTTAGTGAAATTTTAAGTGTTGTGAACGGATATATTTGATGTTATTTATAGTTTTTATTAATTAAGGAGCTCTAAAGTAGGCTAGAGCTTGCTAAGTTGTACTTGATTCAAGTTGGTAATTTGAGCTCAAATAGTTCCTTAACAACTTAGCTTATTCACACCTTTATGTGTGACCCTTTTGTACACTTTTACAGATTTACCTAGTGTAGCATCTCTTTGATTTTAACATAACATAGTTGTGATGTGGGAGAAAGAAAAACTAAACATGTTGTCGTTGAGTTCACTATGCTTGGAGAGAAGTTTGCAAATCAACATTACGGGTTCATTTTATCTCAACAGAAAAATCAACTTGCATGTAGCTTCCATAAACCATCAAACACACATCGATATAGTTCTCTTCATTCCAAGTTTAGAAGTATAGACTAAAGCAAATAAAATTAACGTACAGAACGTAAAGCCCAAAAAACGCGTGACATTTCGTAAATATTTGGTCTTCAAAATTACTCTACAGGATCATTTGTAGAGTGATTTTGGTCTTGTAGAGTAATTTTGTAAAATGTTCTAGTAGAGTAATTTTGATCTTTTGTAGAGTAATTTTGATTTTTGTAGAGTAATTCTGTAAAATGTTCTTGTAAAGTAATATTTTTGAACCCCCACTTCAGTTGTTTAAGTTTCACCATCAGCTTAGCTGACTCACAACCCTCTATAGATTTTGGATATATACAATACAAGAAAACTATCATTGATATAAAAAATATCGTTCAAAGAGGCTCTTGGCCTAATGGTATTGGTGAATTACCTTAAACAAGTGGTGAGGGTTTAACATTCATTGTGGGTCTTAGATGATGTATGTTTCACCGTTCTAAAAAAAATATATAAAAATATTAATATAAGTAAAAACAATAATAACTAAATTTGAAAAATAAAATAAAAGGATGGATGAAAAAGGAAAAAGAAAGGTATACCAACAAAAGAAGTCTGAGGTTGAATACCTGTGATCGGTTGGCTGAAAATAGAGATTTGTCTACATTAGAGAAGCAAAAAAGAGATGAATTCATGACATTTATGTTGGAATTTGACAATAACAAACATATGGACGTTAGACAAAAGGCGCCGGTCAGGTGGGCTCAAGAGGGGGAACGCGAATACATCGAGCAATCGGATTAATGGCATTTTGGTGGATGGCGAATGGATTACTAACCCAACCGTGATCAAGGATAAAGCGGTCAAGTTCTTCTATGATAAATTTAAGGAGCCGTTGGATGTCAGACAACCTATTGATTGCCCCAATTTGGCGAAATTGTTGGATGTGGAAGCTGAGTATTTGGTTCAGCCGTTTACTTTGACAGAAATTAAAGACGATATGGTCATGGGATGGGGACCGTGTTGGAAATCAGGCCCTTGATCGAACACAAAACATACGAGACGAACGAACTGGTTCGACTCTTTTTATTATATATCAATGTGAAGCACACTAATTACAATGAATCTACCATATATTTATACTAAATTTGTTCTAGTCCTAACCCGACTCAAACACTATTAATATTAATAAATAAACCAACTAGATAAACCTATCTAATAAAACCAACAATTATCTCTATAAAAACTCAATAAATAATTCAGCATAATTATCTATAACCCGTCTTTATCTTTATCTCCTAATTCAAGATTAATGTCTCGGTCTCCGGGGCCTGATAGTTTCAACTTTAAATTCCTTAAACACTGCTGGTAAGGAATACAAAACGACTTCATAGCAGTGTTCGAGGAGTTTTTCATCACGCTACGTTGAATCCAGGTTGTGCATCATCTTTCATTGCTCCGATACCTAAAGTTAAAGATCCCATGGTATTTTCGGACTTCAGAGCAATAAGTTTAATTGGTTGTGTTAATAAAGTTATATCTAAAGTCCTAGTTAACATATCAAAAAAGGTAATTGGGAGTTTGGTGTCGGCTGGGCGGTCAGTGTTTCTATCCGGAAGGAACATTATTGACGGGCCATTAATACTTAATGAAATGGTGGGATGGATGAAAAGAGCAAAAAGGAAAGGCATGATATTTAAAATTGATAGAGATAAGCCATACGACTCGGTTAATTGGGGATTTTTGGGGACGATCTTGGAACAAATGAACTTCCCGAGACGGCAGAGAAGGTGGATTCGAGCACTAGTATCCTCTGCTAGGGCTTCGATTCTTATTAATGGGTCCCCGACTCAAGACTTCGTGTGTACGCGAGGTATTAGGCAAGGTGATTGTAACGCCTCGCGTTTCCGTAAAATTTATTTTAGGAAATACATTACCACTGAATTATTTATTCGTCTAATTTATTATCATTATTATTATTATTATTTATTTAGTTATTATTTTATAGATAATAATAACAATATAAATAATAATAAACAAAACAAATTCGACGTTTTATGAAACTTGTACTTGAAATCGGATCTCGTCGTATGTTCGGGCCACTCAAAAACGTTAGAACGGGTTATCGGGCTTTAGCCCAACACACCACCTAAACCTAACTAAACCCTAAACCTAAATAAAAACTATATACACACACTCACAACCGCTCACTGTGCCCCCTCTTCTCTCTCGCATACACACTCGCCGGAGCAAGTCCGGCCGAGCTCCGACTCCTCCGATCGGCTCCGGCCACACCCACTCCCCTATCACACCACACTCCTCCCTCCTTCACACGCACAACTCAAGCCCAGTCCTTACCCTGCTCAGTTGAACGCCGGCCACCACCATTTCAGTGGTGGCATACGGCGGCGCATATACAGAGAGAGAGAGAGAGAGATGTGTACCAGAGAGAGAGATTGAACGGGAAAGGGACGGCGTCATGCCGTTTTTCCCGGCAGCAGCGAACCACAGCGATAGTGCCGACGTCTCCGGCGGCGGCAGCAGGAGTTGGGGGTCAGGCTTGGACTTGGAGTTGTTCAGGTCCAAAACAGATCCGGGTCGGGTCCGAGTGTGGCGGCTCAGCTTGATTCGGCTCAGGTCATGCCTCGATTTCAGTTAGTTTCAAGCGCGAATCAGTAGTCCTCGGTGCAGTGATGGCTCGGTTTCATGTTGGGTCAACTGTTATCAACGCGTTGTCGGGATTGCCCAAAAACAGAGGAAACTCTGCCCTTTTTCATAAAATCCGTAAGATCAAAATTCGTTAACTTATATAAAACAAAACCCCTCGAATTTAATTAAATTTTTATAAATAAATTATATTCATATTATTTAGCGCTTCGACAACCTCTAATGTTTATATACTTTCGTTATCCATGTATGACGACCTCAGAGTTGCATTACCAAGCTCTTCACTCCTCGCGGGATTTCCAAGGAATGCGTTGCGAAATTGTGAGCATACTCGACCCCTTTTTTTACACTTTAAATGCATTTTGGGGTGCAACATGTATAAATTACAAAATTTATTTTAAACAAAATTAAATGTGTTCACAATACCAAATGTGCCATCAGTTACGCTTATGTGAGTTATAAGTGTTAGTTTAAACTCGTCTATACATGCTACTTGTTATGCTTGAGTTGTTTATGCTTATTAGTTTTGACTTGTATTCTCATGATATCGTTATGCTTAGAATACTATGCATGCTAGTTAAGGAATTCAATTATATGCTATGGTTATGCGAAAGTGATCTACATATTCGTGCGATTCGACTTGAATATATACTTGTCACAATCAAAACAAACTTTTATACTTATAATTAATTTCAAACTTGTATGCTCGCCAATACTTTTGTATTGATCTACGCTTTTAATACATGTTGCAGGAAAGCTGATGATGCAAGAAATCTAGTAGGATTGCTTAGATACTCGCCTAGATTAATTTGTCTATTTTGATGTTATGACGTTTTAAACAATTGTTGACTATTATTTGGAATTTTTGTATGACAATTTAGTCTTGAATAAAATTTGAATTTAATCTATATTGTCACATAGCGTTATGAAGTTTTGAGCAATTTGTTCGTCTCATCCTGATGTTTCCGCCATCGGTTGGGGTGTGACAGATTGGTATCAGAGCCATAACTATAGGGAATTAGGTAGAATTGCCATGTTCGACCTAGTCTATAGTTTAAGTACCATTCTTTTGACTATTCGTGATACTTGTCTAAAATGTTATTCTTTCTATCATGCTTCTCTCCCTTTTGATCCTAAAACCACAATATGTCTTTCCTAAGACACGAAACACAACACACGCTTTTGAGTATATTCTTGTTCCACAATCGAAATAACTCATCAATACAGGGGTGATTCCCGCCATTGGTGACGAGTTTCAATCCGTTTTACATGTTATTTCGCACGAAATTCACCATCAAGTCAAGAGTGATATCCATATCTTGATGGAAGTTTCATTTCATAATCTAGTGGATCCTTATTGACGATTCGAGATTATATCTTGATACGTTCAATAAACCACAATTTGGGGACGAAATTGTCAAGCCAGGATTGACATCCACACCTTGATGACTAGTTCCGCTCCTCAATTTTCAATCTCGCCAAAGTTTCGTATTTTTCGATCAAATTAGGGACATGTACTAACTGGAAGGGTAAAGTACCGTTAATCGCTTGGCGACGAGAGTATTATACCTATTAGGCCAAATCATGTCTCCCTAATTCGAAAGGACTTACGAGTCACTTTGGAATAGTCGAAGTTTCTAAAACTGAAACACTCCAACATTTTAACAAGCCTCTCTTTTATGCTATATGTATTCTTATTCTTTCATTTTTATTTCAATGTCACGCTATAATAAAATCGAATTTATGCACGACAAACTTCGCATTTATACTAAATCTATTACACAACGATTCTATAGGTGCATACTAAACATCATACTTGATTTGGGATTACTGGAACATTATATGTGATAAACTCGTTATAAAGCCACACCTTAACATGTATAGCACTATGCGTAGTGCTATAGGAGTAGCGCACCGCCCTTGAGACTTGGGGTCATGTTAAGTAAACTATTTCATACTAAGTAAACTATTTTACACTATGTTTCGACAATATTGACTAGTCAACATTGCTACACGATGGTTTGACTTGTTTATTCACATGTTTATGTGGTAGACTCGTCATTAACTCCGATCAAGCCACACCTTAACATGTATAGCGCTTGTGTAGCGCTATAGGAGTGACACCCGCCCGTATTCTTGAGGTCATGTTAAGTAAACTATTTTACACCCTCTTCGTTTTGACAATGATGGGTAGTCTACATTTGCGGTACACGATGGTTTGACCTGTTTATTCACATGCCAGTAATCCGTTAATCTTGGTTAAACTAAAATATATCATCTGCATTGTACACGAATGTGCGAATACGCACACTTACACTTATACTCATACTTATACCGTATACTCTTTCATACTTAAATACAATTATACTTACATACTTGAGACTCTATATACGCTATCAGTCTTACTCGTAATACGCAAACAAACCTGATTATGACACGGACGTAACATGACATCGACTAGCGAAACGAACGTAATATGGTATTAACATGGTGGATATGCCGCTGGTACTTCCTATATATAAGTGTTAATACCATATTGCTAAGGTCTCGTGAAACGTGCCATGAGAAATTCGTTGTTTCACTGTTATGTTTAAATACAAACTCTAATCACTCACCACCTAATTCACAGTTATACCCGCATACTTCAAAATGTGATTATTTCTTTCCTAAGCCTTCCTCTTGAATGAATTTCGGGACGAAATTCCCTAAGGTAGGGGAGACTGTAACACCTCGCGTTTCCGTAAAATTTATTTTAGGAAATACGTGTTGTACCACTGAATTATTTATTCGTCTAATTTATTATCATTATTATTATTATTATTTATTTAGTTATTATTTTTATAGATAATAATAACAATAATAATAATAATAATAATAATAAACAAAATTCGACGTTTTATGAAACTTGTACTTGAAATCGGATCTCGTCGGTACGTTCGGGCCACTCAAAAATGTTAGAACGGGTTATCGGGCCTTAGCCCAACACACCACCTAAACCTAACTAAACCCTAAACCTAAATAAAAACTATATACACACACTCACAACCGCTCACTATGCCCCCTCTTCTCTCTCGCATACACA
Source organism: Scalesia atractyloides (assembly GCA_947069175.1). Lineage (NCBI taxonomy): Eukaryota > Viridiplantae > Streptophyta > Magnoliopsida > Asterales > Asteraceae > Scalesia > Scalesia atractyloides. Next base: position 6,291,018 of record CAMTDV010000017.1, read on the forward strand.
CTCGCCGGAGTAAGTCCGGCCGAGCTCCGACTCCTCCGACGGCTCCGGCCACACCCACTCCCCTCTCACACCACACTCCTCCCTCCTTCACACGCGCAGCTCGAGCCCCCTCCTTACCCTGCTCAGTTGAACGCAGGCCACCACCATTTCAGTGGTGGCATACGGCGGCGCATATACAGAGGAGAGAGAGAGAGATGTGTAGCAGAGAGAGAGATTGAACGGGAGAGGGACAACGTCATGCCGTTTTTTCCCGGCGGCAGCGAACCACAGCGGTAGCGCCGACGGCAACAGGAGTTGGGGGTTAGGCTTGGACTTGGAGTTGTTTAGGTCCAAAACAGATCCGGGTCGGGTCCGAGTGTGGCGGCTCAGCTTGATTCGGCTCAGGTCATGCCTCGATTTCAGTTAGTTTCAAGCTCGACTCAGTAGTCCTCGGTGCAGTGATGGCTCGGTTTCGTGCCGGGTCAACTGTTATCAACGCGTCTCAGTTTCGGTTCGGGTCAAGGATGATGCTCGGTGAATCTCAGTCAACCGCGGTCGCAGCAGTTTGGTCGGATCCCGTTCTGATCTCAGTTCACATGGTTCAGTCTCGGTTAAAGTTCTAGTTAACATGGGTCAGGTTCGGTCTCGGGTCTTACCCGGTCGACTGGTCAAAGATAGTCAATCGTAGTCAACACCAGATTCGGTTCAGCTTCGGGTGATTTGGTTCAACTGGTGAGGTTCAGCTCGGTTCAGTATCGACTCGGTCAAACCGAATCAACTAGGTCAGCAGCTTGGTCAACCTCAGCCGACTTCGGTCAGCAGAGGTCAACACGAGCTTGGTAAAACCTTTCAACGCGATTTCCATTTTTATCTTGTTTTAATATATTGTTTTTTTGGGTATGTCTTTTAACAAGAACCGAACCGTATCTACTTTGTAAACACAAATAGAAAATACATATATTGATGTTGTTGTCGAATTGATGAGTTTGGAAAATAAATCGACAACTTGAGTTGTCGGGATTGCCCAAAAACAGAGGAAACTCTGCCCGTTTTTCATAAAATCCGTAAGACCAAAATTCGTTAACTTATATAAAACAAAACCCCTCGAATTTAATTAAATTTTTATAAATATATAAATATATATTCATATTATTAGCGCTTCGACAACCTATAATGTTTATATACTTTCATTATCCATGTATGACGACCTCGGTGTTGCATTACCAAGCTCTTCACTCCTCGCGGGATTTCCAAGGAATGCGTTGCGAAATTATGAGCATACTCGACCCTTTTTTTACACTTTAAATGCATTTTGGGGTGCAACATGTATAAATTACAAAATTTATTTTAAACAAAATTAAATGTGTTCACAATACCAAATGTGCCATCAGTTACGCTTATGTGAGTTATAGGTGTTAGTTTAAACTCGTCTATACATGCTACTTGTTATGCTTGAGTTGTTCATGCTTATTAGTTTTGACTTGTATTCTCATGATATCGTTATGCTTAGAATACTATGCATGCTAGTTAAGGAATTTGATTATATGCTACGGTTATGCGAAAGTGATCTAAATATTCGTGCGATTCGACTTGAATATATACTTGTCACAATCAAAACAAACTTTTATACTTATAATTAATTTCAAACTTGTATGCTCGCCAATACTTTTGTATTGATCTACGCTTTTAATACATGTTGCAGGAAAGCTGATGATGCAAGAAATCTAGTAGGATTGCTTAGATACTCGCCTAGATTAATTTGTCTACTTTGATGTTATGACGTTTTGAAACAATTGTTGACTATTATTTGGAATTTTTGTATGACAATTTAGTCTTAAATGAAATTTGAATTTAATCTATATTGTCACATAGCGTTATGAAGTTTTGAGCGATTTGTTCGTCTCATTCCGATGTTTCTGCCATCGGTTGGGGTGTGACAGTGATCCTATTTTGCCTTTTTTATTTGTTCTAGTAATGGAGGCTCTAACCGGTATTATGAAGAAGGCATGTTCAGTGGGGTTATTTCGTGGTTTGGGTTGTGGTAGTACTGGGCACAATGTTATCTCATTTAATGTATGCCAGTGATGTTGTGTTCCTTGGGGAGTGGTCCATCACTAACGCTAAGAACCTTCGGAGAATATTGAGATGTTCCTATATGTGTCAGGCCTACGGGTGAACATGGCCAAATGCAATTTGTATGCTATAGGGTTGGATGATTTTGAAATAAAAAAACATGGCGGCAGTTTTTAATTGTAGAGTGGGTGGGTTTCTGTTTAAATATCTTGGGCTTCAAGTAGGGGCGAATATGAACATTAGTAAAAACCGGAAGCCGGTTATCGACACATTCAAGAGTGATGTCACGCCCCGCAAAAATTTAACTCAAAATTTCATCATTCCGGAAGTTTCCGGAACACTAAGGAAGTGTCTAGAGCTGCCCGGAAGTCTCCGGAACAGCCCAAACAATACTGGAACGCATTAGCACCCTTAGAAGGTCGAGGACAACCTTGAAGGAGCTCGGAAGGGTCTAGAATGGCCTAAATAAATCTACCCAAAAGTTGTAGCCAAGAACTGTCTAGAATCATCATGAAAGCTCTTGGAAATGTTGGATATTTTGCAAGATAGATCTAGAAATCAGCTCTAAATATAAAAGATATTTATGTATGAATAATCTAGATCATGAATAATCTAGAACACTCAGTCACTAGCATAAATATGTAGTGAAGGTCTCATTTTGAGACCATCCCTCATAAACCATTCATAACCAACTTCTTGTAAACTCTATACTTGTAAACTTTGTTCACGTAATACATAACCATCTTTGTTGTAGCCTTGCACTACAAAAACGTACTTGTGATTCTCACAAACAAAGACTTCCGCTGCTAAGCATAGCCAAAATCAACCACAAGGCTTAACTTAGACGTATTCTAAGTGCCGCACGAAAGTCAGAAAGTTACTCCGTGACAGTAGGCTGTCTATTTGGAAGGCAAAACAATTATCTATTGGTGGGCGGATGACCTTAATTAAATCCGTGTTGAATGCACTCCCTAAGTATTATTTCTCTTTATACCGGGCTCCCGATAATGTAATTGATGCACTTGATCGATTAAGGCGAGTTTTCTTTTGGGCGGGTTCGATGAAAAGGCAGAGATGAATTGGGTTGCGTGGCAGAAGGTCATGTCCCCATTGGAGTTTGGTGGGCTTAGTCTTGGCTCTCTTCGGGATATGAACTCGGCTATTATATAAGTGGTGGTGGCGATTTAAAAAGATGGAAGCGGTATGTGGAGAATGGTCATATGATTGATACATCACATTTCTAGGGCACGGAACTACATTCCCTTGAAATTATCAGCACCGGGCCCTTGGAAACAGATAGTAAAACGGTGGAAGAGATGAAGAGGTTCGACATTGATGTATCAAAGGCTATTGTGGGAAAAGTGGGTTGTGGGCGCAACGTATGGTTTTGGTTGGATAATGGGCTGTAGAACAGCCTCTTGTAGCTGAGTTTCCGATCCCGTTTGCCTTTGAACATGACAAACATGTCACTGTTGCAAATCGGGTGGATGATGGGGGTTCTGGGTGGGTTTGGGAGTGGAAACGCAATGTTGACAGTGGGCTGGAACATATGGAACTGCAGTGGTTGGAGCAATTGGTGGGGATACCGTCTTTGTCAAATGAATCTGATAAATGGGTTTGGAAGTTGGATGGGTCAGGGGAGTTTTCTGTAAGAAGTCTGAAACACGGTCTACAAATATCCCGGTTCACTACGTCGCCTTTTGTAATGAAACGTAACAACTGGGTACCAAAAAAAGGTCGAGATTTTGGCATGGATAGCAGAACTAAATCGCCTTCCAACTTTTTGTGCCTTAAGGAGAAGAAATATAAATGTGAATTCCGATCTTTGTCGCATATGTGGAGATGCTCTAGAAACACCAAAACATTTGTTTGTTACATGTGAATTTGCATAGATGGTTTGGCAAATGGTGACACAATAGTGTAATACCCCGCCTATATTTGTGTTTGATTTAAAGGATATTCTGGAGGAGCTAATATATAGGGGAGGTATGGTTAAGGAAGGAAAGCGTTTCATGCCGTGTGCCTTACGACGTTTTGGTACATTTGAAAAGTGATAAATGACTAGGCGGTCGAAATAGGTGGGCTTAGAGTGGGATATTTTGGCAGGTTTCAAGTTGTATAAGATAGCCTGGTAGTTGTCTGTGTTGTTTTGGTTAGTATGTTTCTTTGGGTAAAGCATGTTGTCTGGTGTTGTGAGTTTGAATCTTTGTATGCTAGTAGTCTGCTAACTGCACTTGTTGGATTGAATAGAATACTTTTGATTGGCTCTCAAAAAAAAAAAAAAAAAAACTAAGAGCGTGTGCTAGTAATTTTTTGTTTCTTTTTATCACGCTATCTTTTCATAAAAAGGTGAATAAAGCCTATAAGAGCATGTGTACTACTTTATGAGCAGGAGAGAGGCAAATATGAGTGTGTGTTTAATTTTAACACACAATAAGATTGTAGCAATAATTATGAGGAAAAACAATGAAAGAAAACGCAACACTACATGATATGCTTCAAACACAAATGTTTCAAGTTCATGTTACATAGGAATAAACACTCATTCCTTCATTGCTAACTCTACTTTAATCTTTTTCCTTTACTTGAATTCCCCTTCACCGGAATTATCCGAATTCTCCTTGCCACCCTTGTAAAGTCCCTACCAAAAAACAAATACATTCATTAAACATTTAAAGTCCTCACAAAACAGTGAACTATCAATCATAATAATCTTTTCTTTGTCGATTACCATCTCTAATTCCTAAAATAATATCAGGGGCGTCGAGTTTATAAAAAGTAAGACTATGGGGTGTGGGGGTCATGAATTGGAACATTATTTCCATATAGGATCATTAATGTATTGCTACATCACCCCTTGTATCATCCACCATGATTATCATGGATTAAACCATGACAACCATGGGCCTTCTTTCCTTATTTAATATATTCTTTCCTTTTAACAAAAAAATTAAAATAAGATAATAGTGGTTTCGGTCATGACCACACCCTTAGGATAGTGGTTTTGAATGATGGATTACAAGTAGATAGATGACATGTCGTTGATGTGGAGGGTCATGATGATCATGAGAGTCATGACCACACCCTATAGCCTAAGCTGAAGCTTAACACGTTCGATCCATATTTGATTCTCCCTCTCCGATCAACACTCACAAAGTTGAACTATCTCGAACTTTCTTTTGGAATTGCTAATTAACTTCATTTAAATTTATGTTTTGACAAGAAGAGAAAAGAATCAACATACTACAAAGGGTTTTCTATTCACCATAACTCAATTAAACTCTAATATATGTATTATCGCGTGCAATCTAAGAATAATGTGTCATCATATTTCCGCTTGTTAGGATTCTAAACAAATATATATTATTTAATGAAAAGTTCCCATTCTAGAATCCATTTTAGACCCTCAAAAATCTAAATCCGTCCTGGTTCAGTTTGTATTCATGTGTCATTTTGTCAATAGATAACGAGAGGACTGATAAACTATAATGACGCATAAACGATAAAATCTAAATCAGATACCGTCCTAGTCTCAACCATAAATGATGCCGACCAGGGATCAACGAATGTTGCTTTTAGGACTCTGCTGGCACCTTATGAGAAATCAAAGATTTTGGGTTGGGGGGGGTTATGGCCGCAAGGTTGAAACGTAAAGGAATTGACGGAAATCGTATGATCTTAAAATGTTGAGTTTTTTAAAGCAAGAACCATAAAGCTAATGCTTTAATGTAAGAGTAACAACAACTTACTTCCAGTTAAGATCACCAGCAAGGAGAAGATCATTTTCCATATCTTCATAAGCAATGATATGCCCCGGTACCGCATTCGACAGATCAAAACCTCCACCTCCAGCCTGCTCTTCCTGATCATCCACCAGCATATGGTGGAGCGCCTTCGCTAAACTGTTGTAACCATCATGATTGTTTAGGCTGATCCGGTGGCAGATTGAACGACCTTCCACCACAACCGTCACAGCCGGAATAACCCCGGCGATCAAATCGTCTTCTTCTTTTAGAAACTTGTGAATCATGTTGTTGTTGTTGTTTTGAGAACGGAGTTGCATGTTGATGTAGGGTTGTTGCATGAGTCTTCTTTGATGATCTTGCAACCACCGTCGCTTCATCATGTTTAGAGACCCTTGTTGATCATTTGTGTTCATGTTTCTCTCTCTCTCTCTAGATCTCTCTCTCTCTCTCTCTCTCTCTAGATATGAAGAACATAGAGTGGTTGATGAGAATCTAAATATAGTGTGTGAAAAAGGTGGAGATGAGTAGAATTTACGTACATGTTTGTCACTTGTACCGATGTATCGTCTTTTATCCAGCAAAAGATGATTTGTCCTCCATTAACTCCTTTTAAGTTTAATATAAAAGTTATAAAAATTGCTACCATACATTTAAAAATGAGTTAACATGTGCTTTTTTTTATTTTTGTCATTTTAGTCTAATTTTAAAAAATGCACTAGTTTCCTCCCTTACATACTGGAAACGTGCTATTTCAGTCAAAAAACTAAAACCCAGTTAAATCAGACAGGTTTATGAAGGATATCTTTGTCCTTTCATATTTCTTTTGTTTTCACTTATTTTATGTCTAGCTAATGAAAGGACAAAGGTACTCTTTGGTAAACTTGTATGACTTAACTGAGTTTTAATTTTTGGACTGAAATGACACATTTCCAGTATGTCAGGGAGGAAACTGGTGCATTTTTGAAAATTGGACTGAAATGACAAAAATGAACAACCCACATGGATGAAAATTACAGTTAACTCTTTAAAAATATATAAGACAATAAAACTAAAAGATATTGATGGTGGGGAAATTTACGAAAATGTTCGTTGACAAAGGTTGTGTACCAAAATGTCAAGCCCCTGCGTCAAGGGAATGCGTCACGTAGGTGTCGGTCTGCCATGGCCAAGTGCCTTTGCGTTTACATGTTGACACGTGTCCGACAAGCAGGTTGCGTCGGCGGACGCATAAGTGTGGACGCACCAGGTTTGCTTGCGTCAGAGAGGCAAGTCATTTGTGGCTTGCGTCTGTTTATCTCTATGGCTGATGCCTTAGAGGCGTCTGGCTGAATCAAAGTTCACGGTCTGGCATGCCCAAGCGTTTGTGAGCTATCATGGTTACATGTGGCCGGGTTCCGGGTTGCGTCGGCGATGGACGCACGGGAAGCTTGACGCGTCAGGCTTGCCATGGCTGACGCTTCCAACAGCTGACGCTTCCAAAACGTGTAGGCCGACGCTTCACGTTGTAGTCCATCGTTTTTTCTTTAAATTATTTCTCGTAATTTTAAATGTCATCCTTTTTTTTAATTGAAAAGATTTGTTATCTTAATTAAATTAATTTAAAAGATTTGTTATCTTAATTAAAAACTTATTTGTACCAAATTTTACATTAGATTATTGTTCTACACCAAATTTTGTACTCCAAATTTTGTATCAAATTCTACATTAGTTAAAGTACTCCAAATTCATACCAAATTTTAAACGTTACCAAATCCGCACCAAATTATAAACGTTACCAAAAACACATGGTGTGCTTTTCATTTAACAGTGTAATTTTGTCTTTTACAGCTTTTCTATTAAATCATAAAATATATAACAAGAAACATATAAAAAAATTTCAACGATAACTAATAAGTTCATCGGTAGCTATTTGAAGGCGTTTAGAAAGGTGGCCGTCGAGGTAGCTATCTGCAAGCGTTAGCTATATGGGATGCGTTGTGCGCATTTTTTGTATTGAATCAGCATGTTTTGTCACCCTTTTACAAGACCTAGCTAACACATTGGGGTGATGCAGATTTTTTACTGGTATTTATAGCTAACACAGAAGGGTAAATGCAATTATGTGGTATTTATAGTGGGTCAACAGATTTTTTACTCGTTTACATAAATTTTGCTAATTAACATATTATTTGGTTAATGTGTGGTCATGAATTAAGGATTATTAAACTGTTTAAGTTATAAATGTAAATGTATAACAAAGTAACATACATACGTTATTTTAAGTATCCCATTAAGTAAATATAATTGAACGGCGATATTGCATTCATATTTTCGGAGGTATTTATAGGGTGCAAATTATTAGTAAATTTATTAATTAATAAATATAAAAAATATAGAAATTTAGTAAACATCGTATTTTCGGAGGTTTTTATAGGGTGGCAAATTATTAGAAAATTTATTAATTAATAAATAGAAAAAATAAATAAATTTAGTTATATAAAACGTTAGGCGGACGCTTCAAACTTCCCCAGACGCGTCCAACCAGGCGTCCGGCTGACACTTCGTTCCTCGAGGTAACTGACATCGGTGCCGTCACATCGCGAGCGGCCCGAGGCGCCTAGCTGACACTGACGCTTGAATCCTGGCGCATGCGAACACACGTGGACAGGTTTTGCTTTTATCTTCTGCTGAACTTTATAATTTATATTTTTATTTTGATGAGATTATTACTAATAGAACGTACGTTAATTTATTTTTTTAACATTACAAAACATAATGGCTTAAGTGCTAATAAAACGTACATAATAGAAATATATTTTTTTAACTTTTCAAACCATAACGGCCGGCATACAGTTGGTCAGCCATAAATCTTCTGTTATCTTCCATAGACCGTTTATCAACTATATTTTGTAGTAACATACAAATGATTACCCCTAAATTTCGACGTACGTGATGAACACTCGGAGGCCATACAACATCCCTAGTATATTCTACTGCGCCAGAATCGAAAAATCTTGTCTTTTCCCAATAACCTATACGTTCTAAACACCAAAGGAACGTGGACTCGAGTTCAGTAAGAATTTGATATATTCTCCGGTGGATGCAACCGCAATTAACCACATCACAACTGTTTGAAAAATATACAGTAACAATCAGTGACGGCATATCGATCTTAATAATGCTCCAATATTCTTCGTCTACTGACACCGGAATGTATACCTGACAAACTTTCAAGGAACATTCAATATTATAATATGGGAAAGGAAAAACATATTTCTATTACCGTATCGACATCCCACAAGGCAGGATACAATCCGCATGAACCATTTACATATCCATAAGCATCATCATGTTGTTCTACAAGGAGTTTGACAAATAAAGGCGGGAGCACCGTCCAGCCTTTACTAACTAAGGAAGTGGAAATTCCAGGATTTTCATATTTCTTCCTCTGCACTAGCCAGTTACACCATGCTCCAACGTGCTGTATAGAATTTTTTAGTATTAAACTTTTGCGTAAATATTTTAAAATTTGTTTTTATTAAAATTTACCGTTTCCTGAATAAATCCGTTTCTGCAGAAACCTAACAACCGACCCCACCAATATTTAGCTAGAGGTACTTCCATATAGCTGGAGTAGCAAGATAGGCAGTCACCTGATAATGGAATTCAAGAACATTTGGAGACCATATTTCATACTGTGGGGTACCATTGACCCAAATAGTGTTTTCTACTGATTCGGGAATTATACTTCCCTTATAGTTGTCATTATGCACGTGCACATTGAAAGCCAACCAAGGGCCTATATATATATATATATTGAAAGGAAAGATCGTTTGCCAGTGGAATAAGTATTTAATAATATAGTGAAATTGTTGTTGCCATCTTAGTTGATCAATTTCATTTCTATTTTTCAAGTAGCCCAAAACAAAAATTGATTCGTGGACAGATGAAGACGATATTGCTGGTGCCGTATCCTATGCATCGGCCCGTGAGGTAGGTACATACTCTACTACCGACCCTGAATTTTGGGGCAAGGTATTCAATTTTTTTTTTTTGCATTCACGTACAACAACAACCCATACGTTGGATGATATAAGGACTCGTTGTGCTTTTCTGCGATACAAATGTTCCTGTTTTCTTGGAAGGTACAAGAACGTTAAAATCCGGGAGATGAACATGGAAGAGGAAGAGGTCATGCAAGAGGCCCTACTGGAATACGCCATGGATTACGAGGAAGACTTTCAACACCTTTCAGTTTTTGAAACGTTGAAACCTTATATTTAACTTATCTTCTAATATTTAAGTTAGGTTTGTAATGTAATGTTAAATTGTATTCATGTATTTTTAATGTAACGTATTTATATATCCGTTATTACAAAAATATAAGGGGATGTTATTAGATTATTTGATTTTAAAAACATTACATAACATAAATAACTAAATAGAAAATATTAATTACATAAATAACTAAATAACATTTTATGAAAAAACAAGATTACAAATATAAAATAAATACCAGAGCCGAGCCGAAATAGAAAATGACCCAAGCCGTTGGGAAGAGTCGGCCAAGCCGTTGTGGTGACTAAGCCTATCCTTTGGGAAGAGTCGGCCTAGCCAATTTTTGCGTCAGCCAAGACCCCGCGAATAGTCGGGCTAGCCAAAAAACAGATCACGTGGAAAGCGTCAGCCACCAACGTAGCAGCTCGCGTGGAACTGCTTATGCGTCCGCCGCCGACGCAACCTGCTTGTCGGACAGGTGTCAACATGTAAACGCAAAGACGCTTGCCATGGCAGACCGACGCCTCTGTGTGGGAGGACACATTCCCTTGACGCAGGGGCTTGACATTTTGGTAAACAATCTTAGTCAACGAACATTTTCGTAAATTCCCCTGATGGTGAACACATTACACGTTAGTCTTTCAAATCTACTTAATTTATAGTACTGCCACAAGAATTACTTGCCTCATCGTAAATAAATATAAAAAAAAATTCTACGGCTCGTTCAATAAAAGTTGCTTGAAAGGTCAAATAGGCTTCGTTTGTAAATGAGTTGAGACGAGTCGGCTTTTAGTATGCAAACAAGCTGAGCGCGAACCAAAGTACGTAAGCGTGACTCATTGGCTCACTTATTAGGCTCCTTTAAATTAAAGCTAGTCCAAAGTTTAAAGTATGTAAATTACAAATTTTGTAGTTTGTTAATTATGTATTTTACAAATCACTAACTTTGCATTATGTGTTGTTAAAAAAATTATAAAGCAATTTTAAATGGAGTAAACTTCCGTTTTGCTCCCTATGGTTTGGTCACTTTAACGGTTTTGTTCAATCCTTTAAAAATAGTTATTTTACTCCCTAATATTACTAACATTTCACTAGTTTGCTCCTCGCCCCAAACAGCATCCATTTTAATCGTTAAATATTAGTCACGTGCCCCTCAAATGAGGGGCATTTCAGTTTTTTTCCTTGCAAGATATCTTATCCCCTTTATTTTAAAACTCTTTTCATAACCTGACATCTTGTTGTTGAAAACTAGAAACAAAACATAACCTCTGCATCTTGTTACAAAAGCTTCAAAGGAAATCCATTGCCACCACCACAATCACCACCCGCGGGCACCACCATCACAACCACCAACCGCCGCCATCACCACCATCAGCGACCACCCCCACCCAGTCCACACACTCTCCTCACCCGTCTCTCTCTACTTTCTCTATCACCACCCACAACCATGACCTGCCGCCATCATCGGCATCACCACCACAAGCTGCACCGCCGCCCGAAGTTGCAAATCTCATGGCCGAAGGTTTCAGATCTCGCCGCCCAAGTTAATAGACTAATACACTATTGGGTCTTCTCAGATCTGATGAAAAAGGGGCTAGTGTATGCTCGATTCCGATTTTGTTGGTGTTGGTGACCGTGACGGTGGTTAGTGGTAGTTGTTTGGTGAGGTTAGTGGTGGTTTGGTGACGGCTTGTGGTTGGTGGTTGGTAATTGTGGTGGTTGGTGGTAGTTGTTTGGTGAGGTTAGTGGTGGTGGTGGTTGGTGACGGCTTGTGGTTGGTGTTGGTATGGTGTTGTTGGTGACAGCTGTGGTGTTGTTGGTGACTGTCGTAGTTGGTGGCGGCTGGTGGTGGTTGCTGGCAGCGACTAGTGGTGCTGGTTGGTGTTAATCACGGTTGGTGTTGATGGAGGTGGTTGGTGTTGGTGTTGGAGGACTTAAAGTCTTTGCATATAATTCTTTGTTATAAAAATGTCAAAGACTTTACATATGAAGTCAAAAGAAAAAAATGAATTTTGAATCTTAATAAATTATTAAATCATTATATATAAAATTACTAAAATACCCTTTTAATTACATGTAAATTAACTGAAATACCCTTACTTTTAACTGAAATTTTTAACTAAGTTGGAGTCAAGGAGCAAACTGGAAATAAAATGGAAACTTCGGGGAGTAAAATGACTATTTTTAAAGGATTTGTGCAAAATCGTTAAAGTGACCAAACCACAAGAGCAAAACAGAAGTTTACTCTTTTAAATGTTTATTTTATGTGTCAAAGGATTTTTTTATTTAATTTGTTAATGTGATTCAAATGAAGCATATGGATATTGCATACACTACAAGGGTAAAGGAAATAATGGAGTATCTAGTGCTTTCAATGTCTTAGGTTTATGTAATGTCTCTATATAAATAATCCATTAGGCACATGGTTTCTTAGGAAAAGTATTATGTGTAATTGCTACTAGTTTGGCCAACTTTCTTTTTTTCTGTTTTTTGAATAACAAAACGTAACATTACTCTTAATCTTAAACTACATTAATAATTATTAAATAATATTCTATGTCAGGTTTTGAACTCTGATATTTTATCCAAGAGACAAGAGTCTCTATCATCCAACTATAACTAGAATGGTTATGTTTGTATTTTTCTTTCTTGTGTTATTAAAATTTCTTTTCTATTAAAAAATTTAAAATTGTAAAACATAAATAAAGTGATATTAGCCATTTAATTAATGATGTTTCATGTGTGACTGTACAAATCACCTCAAATTTATAAAATAAATGATTAATTTATTGGTTGTCATTTAATATATTATCTTTTATAAAATTAAATAAAAAAATAGTAAGAGACCTAAGAAGTAGGTGAGCATAGAGAGGAGAGGGATGTTTGCTTGTGAATGCAAAAAGATGTGGTGTGCCCATTGCCCCATTGTTCCTTTTCCATACAAATATTGTTTTGACTATATACCATATGTTCATTGGGATGTGATTTTTAATGATCAAGTTGCCACAGATTTTAATAGACAAATGAATATTTTTCTAAAGAAAATTATTAGTTATATTATCTGACTTGGTAAGTTGGAATCGCAAGTTACCACATTCTTCTAAAACTAAATTACAATAGCATACTATACAAAACACGCCAGTAGTGTTTTTTTTAAATGGCTAACAAATCAATGCCGAGTACTCTCAGGACACCCACTGGACAAACAGAGTACTCCGAGAGTAATCCGAGTCGTCCACCACCACTTCAGGGAAAAACCTGGTAACTCACCCGCCTGTAGGCATGACGGTGGAATTACTGGTAAAACCCGTTTGGCTTAAGGATCGAACCCAGGTTTCCCTGTGTCTCCTATCATTGCCCACCAGTGACTTACTTTTTTTTTACACCAAATGAGAATTGAACTTGAATCTTTATAGAAGAACTCAAGCTCTCCTACCACTTGAGCTAAAGGTCATTGGCAACACGCCAGTAGTGTGAAAAAAAAAAGAAACAAAGAGAAGAAAAATGCAAAAAAAAGAAAAAGAAGTCATTCGAGTCTAACAAGATCGCTTGTATTTACCTAACGTTTAAATGAAAGAGGAAAACGTTACATCGTCACACAAAGTCATGAGTATAACTTGTAGCTTCTTGAATAAAAACAACCCCAATGTCTGCTATAAAGCGTTTTCTAATATAATTATCGTCAACAAATGTTTTTTCCTTTTTATCATACGCGTTAGATATAAAGGGTTTTCTAATATAATTATCACCAACAAAGGTATTTTATCACAAACATTAAAATTTAGTCCTCTTAAGTATTAGTTTAAAATTTAATGTAAAAAATGAATATTTGTGAAGTGAAAATTACGATTTAGTTTTATAATTTTAAATAGGTAAAAAAAGAAAACACAACCAAATAATAATTGTACTTTAAAGATTATAAATATTTTACAAATCTCGATTGATTAAATAACATTTTTTTAGTAAGAAGTTTGAGTTTATGAGTTGGAGTTGCAAATATGTTTGGAGACAACCAAGAAGAGCTCCGTTCGCCGACCGTATCGCGTCTTTGCCTTTCCTTGAAATTCGTTGTCATATTACCACTATTTTTTGGTGTTCAATATTTCGAAGTATTTTTTTTAAATTATCATAGTTTAATAATAATACCATTTATGTTAATGTATTACAAAAGTTGCTAGGGGGTCTTTAGTCGGCTGAGAAGTTGAGAATAATCGGAGTACTCGTGGAGTATGCGGACATGGTAAATATAATAAAAATTAATTATTGTATATTATATACATGTAAAAAATAAGCACATACCATTTCAAAATAAGTAAAATTTGACATGGATAACATAAGGAAGTCAACAGTATATATACCTGGGATCTGAAAAGTTGGCATATAGGGCCGAAGGTACCACTAACGTCCGACGAAAGACTGTTGTTGCCTTTGAAAATGGGTAGATGTAACTTGTCCTTGCGTTTCTGCAATGTTTATTTAAATGAATTGAGTTGCGATTTGGTTTATTTGAATGTGGTGTACGATTGATACCTTTATGTAGGGTATCGTAGGAGCGCAGCCAGTGAGAGATCATTTGCATCAAAGACTTGATCCACTACGAATTGTGTGTGAGCCTGGTTGTACCATGTTGTTTGGTTAAAGTTCGAAAAAGTTTGGTGGCATGCCTTATTAGTGTAGCGTATTGGGTCAGCCATAACTTCTGGATCAGTGTATCTTTTTTATAACTATTTCCTTGTATTCAGTTTGCACAAGCGAGACAATTGCATCATCAAATAAGGTACTATTACTCGTGTCGGTTGGATTGCTAATCGCTAACCTAAAATAAATACACCAATGAGCCCAACAACACAAATACACTTAAAACAAAACAACTAACATAGCATGACAGAATGAGCGCAAGATCCAATCAAAAGTGTCATGTTTTCCATCTTTCCATGTATATATAATAAGTGACTCATAGATTTATTACATTAGTATCATGACTATACCACGCGTTTGATTGATGCATAGTTTGCTTGAGGAAAAAGCAAAGTTTTGTGTGAGGTTATTGATGTGCCATCATGTATACATATATTATATGTACAATTACCCCTATTTTTAGTACTTTTGAGGCATAATCATGAAGAAACACTACTTAAATAGTTCATTTTTATAATTGCATGTTTTTAGGCTTTCAAAAACGAAAAGAAGTGAAAACGATGAAAAAGAAAGAGATCCAGCAATTAGCAGGCCAAGCATAGAAGCGCACACTTTTGGCACGCCCGTACAACCTCAACTAGCCTCAAAGAAGCAGAAAAAGACAAAAGCAATTATCAAATGAAGAGGCAGGCCGTGTATACCCATATGCACAGTCGTGCTTAACCTAGCCACCAGAAGAGACAAAAGTATAAAAGAAAAAAACAACCACAAATACGACAGTTGGACACAACTGGAGATCCAATCTAGACACTTATCCTTATTCACGGTCGTGCATAGTCCAGGCGTGGTTGTGCTTGTCCCTGATTATGACAAGTACCTGAACTCTAGATTCTGCCGGCCAAAAAACATGCATGATCTTGCTTTTACGTGTGCCTGTCGTGCGGTTGTGCACTATCATACCCCAGCCACCCTAGCCTAAGGTAGAAACACCGGGGCATGACGAATTGAATCATACAGTTGGAATTAAAAAAATACCAAATTTTATTAAAAGATAGTAATTGTTTTCAAAACATTATCCAAACACATAACATAAATAGGAAACATTCAAACGTCTTGACTTTAAGTTATCTAGGTCTACATCCAAGCACCCTACGTGAGCAATTATCAACCTCTAATTTCTATTATCTGAAAGACACATGGTAGAGAGTGTCAACTATAATGTATAGTTGGTGAGACATATGTTTAAGTAAGTAAAGAATAAATAAGAGAAATGTTTGTATTTGGAAGGTTAGGGTTTGCAATCCAGAAAGGATTGGCGGCGCAGCTTGTTTTCCCGGCTACCTTCTGTTTTGATGTAACTTGGCAAGTTTTTGGCTTATATATGAATTATATTTCTGTTGCAAATAACAAACTCATAAACGTGTTAAATCTTGCAAGTAACTATAAATTCCATACACCCTTTCATAACCAACCCTATTGATATGAATATTGTGTCTCCTTATGTCTGCTCCTTGACACGGGGAGATCAAACTGATGAAACTCTAGAATGTCAGGCTTTGTACATCCAGACCCCTACCCGAGAATTTTGGGTGGGCTCATCAGAAAGGTAGATCCATCAACATACTATCGTGGGATCACAAAGTCAATGGTTGTGTAGCTTGATTAGGAGGACTTTTACATGTGTCAAATGTTTGAATGAATCATTTACAGAAACTTACTCGATTACTAGTATGTGAAAACCTTAGACTGTGAATAAATAACCTTAGCCTGAAAGTTTTTTGTAAAGAAATTCAGTGTTTTCCACTCCATGATTTATAAAAGAATAGTAAAAAGGGGTTATGAACACACCTTATGATTAAGTGCCTTATCTTGACTTGAATGCGATTGTGACAACCGTTTTATGGATGCCTGAATTATTAAGGTTTGATTACTTTAATTCATAATGTTGAAGGGTGAAATGTGAAATTGTTGCATATTAGAAAGGTTTATTAATCCATAGTAGTCTAATAAAAGAATTACCAGGAAAGAGTTGGTGGATAAAATCGCTTAAATACCCCGTATTTCCAAGCCGGAACCTTTTGTTTGTCACGTAACTACTTACCATATTAATGCTTACTCTATTTGTATGCAAGGTAATAAAAAGAACAAAAGAAATCAATTTGATAATTTAAGACAGTTTCCAAAAGTATATTTTCGTCAGCTTTGTGCATTGATTTTAAGGGTTGTTTGGAAGTTGAATACTTGGAGTTAGATGTCCATAATATACGGATCAAAAGGTAACTCGAATAACTAAATTTAACAAAGAAAACCAGGCCCATTTGAATATGTTTGGACGACTTTATTGCCCTCCAAAGTGCAGGCTTGTTTACTGGAATTTCCAAAAGTGATACATATGTTACCAAAAATAGATTAGGGTTTTGATTAGAGCTATGATCCATCATTCCACATGTTTTGATGTGGGATTATGGATCATCCGATAAAAATTGTTAAGAACATTGGATAGATTTATGAACAAGATAATAGATGTTATGATATGACCATCATCATCATCTTGTATGGAATTCCTTTATTTGATCCATGATTTCTACAACAAAGGTGTATAATCATGGATTTAATATTGGATTATGAATAAAGACAATCAACATTATGAGATTTATGAAGATTTAAAGTGTACAAGATGATTCATTTTTTAAGAACAAAATCATTATCAAGAACAAAAGTGATGAATATTATTGAAGAACATCATCATCTTTCGGGTTTTTAATCATATAAAAGGTTCAAGATTATTGTAATTGATGATATAACATCATGAACTTCATAAATTTAACGAGCATAGTTGTAAAGAACATCAATGTAAAAACATAAATTAAAATCTAAACAACGGGAACATGAATTAAACTACAAGAACAAAAACAAGAATTAAAGAAAATATTTACAGGAAAGAAAGAAAGAATTCACTTAAAACTTCCTTAGTGAGGTTTTTCCAAGCAAGTGGGATCAAAAAACAAAAGAACGAGAGATGGAGAAAAATCTATCTATAGTGGAATCTAGAGGTTTGTAACTTGGGAAGGAAGTTGAGAAAAAAAATCAAGAGATAGAGAAAAATCTTGGAAATAATATTGAATAAATGGAAAAAATCATTTATCAAAGTATTAGGAAATCACATAGACATGATTTGTTGAACTACATGATTTGTTAAATAAATGGAACAGATAAGCATCCAGAATTATTTGTCAAATTCCTTAAGATTTGTCTTAGCGTATTTTGTTGAACTACATGATTTGTTAAATAAATGGAATAGATAAGTATCCATAATTGTTTGTCAAATTCCTTAAGATTTGTTTTAGCGTATAGATTTTCATTAGAGTCTTAGTGCTACTTTTTCTTGTCTTTTTGTTCGTTTGCCAATTGTTATTATAGTTTATTAACCGAAGTACGCTAGCACTAGTTTACTACTACCATTTTTAGTAGTTTTATATGATTGTTGATTTGATACTCTTAATCACATCTTCATTATCTTGAATACTATAGTATACATATCAAATAGCTGTGGGTATCAAGAATTGAAGAAGGTTAGCCATCACCATTAAGTTTTTTATTAGAGTTCTTTTGTGTTGATAACGTGTAAATATAAGACAATAAGAGACACAATAATGGTTGAGGGTGTCAAGAAAAACCTTAGCATCACCATTATGGTTTTCGTGAGAGCTCTTTCATGTTGTTAAAGTATAATGTTAATATAGGGAGAACAGGCATGAAAACTAGTTTTAACCACCGCACACCCATACATACATTACATTTAGACTATTGGGCGTGGAAGGGCTTCCCCCAACATCTACATCATCTCCACCTCACCACCTCTCTCTTTCTCTCCCCTTTCCCCATCAAAGGGGTATGGTTCCCCTTCACCCCCTTCTCCTTTCCCACCAATCAACAAACAACAACCATACACATCAACAAGCACAACAGATCAAGGCAGACGGGGAGGAGCTTAAAATTGGGATGAGCTTACACCCCACTGTCTTATAATATATAAAATGATACAATTTTGAACCCAATAATTCATAAACATTGGGATGAGCTTAAAATAGTATTAATTTATTACAAATTTATTTTATTTTAGTTTTGACAGGGGTAACATATTAAAATGAAAAACATGAACAAATAAATCACATCGAAATTCACACTATTCTTTTATTGAACATGAAATTTTATCTAAAGTTGGGCTTTAGGTTTTGAAAAGAAATATTTCTTGGTAAACCTCACAGTTTTGATGCACCAACATGGGATCTGTTAGTTTTTGTGGGAAGTTGCAAAGGCAACCAATCATCATCCAGTGAAAGATCTAGAAAGACACTTGGCCACCATTTCTTCTGTAACATCCTCTAGTTTTGATGGTACCCACTATGAGTATGAACATAAAATAAATGTTATTAACTCACAAGAAGTTTAACATTGTAGAGCTTGACCAAAATCCATTAGACTGTTAGATCTAGTATATACCTGAGGTTTCTTGTCTTTGTCGATTAACATAGCTCTAGCGCCCTGCAAAATGAGAATATAAGCTTTTAAGTGATATTTACTAATGATCATCAACCTGGAATTTGTTCAAAACATGAGGACACCTCATAGTAGTTATTGCTAATCTTTCCACCAAGAAGATTGGAGACCTTCTCTAATCTATCACATGAGCAAAGCAAACATTAAAGATTTCAAGGACCATTTGTTAAATTTTTTTCGTTTTAGAATAAAATATAACTTGCATACCGTTCTCAAGAAAATCTTGAGACCAAGTGGATTAGCAGATTTCATTGATGTGATAGCATCAATGACCCATTTCTCTTGAACTTGTGTATCCAAGTGTTCCTGGGATGATTCCATGAGATGAAAACCATAATATGTATGTAAGTATATCATATCATTTCGTATTTAACACAACCTAAGTAGTTAATGTGGTAAATATCAAAAATCAGTCAATGACCGATATTTGAGATATTGGTTATTGCAGTGAGATATCGGTAATTTTAATATCATACATGTCACACCCCGACCCGCAGCGGAAATGGTGATCGGGGCATGATTGGGTTATCATCAAAGCTCATGACATTTATTATGCGTTTCATATTCATTAATACAATTTAATGGAAATTTACAATAAAGATTACAACATGTTCTAGCTATCAATCTAGGCATCTTTGTTCTCTTCTAAGGCATTTCCTATGTTTTCTTTGCTTCAACCTGTTCACCTGTATCATGTGTAAAAAGGTTTTGGATCAACATAATGTTGGCGAGTGAATCCTATGGAAAACATTTGAACAATTTATTTAAATTGATTATGAAATATGTGCACAACTAAACATGAGTAAAATTAGATGTAAACTTAAACAACAATCATAAGATATTAAATGAAACACACATGAACAATAATGGAACATTTAGAGACACGCGATGCTCAACTTGTCTCTCACGAGGAACTGAGGGGCCTAATGAATGAATTGTATGAACATGATAATATAAATGACACAACTACAAACAATATAAACTCAATGACACACACATGAACAATAATGAATTTGATTTGAGGCACGCGTTGTTCAACTCGTCTCCCACGAGGAACTGATGGGCTTAATGATTGAGTTTCATATAATTTGACAAAAGGAAATAAGTAATCACAACAATATAAACAATCTAAGTTTAGGTCATGATGTGGTATGACACAAGTTTAAATAAATAAATTAATTATTTTCATAACACATGACACACCCCAAAACGTATAATTTAAAAGGGGAAGTTGTAAGATTCACTCACAGTGGGTGCGTTTGGTTGATGATGTTGAATGCACGTGGTTTTAACCACGAGTGAGATTTAACCTAGATAAATCGCATTATGGTTTGGTAAGTAAACGGATTTTATTAATCTATTTTAGTAGGATTGTTGGGTGTATTTTTGTGAGTTTGAGGCTATTTTCTAACCTTAAAAATGTTATTTTTAAGTATTTTTAATTGATTTTTAATTAAAATAATTAAATAAAAATAATAAAAAAATTGATTTTTTTTCTGACCGTTGACCGTTGACTGACCGTTGACCGGTTCGAGTTGTGTATACAAGTGCGCTGAGTGAGGCTCGAACCCGAGACCTCCCGTACGCGTGCACGCAGCTCTACCAACTGAGCTACGTGTCTAACCCGTTATATATCTGATTTTAATTATATATATATATATAGTAATTAGTTTAAACCGAAATTCATTTTATTCTAAAAACAGTTTAAGCGAATCGGACGTGCACTCCACAGGTCTCGAACCCGGGACCTGTGGCTTAAACTAACACACAGTCCACCGCTGGACTGTGTGTTTAACATGTTATATAATCCGATTTTTATTATACTTAAATACAAATTAGTTATTTCCTTTTCTGCCTTATTTAAAAAAGAATAGATAATTGTCCGAGTCGGTGCAGAAGACCGGACTCGAACTCGTGACCTGCGATATAAACATACACACAGTCCACCGCTGGACTGTGTGTCTAACTTGGTTATTATTCCGGTTATTAATATACTTAACATATATTTGTAGCGACTCCGGTTCAGTTTAACAAAAAAATGATTTTTATTAAGGCGACGTGTGTGAAACCGGATTCGAACTCGAGACGTTTGTATGCTTAATGTGCACACAGTCCACCGTTGGACTGTGTGTCTAACCCGATTAATAAGTTGATTTTAATTATACTTATAAACAACCGAAACATCGTCTTCTTCATCAAGTGATAACCAGATATAATGTCTGACTGGTTCGAGTTTTTATTCAGGTTTCTTTAGCGTTTTAGGTTAATTACTGATAAGATAGAAGTAAAAAGAAAGGAAAATAAGCGTGAGGTTTACCGACTAGTTTTCCTCTGTTTTCCGGCAGAACTCCGGCGACAGCGATTAGCTCCGGCGTCAGGTGTCTTGCAGCAGAGAAACTTCAGAAAACTTGCAAAGCTTGTGGGTGACTTCGGTATAAGCTCAGGAGGTTCAATAAGGCTCGGAATTGAGGAAACCGGTTTTCCGGCGATGAGCAGAGAAATTCCGGCGAGTGGAATTACGCCGAGAAAAGGTGTGGTTTTGAGCGAAAAGGTTTGCAGTGGGTTGTGGATGAATTTATAGGGCAAATCGTCGAAGAACCTGGTCTGATTTCCGACTGTATTCATCGATTATAAAAACTCCGGCGGTTATGGTTTGGTCGCGGACTCAGACGTCGGTTATAACCGATGTCTTGTTAATGGTTTACGTTATAACGTAAATTGTCGTTAAGACTCGCGAGATTTCCGGGATTCTGACGACTGAACTGTTGGGCGCCGGTTTTGAATTCGTAACGTCATGATATCAATTAAATGTTTCTAATATTTAACAAACAACATCCGTGGCGCAGTGGTTTGTGTGTGTGAGTTAAGTCTGTTGGCTGGTTCGGTACTGACCCGGGTTCGAAACCCGGCAGAGGACTTTTATTTTTATTTTGCGATTTTCAACAGTTTTTCAAAAACTAAATATATATTCCCGTATAATAATCGATTATGTATCGTTTAAAATTATTTTGGGCATTTAATTCGCAACGAAATTTTTGACTGACTGTTCGGTTGATAAACGGAGCGGGTTTGGTAAATCCGTTTTTTTGACGGATGTTACAATACAGAGTTCATGTGTATAGCAATTTAACACTAACAATTCAGTATACTCTCCTACCATTAACAAATTAACCTTTTGCAACTTGCAAAAACACTAACAATTGTAGCAAATAGGAACTCATTAAGACTTAAAACACTAACAACTAACAATTAAGACTTAAAACACTAATAGCAGTAATAAGAAGAAAGACGAAAGTAGAACTAAAAAGAAAGGTACCGATATCGGAAAATCAGTGAAATATCTGTCAATATCGTCGATATTATCGGTACCGATATTCTGACTGATATTTTGCACTGATATCTCGCCAAGGGACTGACAACCGATATATTAGTGATATATTGGGATATTAACTACATAGAACACAACTACATATATAAAGTTGCACAACTTACCAACGAGGATAATATTTCTTCACATGATTCACCTCAGAAGCATTGGTTGATCATGTCAAGCCTAGTCATATAGAATTAGATAAAAGGAGAAGGGTGAGAATAGAAGTTAATATGCTTATTGGTTACCGTGGACCATGGATCCATGGTTACATATGTCAAATTGAATAGATAACAATGCTATATGCTTGTACAGACAATTCACGGTTTGCTTTCAACTTATTCAAGAAAAGGTCACACATAAAGAATAACATATTTTATTTCTCTTTAGCGAAGATCAACTTGCTTATATCTTCGCAAAACCTTACTTGATCCTTGGTTTGCCGTTGGTTTTCCGTTCCAAGTTTCAGGTTACTCCACTCTTTTATCTTGTGGGATCGTATATGGATTATGTAGTCCATTAGGGTTACGCTAACTTAGATTTCAAGTAACATTTATTTTCTAAGTACACATGTGTCATTAGTTATAACACTATTACCCTTATAATCATAAGTGTATTTTGTACCTAAGATATGCACTATCTGACTTGACTTGTGCAAACTTGTTAATAATCATGGACCTTGTAGCTACACTTGGTGAACCCAATGAAGCAACCGTTTTTTCAAGAGCATCCTCCAAAACTTTAGATTCTGCAATAATATATAGGTACCATTGTTAATCAATAGTGGAATCGTGTTAAATATACCCTTGATTACATATAAAAAAATAAAAAGTGGAAATGCATTGAACTAATGCAAGTACCTTGGACGGGACAAAATGTGTTCCAAGACCAAATTCAAGCATCTCAGCTCCTTTTAGTGGAGCACCGGTCAATCCCACATATTCTCCTACATACATAAAACTAGTTCATGGTTATATATATATAATATATATAAACAAACAACAACAACAACTGAACCCAGTAAATCCCACAATTAGCAATGCTATTGTTAGGGTCTGAGGAGGGTGAGATGTAGACAAACCTTACCTCTATCCCAGGGGTAGAGAGGCTGCTTCCAGAGAGACACTCGACTCAAATCATACAGACAGATTTATAAAGCAAGAGACATATATGTATATAGCGAACTACCACACATAGAAAACTACCACTAATAACATAGGTGGTGAAAGAGTATATGGGTAAACTAGGCAAAAATAACGGCAGCAACAACCTAAAAGCCTATATAAGAGCACATGGCTAAAAATAGGCAAATGTAACAAGTGAGACAACCCGAAAGCAAATATACAAAAACAATCCCATATATATACACACACAAACACATTTACACCGTCCCATAAAAATCGTTAACCTTAATTCCCCGCCTCCATGAACTCCTATCATGGACCATATCCTCAAAGTGGTGCAACCCTAGTAAATCCTGCCTAATCCGCTCATCCCAAGTTAATTTGGGCCTGCCCCTACTCCTCTTCCCCTCCACAGTGATGGTTTCTACCACTCTAACTGGCTCAGTCGCTTGCCTCCTTTTCACATGCCCAAACCATCTTAAGTTCCCCTCTCTTATCTTATCAGACAAACTAGTTACTCCCAACCTCTCCCTAAAAACCTCATTTCTTATTTGATCCAACTGTGGGTTTCCACACGTCCACCTCAACATCATCATCTCAGCTACCTCCATCCTGCGTGCCTGCATTTTCTTGATGGCCCAACAGTCGGTTCCATATAACATATCAGGTCTAATTGCTACCCTATAAAATTTCCCCTTTAATTTGATTGGAAACCTTCTATCGTAGAAAACCCCAGTTGCTGCTCTCCACCTACACCATCCCACCTGGATGCGGTGGGCTATGTTGTTATCTATCTCCCCATCCCTTTGTACAAAGGATCCCAAATACTTAAACTTAGTCACCTGTGGAACCACTTGACCCCCAATGGTGATCTGTGTTTCCTCATCATTTCCTACGCCACTAAAGTCACAATACAAGTATTCAGTCTTAGATCTACTAATCTTTAACCATTTGCCCTCTAAAGCAACTCGCCACTCTTCTAGCCTCTCATTCAAGCTTAGTTTACTCTCCGCGACTAACATAATATCATCCGCAAAAAGCAAGCACCATGGAATTGTATCTTGAATTAACTTTGACAACTCATCTAGGACAACCGCAAATATGAAAGGGCTTAAGGCAGACCCTTGATGGAGTCCCACCTCCACAGGGAAAAAAATCAGTATCCCCTATAGGTGCCCGGACGCTAGTCTTAGTCCTAACATACATATCCCTAATTAAGTCTATATACTTCCCAGAAACCCCTCTGCTCTCTAAACTATCCCAAATTAGTCTTCGAGGCACACTATCGTATGCCTTTTCTAGATCAATGAACACCATATGTAGATCTCGCTTCTTCTCTCTATATTTTCTCCATCAATCTCCTTAAAATATGTATTGCTTCCGTAGTTGACCGCCCTGGCATGAAACCAAATTGGTTTATCATAACCTGAGTTTCTCTCCTCAGTCTAGTCTCAATTACCCTCTCCCATAATTTCATAGTATGTCCTAATAGCTTAACCCCTGTAATTCCCATAACATTGTGCGTCTCCTTTTTTTCTTATATAAAGGTATTACTACACTACTTCTCCATTGATTTGGCATCTTTCCAGATCTGAAAATAAGAATTAAACAAACTAGTTAGCCAATGAACTCCTCTTTCACCCAAACACTTCCACACCTCAATTGGTATGTGATCCGTCCCGACAGCCTTAGCCCTTCCCATCTTTCTAAGAGCTGCCCTCACCTCTCCCTGTGTGATGCGTCGACAGTAGCAATTATTTCGTTGTCTCCTTGGGTTAGCTGGATTGTCATTTTCTTGTTGGTGCTCCCTCGAGTTGTTGAAAAGATTGTAAAATCTCTGCTTAATATCATGTTCCTTGACCAAAACATGTACACTTTCCCCCTTTATAAACTTTACCGCTCCTAAGTCATGCCTCCTGCGCTCCCTAGCTTTTGCAATCCTGAACATATCATGCTCCCCCTCCTTTGTTTCCAGGCGTTCGTACCTTCGTTTGTAAGTTGGCCTTTTTGTATTTCTCCTTCAGCGTCACTCGTTCGTCCTCGTCTGTGTACGCTAAAAGATCTCTAAAATAATGTTGTTTATCCCTTATTTTAGTGTGCACCTCCTCACTCCACCACCACGACTCTTTATGCCCACCTAGTTTTCCGGTTGTGACCCCTAAGGTCTCCTTCGCTACATTAGAAATGGTATTCGCCATATCCTCCCACATCTTGTCTGGGTCCCCCTCTACTTGAATCGATGTCATTGAGATGACCTTATCCCTAAACACTTCAATTTTTTCGTCCTTCAGATTTCCCATCTGATCCCAGGTTGCTTTGTTCTCTCTCCCTTGTTCATCTTTCCTTTCAATACTATATCCGCCACTAATAAACGGTGTTGGGCCACTGCTGCCTCCCCTAGTATCACCTTGCAGTCCTTCCACAATCTTCGGTCTCCTAGCCTCGTCAACAGATAGTCAATTTGCGTGTTATGTCCACCGCTGCTAAACGTAATCAATTGCGACTCTCTTTTCTGAAAGAAAGAGTTAATAATACCTAAGTCATGGGCCACCGCAAACTCTAGAAGATCCCTACCTTGGTCGTTCCTATCACCCAAACCAAAACCCCCATGAGACGTTGGGGGCGGTGGGACGGCCGGCCGGTGGCTGGATTGTTGATGTTGTGCTTCCGCCGGAAAAAAATGAGACGTGGGGGTTGCTTGTACGGTGGGAAAAGGATGTACGGAGAGAAAAAGTTTGTTAATTGTGTTATTATGATTGAATATAGTTATATATATATATAGTTAATCAACTACATATAGGGATACAATGGTGATAATTACAAATGAATATTCAGAACACAATGATAATTAGAAGGAAAGTTAATTAAATCTAACTAATATATTCTATCTAATAGAACTTACCAAAGAATCCTGGAAGCCGTGAAAGAAAATAAGATGCTCCAACATCGGGAAATGCTCCAATCAACACTTCAGGCATCGCGAAAATCTTCGAATAACATGTTAATTAGGGAACGGAAGTGCATACCATAAAATATTATGTTGTTACTTTTTCAAAGATGAAGTATAACTTGATGAATACCAGACATATTTACCGTATTCTCAGTGACAATTCTAAACGTCGAATGTATCGATAATCCGACGCCTCCTCCCATAACGCATCCATCTAGAATCGCAGCAATGGTTTCTTATATGTTGCAAGTTAGTAATCTAAACAAAACTCTTTCCTGTAATAACTGGCTCCAAAACTCCAATGTCCAAGTTGAATATATGTATAACCAGACGTGAGATCCCCCCACAACAAAATACTTTCCCGTTTGCCTATAGACCAAGATATATGTGTTTCAATATAACAAATTCGTTGTATGTAGTACCGTGCTTTATAGAGTAAATTAATCGAACTTGAGACGTAAAATTAATTAATTCGGTTAAAAACATACGCCTCTATCAAGTGGGCTAGTCTCACATTAGCTCTATAGAAATATTATGTCATTTTCACTGGAAAACGAGATATAACAATTAGTTATATGTTTGGGAAAACAATTAAGTATCTATTAACCATAATTATTACAAAAAAATGGTTTTTAGAATAATAAAGACTGAAAATTAAATTTAAATTTTAGTTATTTTTGGTTTTTATTTATTTATTTTAAATTAGTTATTTTTGGTTTTATTTATTTATTTTAAATTTTTGGCGCAGTTTCAATATTCTTGCGCTGGCGTGGCTCAATCTATATATGCACATGTTAATGCTTTACTGAAACGAATTTTTTTTATTAAAACTGAGAGTCGATGGGTAATTCAATAAAACGTGTTGGTCAGATGGCTGATTTGATTATTCTCATTTTTTTTACTTCACTGAACAGTACATTGAGCAAGTATGTGGTCTTTTGGTCGATTTGAATCTCCTATGGAATTTTGTACCTTCAATATAACGAGCTTAACCGTGGGGTATCCTCATAAGCTCTCGACTTCTCTTACATACTTCTTAACTGTAATCAATACATGATACATGTAAGCAACACATACACACGATTATCTGTTTTGGATTGTATTGTATTGTATTGTACTGTATAACAAGTACCATCTCATAGTTGAGTGTGTTTAGTTTCTTTGGTCTGTTTAGTATCATTTTTCGTACCCCCCAAGACTTCTTCAAAAATTACCTGCAATAATGAATAATTAATCCAAGTTCTGGCACAAACAAGATTTATAATCTTATTAAACTTTAAAAGTAATTTGTAGGTAAATATATAACATGTAGATACATAAATGGGTTGATAAAACGTAATCCCTATTATTGCACCCCTATTAATTTAACTGAAAATACACCTTGTATAAGATGTAGCATGCAATATACAACTCATATAATGTAACATGTGACCGTCGTCCTTTTATATGGCACGTAGGTTCGCCATTTTATAAGGTTTGCATAACGACTGATTTGACAAAGGGACACGTTTTAGCAACTCGACATAAATAATTGTGTTATGATTATGCCCATGACAAACAGTAATTTGAATTGGCGGTAGCTTGATTAGTTTTGCCTCATTTAAGCCAAACTAGATGACATGATAGGCTTGATTAGAACCGCGCAAACCAAATCTAACTCTAGAGATCAGAAGAGTTGTATGTGAATGTGAAGTACCTGGTCTGCATTGGTGAGAGCCATTATTGAAACCTGCAACTACAAAGCTATAAGATCTTGAGAATAATGGAAGTAACAGTATGCTCAATTTTTGGTGTAGATTTAACAGCCGGTGGGTACATGCATTATATAACAGTGGGTGAGTATATTTGGTCTAAATATAACAACGGGTGGGTACACAATAATATAAAAAGCAATCTGGGCACAGTATACAAAAGTCTTAATATAACCTTAAAATATTCCATTTACGAAAAGATTTGGATTCAAAAGAACAAGAGGGACATTGCGAAAAGACAATTTTTTTTATTATTATAAACCATCCCTAAATATAATAATCTAAATTCTCCTATATATTAAAAGGCAAACCTGAGTGGGACTAACCCATGGTGAGTCGGAAATGGGATAAATCATCCCGGCATCTAAGAGTTTCATCACCTCCTTCTTCACCACATCTTGCATGTTAGGATTGAGGCGTCGCTGAGGTTGCACCACCGGTTTGAAATTGTCCTCCATGAGAATCCGGTGGGTGCAATAAGAAGGGCAACCTCCATGCAATGGCCACTTTGTTGGCTCTCAACACATCTAACAACTTCGACTTCTCACCATCCCCTAGTTTCGATGATATGATAACGGGTAGCTCGGATCCCTCTCCTAAATAGGCATACTCTAGGTGAGACGAAGGACCTTAAGCTCTAAGGGTGGTGGTTGGGTGGTGTTTTCACTAACCTCTAACACTTCGGGAATTATAGAAATCCTCCCATCTCCTATCTCCTCTACCTCTAGAACCTTCTCCTCAACTACCTCTCCTCCTACCAAGTCGGCACCACTAATGAACTCTAAACAATGGTCAACACACGAGATGAAAGAATTCAAGAATATACGGAATGACATGGACCAGTATAATCATCGGAACCACTCGGGTGGCTCATGGAACGATCAATCTCGAAAGTAACTCTCTCCTCACCAACTCTAAGAGTGATTTGCCCATCATAGACATCTATGAGAGCTTTGGCGGTACGCAAGAAAGGACGACCTAAGATGATAGGAACTCGCTCATCAGCTTCCATATCAAGAATAACGAAATCGGCGGGAAAAACGAATTTGTCGACCTTGACTAGCAGATTCTCGACAACACCTCTAGGGTACTTCACGGACCGATCGGCTAAGGATAATGTCATACGGGTAGGTGAAAGCTCGCCTAAGTCTAGCTTCTCGTAAAGAGAGAATGGCATCAAGTTGATGCTACACCTAGGTCGGCTAAGGCTTGTGCCTTGTTGTTACTACCGAATAGACATAGGATGGTAAAGATACCAGGATCGGTGAGCTCATCGAGAAGCTTGTTCAAAACGACGGCGGAACACCCCCCATTCAACGGGACATTCGACAACTCCCCTAATTTCTCCTTATTTCTAAGAAGGTCCTTTAAGAACTTGGCGTACTTAGGCATGGACTGGAGTGCCTCTATGAAGGGTAGGTTGATCTTCAACTGCTTGAAGATATCTAAGAAGTGCCCGTATGCCTTAGAGTATTTTTGATTCCTAAGACGTGAAGGAAACGGGACACGTGAGTGATCTACCAGTGGAGACGGTCTAACGTCAACGGGTGGTCTCACTACTCTCTGCTCTCCTACAGGCTCACCGGACGGTGCGGTACTTTCTGGGACTAGCCTAGATTGCACTTTGCCCGGCGCCTCCATCTCAATCTCCTCATCTACTAACTCTTCATCCTCACTCTCAACTCTCTCCTCTACTCTCGGGTTCTCTACGGTCTTACCACTACGGGTGGTAATGGTCTTGTCTTGGGCATTCGGATTTTGTTGGGTCGTACCCGAGAACTGACCGGGTGATCTCCCCTCGAGTGGGTGCACTAGTAGTGGTATTTGAATTACCACTTGAATATCATCGTCGGATTGCGACTGAGCTTGAGATTGGGCAAAGCTTTGAAACGCTCTTAAACACTCGGCGACAGTAAGTATTCCCATCATGTGACCTCCCGCATTAGTGTCAAAACGATCACGAGTCTCTGGGGTGAGACCGTTGTAGAATTTCTCACAAAGAGCCCAATCAGATAGACCGTGTTGAGAGCAACGAGCAACTAAGTTTTGAAAACTCTCCCAAGCAAGGTAATAGGGTTCGTCGGGCTCCATGTGGAATGAGTGAATTTGATCGTGAAGACGTGAAGCTTTAGCGGGCGGGAAATACTTATTCAGAAAGGCTTGACGAAGGGCCGCCCAAGTAGTGAAGGTACCGGTTTGATAAGAGTCCAACCATGTAGCTGCACGGCCCGCGAGTGAAAATGTGAAAAGCTGAAGACTCCATGGAGGCTAAAGGTGGCGAGCATGCGAGAGAAACGATTTATATGAGCGGGTGCATCCTCGTCATCGCGAACATGGAACTGAATGGTATTGGTGATGGCTGTCATGGCATATGAGGGAATTTGCCATGAGTTTTGGTTAACGATGGGTGGGACAGTGATGGGTGAGGCGAGACCAGTGAAATTTTGGGTAGGTTATTGGTGGACGGTTTGTCTACGTTCGGCCATTTGGACGATGGGTGGGCTTTCGGGACGGGAAGGTGGTGGGGAATTACGGGGTGAAGACTTCGGAGTGAAGTCAAAGTTTGGTAGTTTAGATTGGAGGGTAGAGTCAGAATGGGTGGAAGATGAGGGAAGTGGTGTACATACCTGAGAAGATGAAGAAGATGTGGTTGATTTGTCCGTCAGTGGCTTCGGTGGAGGCTGTGAGCGCAAATGTGGCATCCACTGCAAGCAAAGAACACCTACCAAAGAAAAACAGACACTAGATTACTAAGACTCAAATAAGAAAGAAAAACTAAAACAAAATAAAACACTTAGCACGTATATGTCAATGCAGTCACTCAAAGCTAATAAACGTAATTTCTAAGAGTCCCCGGCAACAGCGCCAAAAACTTGATGTGTGCTAAACAGACTATAAAAATGAACTAACTACGACTCTCTAAGCTAGACACTAAAAAGCTTTAAATTATAGACTCGACTTAAACCTAACAACACAACCGGCAAGTGTACTGATCAATGTAGTATAACCTAAGTAAGTCCGGATATCGAACCCACAGGACTCTACTAATTACGCTAATTAGACTCTGAAAGACTTGGACAGACACGACTAAAACTGTTTTACGGAAAATCTACAGAAATCTATATTAAAACTAATTAAAGACTAAATTAACTAACACGAACGAAGGATGAAAGTTGTTCTCACAAGGTGATGAAGACTACCTAGACTAGAATCCTGGATTGATTTTAAGCGTTTACCGATTAAGTTAATTACTCGTTTTCTGGAACCGGGATCTTATGATACTAAACCTATTAAATACCATCTAAGCCCCTCAACCCTTCTCGAGGTGAAACTTATGGCATTACCTAGGCCGTTAATCCTACCGGTTGATTAGACGTCTTTCCAGTTGTCTAATATTGTGTGACTACCCTAATGATGACCTACTCTTTTCCAATTATAGATCTAGGGCAGTTTGGTTATCTAAACTTGACTTGATAGACTAATAAAATTGACGGGTCAACAAAGGCATGAACTTTTTCCAAAGACCGACAATAGCAATTCGTCGGGTAAGACCTATCAATAGCCCCTCACTTTCCAGGTATTAGGACTAGTAGAACACTAAAATCTAGTAACCTGTTAACAATCACTTCTAAGGTTTACTGGGCCCTTCAACCTTAAAGACTATGAACTTATTCTATGATATAGACACTCACCAAAGTTCACAACCCAATATGACTCTATTTCGTGATATAGACAGTCACCAAAAATCATATGAAGCAATAGCAAACAGAAAACCAAATCAAAGTATGCACACACACCAAGCCAGATAAACAAACTGCTTACAGAGCACAATTAATCCATAACAAACATGTAATTAACGAAAAAGGTATAAACTTTATATCAATCCATTCATCAAAGTCTAGGTAGTAAATGCATTTAGTCTAGCATAGTCAATAACGAAATCAAAACAAGAATAGTCAAACTAGAATTCATCATTACAAGTTTCCAAAAGAGAAAACAAGACAAACAAGGATCGTGTAAACCCGAGAAAGTCTTTAATTGTCAATCTTCACTTGCTCCAATGATTCCAGAGCTTTCAAACCTTCAAACTTGGCTAACACGGCTTCAGAACG
Source organism: Scalesia atractyloides (assembly GCA_947069175.1). NCBI lineage: Eukaryota > Viridiplantae > Streptophyta > Magnoliopsida > Asterales > Asteraceae > Scalesia > Scalesia atractyloides. Next base: position 6,323,578 of record CAMTDV010000017.1, read on the forward strand.
GCTGCAAGAACTCCAAAATTCGTAACCCTAATCAAGGATGATTACGTTTTCTTTTATACCCCGAAATCCAACTAAAAACGCATCACAAACATCTTTTCCCCGAACAGATACCCCGTCGCACTACGCGACGGGTGAGGGCCAGGGCGTCGTAGCGCGGCGCCCCTATATCTGCTGATTTTGTTTCCGTTTCACGTTCAGCTCTCGGTTACGCGTACTGTTCCCGTTTTCCTTCCAAACTGCTCGTATTTCTTCGTTTTTCACAACTTAAAGCAACGGGACCTGAAATCAACGCCTAACGTCAGCAGCATCGAAATTCTAACCTAAAACTGACTCAAACTAACTAAAAACGAACCAAAATAAACACTATAAACATATGTACTTTGCAGTACATCAAACATCCCCACACTCAAGACTTTTTCGTCCCTGAAAAAGAATTTATGCAAAACGGAATCAGAAACAGAAAATTACCCGGGGCAAAACATAAATCACATTATTAAAACCAAGACTCATGTTAGTCACGATTGCAGGTATACTTGTCCTTTTAAACCCAAACCCGGTTCCAAGCCCTTATCATGCAATTCAGTTATGTGTGGTCAATCTACCTAGGGTCTCACTCTAGAAGCCACAGTACATCTACTCTCGCCTCAAGCTTATAGAACAAAAAGGACGATCACTGGACCAATTCTTAACCGTTTTATACCACCATCAAAAGAATTTAAAATCATACTTTTCTTCTTTGAGCATCGACTTTGCTTTACCTAACCCAGAGGCATTCAGGCTGTAGAGTCGTTATCCCCAACTCGGATTACAGTAGGCTTCGGTAAATTTTTTCTTTCCTATGCAACTTCATTTCACACATCCTAGAGGCATTCTAAGTCAGAGTCACCATCCCCAACAAAGATTACGTAGGCCTGCGCTACTTTCTTAGTTTTTAGCTCAATTGATTATTATTTTTTTCTTTTCATGATTAGAAATTCTGACGATTTTGGCTTATAACGGCATTCCTTATACTATTTTTACGGTTTCAATTTCCCACTTTTCCTAGATGAGCACCCACTAGCAAACCGGCAATTAAGGTATATTAAATCAAAGGAACCTAAAACCGACTCGAGCCTACCCGCATATCCCGAACTAGACACAAGCCCGACTATTTTTCTCATATTATCATTGTTCGACCCCGAGCAAAAACCCATCTTTTCTATCATTTTTCGTTTATTTTTCTGCAAACTTCTTTATTCAAAAGAGAGTTTCTAATTTTTTTTCAAAAAAAAATTTTCGGATTTTTTTTTATTTTTTTTAACGAAAATTAACTTAAAGACTCACTATACTAAACTCTAAGATATACTCGTAATGTCCCATCCCCACACTCGAGATTTGCATTGTCCCTAATGCAAGAATCGAACAAAAATAAACACTACCTAAGAATTTAAAAACTAAAGAAAGCAAAAATACAAAACTCTACAATGAAAAAGACTTAGCTTGAAAAATGTGAGACTGCCAACATGCCAGTCAATTCCACATATTGCCCTCCAATATCGAACGTGCTCAGCAAACTATACCAAACTCTCTCACACGAACGGAAAGCAACTTCAACCATCAACCTAAAAGCGCATCCATACCAACCAAACAAATGCAAATATCCAAATACAAGCATCCGAAATTCAAACAAACAAAAACCAAATTGTCTTAAACAATGCAACCAAATCGAACTAAAGCAGCATAAAATGATAATAAGAAATAAAAAGAATATACGCTGCTTCAATCCGCCTTCACCACTCATCGTCTCCTTCATCCATGTGGTGTGAACCCGAGCCTCCAGCTCCATGCTGACCACCGTAGTCATACCCATATCCACTCTGACCTCCACACTAGTCATACCCCGGGTATTGACCATAAACATAAGGGTGCTGCAGCTCAGCACCATAGTCGGGAGGTGGAAGTAACCCAGAGAACGGTGGTGGTACATTAAGATCAATACCTTGCATCATATACCGCAGTATGTCATCCTGCCTGTGGTGGCTCTGCATATTCCACTGCTGGTCAACACGCATCCTGTTCTCTAACCTGTCAAACTCTGCTTGGTTAAATCGTAAACTGCCTCATGAGTAAACGGGTCGGGACGTGGCTGTGGTGGCTGTCGAAGTAGGTACTATGGAGCCGGGATCTCATACCTCTGCCGAGGCCTCTGTGAACGCGGCGGAATAGCACCCTGCATGACATTAGCCCCTCCGTACCTGCTGGCGGCTGAACCTGTGCACTCGGATAATCTTCCCACTCTGGCGGGTCCGAAAATGTTAGAATGCCAGCCGACTCTAAATCCCCATGCTCCAAAAAACTTTGGGGGACCCGCATGCATATGCTCCACTTTGTACTTTGAAAACGCATTCAAATAGTAGCCAACTGCGCAATATAGGGCCCAAGATCTAATGCCGCCCTAGCTCCTCCCTTCCGTGCCCTATTACATGACATGCAAGAAACTCGCTAAGTTCCAATTCTTCCTCTCCACCATGCACATCAAGGCGAAAATATCTAACCAGTTCGTCTTATTCTCACCCGGCTTCCTTCCCACAATGGTAGTCGCTAGCACCTTAAGTATGTTCGTACCCGCGAACGGTGCAGTAGAGATCGACTCCCAGAATCGGGCTATAACACTCGAGGCCAAACAGTTATCCCTCGGATGATTATAAACACCCCTTAACCTGTCAACAAATTTAGCCGTTCGAACTTCTTCCGCCGAATAAAAACCCAACGCTACTCCAAACTCGGCTATGCTCATCTCATAAAGATTTCTGCCTAAGTGAAAATGATACCGCATTTTTTTCAGCAAACGTACTCTCTTTGTGTTGGAAGGTACAATGGAACTCAATGGTTAGTTCTATGTATTGAGGCCAACGACTATCCACTGCTGCTATCAGCCTTGGCCCAAACAAGTCTGCCACTCTATCTCGAGCCCCCATCGTTTATAACCAATCCCAGTCAATAGTACGATGCTCCAACAAATTCGTTTTCACATACTTGACCAATTTCTCTCTCTCTGAAGTGTCTTCCTCAAAGTCCAGAACCGGGTGCTGAACGAGCCTCTCAGGCCGACCATACAGTCTCCGGTCTCGCTCACGGTATCTTATCCGTCTTCTTCTTGGGTCCGGTGCCGGGTCTCCTTGTGGCTGAGGAGATGAACCTCTTTGTCTCTTTGGATCCCTTGAAGAACCTGTGCCTGACATTTCCTGAAAACACAAGATAAAGATGTAAGCGATACGAATCATATTCAAACAAGCTATTTTTGTTTTTTTATTTTTTATCTTGGATGGAGTCAGGATGGAATCAGCCGTATAGCATTACATTCGCGACTGAAACCGAAAATACAGGTGACTAAAAACCTGGGTTACCTTTTACAAAAGCCAAGTATCGACAAACTTGCCCGAATGGATATTGAGTACGGGCAAGACATCTTAAACTTGTACGTGCATATTACTAAACCCGACACTAAACTCTAAAACCTCTATCTAGACTCAAGACTCAATGTACACTACCTCCTCTCGGCACTATAATTGTCCTCAATTAAGCATAAGTGCCAACAAATCCCGACAATGACGCTAAAACAAGTGGGAGTTTGAAACTTTGAAGCATAAATAAGGCGCCTTGTGCAAACGATTTATTTGGAAAACAACTTTGATTCTAAAAATCAGTTCAACAACTTATCTTTCTAGCGAAACCTAAGTTAATTTAGCCAACAAAACCCAAAACATCCATATTAATAGCCCCAATGCACAAACATAACCCACAGGACTCGAACAACCTCAAGCAAACCCAACCGGACCTCCTACAAACCACATTGTGAATAAACATCTCAAACCAACCTAACTACGACCTTTAACCATCATCCATACGGGAAGGATCGCAACTTTAACCAACCGACCAAACCCTAGAACTGCCTAACAGTTGACCCGACACTAAAAACAGTAAATAAAGTAACCTGCAAGAGAGAAAATCACAGAAGACATACCTTGGAGTCGGATTAAGCAAGAAAGACTAAGACCTGGTGTTGTTGTGCTCGAAATCACCCAAAAACACGAAGAAATATCGTGAAATTTGGCAAACCGGATGGTGGGGATTGTAGGGGAAGTGATTGTGATGATGTAGGAAGAAAAATGGGGCGATTTGGTGGTAAAATGGCTGAGATATGATGATTTTTGTGTAAAAAGCGGCTAGGGTTTCGTATGGAGGAGATGGAGTGGTTATTCAGCAAAGGGGTCAAAAGAAAACATCTTTTACTGACCCTGGGGGGCTTCGCGTACCGCGACAGGTGGACAATGGGGGCGTCGCGTAGCGCGGCGCTACCCAAAACAATTAAAAAGTGAACTGACCCTCGCGTAGCGCGACGGGCCTTAGCGGGGCGCGAGGGGCTGTTTTTTACAGAAAGTTTGTGGAAATTTTGAGTCCAATGTCGTAGAAAAATTTTCATATTCCGAAAATTGGCTCCCCCATTGCCTTAGAAAAATTTTCAATCACTTTCAACCATTCAAAACCCCAAAAAAATTTTCGAAGTATTGAACCAACAAACCTGAATCTTCTTTCCTCGTGCTGTATCCTTTCCGTAATGATCATGAAACCTGCGAAAATTCTCAAACACGCAAAACAAAGAACGACAAAACTACCAAAATAACGTTGGAGAGCAAGAAAATAAATAACTACGACTCGTATACAAAAGGTACAAACGGTACACTTGGGTTCTCACCCAAAACACTAAGTGGTGGTGTTCGTTGGAATTTCGAGAGGAGTGTCCTCCCTCTCATTCCTAACTAGTGGCCCGCCAATGTAGTGCTTCAAACGATGGCCATTCACCTTCCAACTTCTGCCATCGGACTCATCCACAATCTCAACTGCTCCATACGGGGACACATCATTCACTATGTAAGGACCCGACCACTTCGACTTTAACTTCCTGCAAACAACTTCAACCTACAATTGTAAAGTAGCACTCTATCACCCTTGCTAAACTCCTTAATCTTCTTCAACTTACGATCATGTAGGGCTTTGGTTTTCTCCTTAATACTCCACGATCGAGCATAAGCCGCATCCCTAAGCTCCTCTAGCTCATGAATTTGAAAGAAATGTTTTCGAGCGGCTTCGATCATGTCGAGGTTGACGGTCTTCAAAGCCCAAAGGGCACGATGTTCTAACTCGACGGAGAGGTGACACGCTTTTCCGTAAACGACCATGAACGGAGTGGTACCTAAAGGTGTTTTGTAGGCGGTTCTAAACGCCCACAATGCATCGTCGAGCTTATCGGACCAATCCTTCCTATTCTTCCCCACGGTTTTCTCTAAAATGCATTTGACACCCCGATTTGCGTTCTCCACTTGTCCACTCGTTTGCGGATGATAAGCGGTGGACAAACGATGAGTGACCCCGTAGCGTGCAAGCAACTTCTCCATCAATGCATTGCAAAAGTGAGTGCCACGGTCACTAATTAGGGCCTTGTTTGTACCGAATCGACAAAAGAGTTTCTTGAGGAAATTCAACACTACTCGGGCTTCATTTGTGGGAAGAGCTTGAGCCTCAACCCACTTTGACACATGGTCAATCGCCACGAGAATATACCGATTCCCTTTCGAGGTAGGGAACGGTCCCATGAAATCTATCCTCCAAACATCAAACACTTCTACCACTTGGATTGGGTTTTGAGGCATCTCATCTTTGGCCGAAATGTTGCCGGTTCGTTGACAAGCGTCACATGCTTTCACAAACCTCTCGGCATCACGAAGTACGGTGGGCCAATAAAAACCACAATCGAACACCTTTTGTGCGGTCGTATGGGCCCCATGGTGGCCTCCCGTTAGACCCTCATGCACATGTTTAATGATGTTCATACCCTCTTCTCTAGACACAAAACTCCTAAGGATCCTATCTCCTCCTATCCTATAAAGGAAAGGGTCATCCCACAAATACTTCCTAGCCTCACTAAGAAACTTACTACGTTGTTGCGTATTCATTCCCTTAACAATATCGCCACTAGATAAATAATTCGCTAAGTCACAAAACCATGGCAATCCTTTTCCTCGGCATCAACAAACTCTATCGACTCATGAGGGAATGTGTCCCCTATCTCCACCTCACGAATCTCCTCTCTCTTGGGATCCTCAAGACATGAAAGGTGGTCAGCGGCCACGTTCTCGGCCCCGCTCTTATCTCTAATTTCGAAATCGAATTCGGAAAGTAAGAGGATCCAACGGATAAGTCTAGGTTTCGCGTCTTTCTTTTGGAAAAGAAAACGCAACGCTGAGTGATCGGTGAAGACTATGGTTTTGGAGAGAACGAGGTATGAGCGGAATTTGTCGAAAGTGAAAACCACGGCTAAGAGCTCCTTTTCCGTCGTGGTGTAATTCTCTTGAGCGTCATTCAATGTTTTACTCGTGTAGTAGATCGTGTGAAAGTGCTTTTCCCTTCTTTGTCCTAAAACCGCTCCTACGGCATAGTCACTCACAACGCACATAAGCTCAAATGGCAAGCTCCAGTCGAGCGAGATAAGAATGGGTGCACTAACAAGCTGCTCCTCCAAAAAGTTGAAGGCCTTGAGACACTCTTCGTCAAAGACGAACAGAACATCCTTCTTTAGCAAACGGGTCATGGGTCGTGTGATCTTAGAGAAATCCCTAATGAAACGTCTATAGAACCCCGCATGACCTAAAAAACTACGAATCGACTTCACACTCGTGGGTGGGGGCAACCTACTAATAGTATCGTTCTTCGCCTTATCTACCTCTATACCATCCCTCGAAATCTTGTGACCTAAAACTATCCCTCGGTCACCATGAAGTGACACTTTTCCCAATTAAGCATCAACTTCGTTTCAACACACCTCTTCAACATCCTCTCGAGGCTCACTAAACACTGCTCGAACGAATCGTCGTACACTGAAAAATCGTCCATGAAAACTTCCATGGAACTCTCTATCATATCCTGAAAAATGGCGACCATGCATCGCTGAAAGGTAGCTGGAGCGTTACACAGCCCAAATGGCATGCGTCGGTACACGAAAGTGCCATAGGGGCATGTGAATATGGTTTTATCCTGATCCTCTGGCGCGATATGGATCTGGAAATAACCGGAAAAAAACCGTCAAGAAAACAGTAAAACAGCTGACCCGCGAGACGCTCCAACATATGATCGATAAAGGGCAATGGGAAGTTGTCTTTTCGGGTGGCGTCGTTCAATTTGCGATAAACGATGCATACGCGCCAACCCGTGACCGTGCGAGAAGGGATAAGCTCATTCTTCGAATTCATGACAACAGTCATCCCTCCCTTCTTAGGGACAACCTGAGTGGGACTCACCCATGGTGAGTCGGAAATGGGATAAATCATCTCGGCATCTAAGAGTTCCATCACCTCCTTCTTCACCACATCTTGCATGTTAGGATTGAGGCGTCGCTGAGGTTGCACCACCGGTTTGAAATTGTCCTCCATGAGAATCCGGTGGGTGCAATAAGAAGGGCTTCTACCCTTAATGTCGGACAACCTCCATGCAATGGCCACTTTGTTGGCCCTCAACACATCTAACAACTTCGACTTCTCACCATCCCCTAGTTTCGATGATATGATAACGGGTAGCTCGGATCCCTCTCCTAAATAGGCATACTCTAGGTGAGACGGAAGGACCTTAAGCTCTAAGGGTGGTGGTTGGGTGGTGTTTTCACTAACCTCTAACACTTCGGGAATTATAGAAATCCCCCATCTCCTATCTCCTCTACCTCTAGAACCTTCTCCTCAACTACCTCTCCTCCTACCAAGTCGGCACCACTAATGAACTCTAAACAATGGTCAACACACGAGATGAAAGAATTCAAGAAATATACGGAATGACATGGACCACTATAATCATCGGAACCACTCGGGTGGCTCATGGAACGATCAATCTCGAAAGTAACTCTCTCCTCACCAACTCTAAGAGTGATTTGCCCATCATAGACATCTATGAGAGCTTTGACGGTACGCAAGAAAAGACGACCTAAGATGATAGGAACTCGCTCATCAGCTTCCATATCAAGAATAACAAACGGCGGGAAAAACGAATGTGTCGACCTTGACTAGCAGATTCTCGACAACACCTCTAGGGTACTTCACGGACCGATCGGCTAAGGATAAAGTCATACGGGTAGGTGAAAGCTCGCCTAAGTCTAGCTTCTCGTAAAGAGAGAATGGCATCAAGTTGATACTAGCACCTAGGTCGGCTAAGGCTTGTGCCTTGTTGTTACAACCGAATAGACATGGGATGGTAAAGATACCTGGATCGGTGAGCTTTTCGGGAAGCTTGTTCAACACGACGGCGGAACACCCTCCATTCAACAGGACATTCGACAACTCCCCTAATTTCTCCTTATTTCTAAGAAGGTCCTTTAAGAACTTGGCGTACTTAGGCATGGACTGGAGTGCCTCTATGAAGGGTAGATTGATCTTCAACTGCTTGAAGATATCTAAGAAGTGCCGTATGCCTTAGAGTATTTTTGATTCCTAAGACGTGAAGGAAACGGGACACGTGAGTGATCTACGAGTGGATACAGTCTAACGTCAACGGGTGGTCTCTTTGCTCTCCTACAGGCTCACCGGACAGTGCGGTACTTTCTGGGACTAGCATAGATTGCACTTTGCCCGGCGCCTCCATCTCAATCTCCTCATCTACTAACTCTTCATCCTCAGTCTCAACTCTCTCCTCTACTCTCGGGTTCTCTACGGTCTTGCCACTACGGGTGGTAATGGCCTTGGCTTGGGCATTCCGATTTTGTTGGGTCGTACCAGAGAACTGACCGGGTGATCTCTCCTCGAGTTTCCTAGACATATCACCCATGACCCTCTCAATGTTGTGGAGTAAGGACAGGTGGTTCTTAAGTAAAAGGTCATGTTCGGAGAGGACCTTTTGGGTGGCTTGGTCTTTAACGAGTATTTGACTCATCATGGCTTTTAGAGTTGAAGATGACCCCCTACATCACTATTTGACCCCTGATTTGGTTGAACATGACTATTCGAACCCTCACCCCGAGTTTGACTATTGAACCCCTTATTGAACTGCCCATTTAATCCCCACTAAAGAATGAACCCTGCCCCCTGTTTGGATTTTGAGCTACTTGGAAACCAGGGGGATTACCGGTGGAATGAAAGTTATTATTATTATTATAGAGTTATTTTTATTATTACGCCACCCCGAGTTAAAATTGCTACCAAACCCACTACCCTGACCTCTACCTAGACCTCCTCCTACGAAGTCGACCTGTTCCTTACCGATCAACAATGGGCACGCCCTAGTATCATGACCCCCTCGGCAATACTCACACTTATCAACTTTTTGCTTGATCACTTTAAGCTCTCGAGTGAGGTTTTCCAACACGTCAGCTACACTAGGATCCAGGTTAACCTGGTTCACCCCTCAAGTGGGTGCACTAGTAGTAGTATTTGAATTACCACTAGAATATCATCGGTCGGATTGCGACTGAGCTTGAGATTGGGCAAAGCTTTCGAAACGCTCTAAACACTCGGCGACAGTAAGTATTCCCATCATGTGACCTCCCGCATTAGGGTAAAAACGATCACGAGTCTCCGGGTTGAGACCGTTGTAGAATTTCTCACAAAGAGCCCAATCAGATAGACCGTGTTGAGAGCAACGAGCAACTAAGTTTTGAAAACGCTCCCAAGCAAGGTAATAGGTTTCGTCGGGCTCCATGCGGAATGAGTGAATTTGATCGCGAAGACGTGAAGCTTTAGCGGGCGGGAAATACTTATTCAGAAAGGCTTGACGAAGGGCCGCCCAAGTAGTGAATGTACCGGTTTGATGAGAGTCCAACCATGTAGCTGCACGGCCCGCGAGTTAAAATGGGAAAAGCTGAAAATAGGTGGCATCTCCGGGTGCTCCATGGAGGATAAAGGTGGCGAGCATGCGAGAGAAACGATTTATATGAGCGTGTGCATCCTCGTCATTGCGAACATGGAACTGAATGGTATTGGTGATGGCTGTCATAGCATATGAGGGAATTTGCCATGAGTTTTGGTTAACGATGGGTGGGACAGTGATGGGTGAGGCGAGACTAGTGAAATTTTGGGTAGCTTGTTGGTGGACGGGTTGTCTACGTTCGGCCATTTGGACGATGGGTGGGCTTTCGGGACGGGAAGGAGGTGGGGAATTACAGGGTGAAGACTTGGGAGTGAAGTCAAAGTTTGGTAGTTTAGATTGGAGGGTAGAGTCAGAATGGGTGGAAGATGAGGGAAGTGGTGTACTTACCTGAGAAGATGAAGAAGATGAGGTTGATTTGTCCGTCGGTGGCTGTCACACCCCGACCCGCAGCGGAAAAGGTGATCGGGGCATGATTGGGTTATCATCAAAGCTCATGACATTTATTATAACGTTTCATATTCATTAATACAATTTAATGGGAAATATACAATCATAATTACACCATCTCCTAAACATCATTCTAGACTTCATTGTTTTCTTCTAAGGCATTTCCTATGTTTTCCTTGCTTCATCCTGTTCACCTGTATCATGTGTAAAAATGGTTTTTGGATCAACAAAAAGTTGGCGAGTGAATCCTATGAAAACATTTGAACAAGTTTATTGAATTGATTGTAAAATAAAGTGCACAACCACACATGAGTAAAAATAGATGTAAACTTATTCACCAATCATTTAATATTAAATAATGCACACACGAACAATAATGGATTTGTTTTGAGGCACGCGTTGCTCAACTCGTCTCCCACGAGGAACTGATGGGCCTGATGAATGAATTGCATATAACTTGACAATATGAAATACATAACTACAAACAATATATACAATCTAAGTTTATATCACAATATGGTATGGCACAAGTTTAAATAAAACGAGTTAATTTTAGTGACACATGACACACCCCAAAACGTGTAATTAAAAAGGGGAGTTGTAAGATTCACTCACATTGGGTGCGTTCGGTTGATGATGTTGAATGCGCACGAAGTTGGTTCTAACCACGAGTGAAACTAACCTAGATAATGGCATAATGGTTCGGTAAGTAAGCGGATTTTATTAATCAATTTTAGTAGAATTGTTGGATATATTTTTGTGAGTTTAAGGCTAATTTCTAACTTAAAAATGTTATTTTTAAGTATTTTTAATGTAAATAAATAAATAAAAGAAATAAAAAAATGTTGATTTTTGACTGTTGACTTTTGACCGTTGACTTGTTGACCTGTTGACCGGTTTTATTGTGGAATTGTATGCGCTGGGTGAGGCTCGAACCCGAGACCTCCCGTACGCGTGCACGCAGCTCTACCAACTGAGCTACGTGTCTAACCCGAAATATTTCTGTTTTTAATTATATTTATACCTTAATTGAATTAATCCGAAAATCATTTATTTCAAAAACGATTTAAATGACTCGCTCGGTGTTCTCCACAGGTCTCGAACCCGGGACCTGTGGGTTAGGTTAACACACAGTCCACCGCTGGACTGTGTGTCTAACTTGTTAAATAATCTGATTTTTATTATACTTATATACAAACTAAATAATTTCGTTTCTGCTTTATATAAAAAGTTTGATAATTATCAGGACCGGTGCGGTAGTCCGGACTCGAACTCGTGACGTGTGATTAAACGTTCACACAGTCCACCACTGGACTGTGTGTCTATCTTGGTTATTATTCCGGTTTTTATTAAACTTAACATCTATTGCAGTGAATCCGGTTCGGTTAAAAAAAAGGAACATTTTTATTAAGGCGAGTGTGCGTGGAACAAGAATCGAACTCGGGACGTATGCGTGTTTATGTGCACACAGTCCACCGCTGGACTGTGTGTCTAACCCGAGATATATCTTGATTAAATTAAACTTATATAATACTGAAATCTTCATCTTCTTCGTTAATCTTCATCCAGAACAAAAATCCGACTGGTTCGATGATTTAATCCAGTTCTTTAGTGTGTTGTGATTAATTACATGTGAGATAAATAAAAAGAGTGAGAGATTAAGTGTAAGATATACCGAACAGTGGCTCCTCTGTTTCGCCGGCGAAACTCCGATGACAGCAGATTATTCCGGCGACGTGTGTCTTGCGGCAGAGGGTCTTCAGCGAGCTTGAGGTGAGTGTGGGTGACTTCGGTATGAGCTCTGGGTGTTCATTGTTTAGAGTAAGGCACAGAGGTGAAGGGTTCGGTTTTCCGGCGAGTTGCAGAAGTTTTCCGGCGAGTGGAATTACGTCGGGAAAAAGTGTGATTGTGAGCGAAAAAGCTAACAGAGGTTAGAGGGGGTATTTATAGGGCAGAACATCGACGAATTTAGTCCGTTTTCCGTCTTGATTCGTCCGTCAATAAGTTTTCCGGCGGTTATGACTTGCGTCGTGGGTTCAGACGTCGGTTATAACCGATGTAATAGTTAAGGCTTCGGTTAAAACAGAAGAAACCGTCCAATCTCGGCTAAATCGTCGGGATTTCCGACGACTGCGATTGGGCGCGTCGGTTTTGAATTCGAGATTTATGTTATGTATTAATTGTTTCTAATAATGAACAAGAAACACAAGTGGCGCAGTGGTTGAATGGTTGGAAGTTAAGGCGTTTGTTGATTCTGGCTGACCCGGGTTCGAAACCCGGCAGCAGCCTTTTATTTTTAAACCACTATTTTTTATACTTTTTCAAATATAAATTATATATTCCAATATACTTATTAATTATGTATCGTTTAAAATTAATTTGGTCATTAAATACGCAACGAAATTTTTAACTGATTGTTCGGTTAATAAACGGAGCGGGTTTGGTAAATCCGGTTTTTGACGGATGTTACAGTATCCCTGCTTTTTAGAAATTTCGTCCCGAAATTTAAGTAGTGATATATTTGTCTAAAAATGATGGTGTTTAGTTTGACAGTTACATACTTAGAAAAAGGAGTAAGTCTTTAAATTTTTGTTCGAGGCGGTAACGTTCCTTGTAAGGGTTGAGTACCCTGCTACAGGAATCGCTTTTTGTTGCCTACGGTAAAAATATTGATAAGCAGAGTTGATTCACTAAGTATGATTTCTTGCGCAAGAGTTTTGATATGTTTGGAAGGATAGGGTTATATCCTAAAGCAAAACTTCTAATACTACAACCTACATGGAACTTCTCATAACCGTCTAACAATGCCTCTGATCCTTTGACAAGAATACTTATATATAGGAAGTACCAGCGGCGTATCCACCATATTCTTGTCAAATTTTCATTGGTTTTATCAGTAAGTTATGATTGGTTCTATGATGTGACTCTAGAACATAAATAAACGCCACAACCAATGTACCAAGAAATTACTAAATCCTACATAGAACTTCTCATAACCGCCTGACAATGCCTCTGATCCTTTGACAAGAATACTTATATATAGGAAGTACCAGCGGCGTATCCACCATATTCTTGTCAAATTTTCATTGGTTTTATCAGTAAGTTATGATTGGTCCTATGATGTAACTCTGGAACATAAATAAACACAACAACCAATACTTGAGTCTCAATTCTGATAGCATACATGTTTGATTTGTGACAGTTCCTCTCTCGTTTGTTGTGATGGAGAGGTTAGTCTATGAAGAAATGGAACACAATCCAATTTCTTTAGATGATGATATGATATGAATGTTAAATCATTGAATGTAACACAATTTCAACCAAGACAAAACTAAATCCTACATGGAACTTCTCATAACCGCTTGATAATGCCTCGGATCCTTTGGCAAGAATACTTATATATAGGAAGTACCAGCGGCGTATCCACCATATTCTTGTCAAATTTTCATTGGCTTTATCCGCAAGTTATGATTGGTTCTATGTGACTCTAATACATAAATAAACATAATCAGCTTAATTCTGATAGTATACATGTTTGAATAGTGACAGTACCTCTCTCGTTTGTTGTGATGGAGAGGTTAGTCCTTGTGGAAGTGAGACATAGCTCAACTTCTTTAAATGATGAAATTGAAATACGCTGAAATGTATGATGAACAAACTTTGACCAAAACATACTAAATCCTACATGAACCTCTCATAACCGCCTGATATTGCCTCTGATCCTTTGACAAAATACTTATATATAGGAAGTACCAGCGGCGTATCCACCATATTCTTGTCAAATTCTCATTGACTTTATCCGCAAGTTATGATTAGTTCTATGTGACTCTAAAACAACCACAACAACCAAAACTTGAGTCTTAATTCTGATAGTATCCATGTTTGAATGATGACAATACCTCTCTCGTTTGTTGTGATGGAGAGGTTAGTCTATGTAGAAATGGAACTCAATCCAATTTCTTTAAATGATGAGATGCTATAAATGCTAAATCAGTGAGTACAAAACAAACTTCAAACAAAACAATACTAAATTCTACACGGAACTTCTCATAACCGCCAGATAATGCCTCTGATCCTTTGACAAGAATACTTATATATAGGAAGTACCACCAGCGTATCCACCATATTCTTGTCAAATTTTCATTGGCTTTATCCTTAAGTTATGATTGGTTCTATGTGATTCTAAAACATAAACAAACACAATCAACCAAAGCTTGAGATAACATAAAGAAAACATAAAACTAAACGATTGGAGTTGAATCTTGATTTTCGGTGAAGGGGACTAGTTGGGTGGTTTCGTTTGGGCCGTCATTATCTTCAACAGGATTGGCGTTGATGTTGAAAACTCTTCCTCTTGCTGGTGGCCTAGCGATTTGGTTTCCTTGATTTGCTTGGTTAACTGGGTTTGCTTGAGCTTGGGCGTTTATAATGTTAACCAATCGAGGGCACGTCTTTCTATAGTGGGTAGGGTCGCCACAATTGAAACAAGCTCGAACATAAGGTAACTGGGGTATTGAGGTTGTTGATATGTTTGGATCATATTTTGAGTAGGGGGTGTGGTTTGGTTTTGAGGGGTGCGGCAAACCTTGCTCAAATGACCATAGCGTCCACAATTCGCACATAGTCGACAAGGTAAGGTAGATGCATGGTGATAAAAACAAGTGTTACATTGAGGGGGAGGTCCAAGGTATGGTTTCTTATTTGGATAAGTTGAGTTGGGTGCTATTTGCGTGATTGGGATAGCTTGGATTGGTATGGCTTGTGAAATTGGTTGATTACGTTGGGTAGTAGCGAAAAGTTGCCCGTCTCTTTTTCTCTTAGAAATGGGTTGAGAAGGGGATTCGGTTTGGGTGGAGTTTGAAGTTTCAGTTGATGCTTTATCCTTCTTCTTCTCCTCCTTGAAGTCTTTATTCCGGATGCGGTTCTCGGTGAGCTCTGTAGCTAACTCCATTGCTGCTTCCAAAGTTGCAGGCGTGGTACTTATTACAGAGTCCTGAATCTTTGACGGAAGACCTCGAATGTAGTGCTCGATCAAACGGTAGAGGGGAGTGAACAAGTTGGGAACCATTTGATTTAACTCGAGGAATCTTTTGTTGTATGTGGTGTGCTCTCCTTCCTTTTGCTTCAACGAATAAAACTCATCTTCTAATTTCTTGATTTCGCTCCTTGGGCAAAACCGTCTTGTCATGATTTCCTTCAACTCTTCCCAAGTCAAAGTCATAGCGTCTTCAACACCTCGTTTGGCCTTCTCTGTATTCCACCAAGTAAGTGGTATTCCATATAAACGACCAGTAGCATATCGCACTTTGCGATCATCGGGGCAATCGCAATTTAGAAAAGTGTTCTCCATTTCTTCAAACCAATGGAGGAGAGCGGTGACACCTTCAGTCCCTTCGTATTTTGGAGGGTCGCAGGATTTGAAATGCTTGTAGGTGCATTTAGTGGTATTTGGGGGAGGGTTGATAACGTGTTGATCTTCTTGATTGACAGGATTAGCGGTAAGGGCTTGTTGGACTTGACTTACAATGTTGGGTATTACGGCAGCCATTTGTTGAGCGATTAGGGCAGCCATGCGCTCGCGGGCTTTTTCTGCTCTCATCTTCCTACAAGCGAGGCTAGAAGACATCTACAAGGAATACGTATCATGAGTATGAGTTGGATGTTTTTGGGATCATGGGTCGTATTTAGGAATGAACATTCATAAATAAAAATAGAAAAATAAATCTACTACATCCATAGGATGTCTTGGGCTTTGCTCGTATTGGGCCTTGCATGCCGCCATACTTCACCTTCGTAATCATGTGGGCCCCATGAATACCGGGTTTTTCATATGGTTCGCATGTGTTAGCCTGGTTACGTACACTAAAACCCGGAGAAAATCGAGAAATATGTATATAACGTATGATATTCGGAATGTGTCCAGGTGTGGACACGGTGACACCTCAAAGTGGGGTTAGTTCGAACGACGTTTGGTGTGGCATGCTTTGGCCTAATAGGTCCTTCGTACTCTCATCGTTAGTCCCCAGGTAGGCAAACTGGTCCGTTATATTGGATTTATACGAATGCCAACCTAGACAGGACGTTCCGACTACCGGTACTTGTACCCTTCCAGTTACTACATGCCCGTCGCGGAACTCACTTTGATGGGATTTGAAAATTGCGACAAAATCTTTGAATAACGAAAGTATGAAAATGATTTGAATATATGAACATTGAAATATATATGATGAATGTGTATGTAAGTATGTATGTTTGACTGTAAGTATAAACAAATATGAAACAAATAAACATCATAAGTTTGTATGTAACCACCTAAACAATTAAAATTTAGGCAACTATAGTATAGGCTCTAAGGGTCTAATAACCTATCCTATATCCCTATAGTCATGGCTCTGATACCAATCTGTCACACCCCAACCCGCAGCGGAAAAGGTGATCGGGGCATGATTGGGTTATCATCAAAGCTCATGACATTTATTATAACGTTTCATATTCATTAATACAATTTAATGGGAAATATACAATCATAATTACACCATCTCCTAAACATCATTCTAGACTTCATTGTTTTCTTCTAAGGCATTTCCTATGTTTTCCTTGCTTCATCCTGTTCACCTGTATCATGTGTAAAAATGGTTTTTGGATCAACAAAAAGTTGGCGAGTGAATCCTATGAAAACATTTGAACAAGTTTATTGAATTGATTGTAAAATAAAGTGCACAACCACACATGAGTAAAAATAGATGTAAACTTATTCACCAATCATTTAATATTAAATAATGCACACACGAACAATAATGGATTTGTTTTGAGGCACGCGTTGCTCAACTCGTCTCCCACGAGGAACTGATGGGCCTGATGAATGAATTGCATATAACTTGACAATATGAAATACATAACTACAAACAATATATACAATCTAAGTTTATATCACAATATGGTATGGCACAAGTTTAAATAAACGAGTTAATTTTAGTGACACATGACACACCCCAAAACGTGTAATTAAAAAGGGGAGTTGTAAGATTCACTCACATTGGGTGCGTTCGGTTGATGATGTTGAATGCGCACGAAGTTGGTTCTAACCACGAGTGAAACTAACCTAGATAATGGCATAATGGTTCGGTAAGTAAGCGGATTTTATTAATCAATTTTAGTAGAATTGTTGGATATATTTTTGTGAGTTTAAGGCTAATTTCTAACTTAAAAATGTTATTTTTAAGTATTTTTAATGTAAATAAATAAATAAAAGAAATAAAAAAATGTTGATTTTGATGTTGACTTTGTTGACGTTGACTTGTTGACCTGTTGACCGGTTTTATTGTGGAATTGTATGCGCTGGGTGAGGCTCGAACCCGAGACCTCCCGTACGCGTGCACGCAGCTCTACCAACTGAGCTACGTGTCTAACCCGAAATATTTCTGTTTTTAATTATATTTATACCTTAATTGAATTAATCCGAAAATCATTTATTTCAAAAACGATTTAAATGACTCGCTCGGTGTTCTCCACAGGTCTCGAACCCGGGACCTGTGGGTTAGGTTAACACACAGTCCACCGCTGGACTGTGTGTCTAACTTGTTAAATAATCTGATTTTTATTATACTTATATACAAACTAAATAATTTCGTTTCTGCTTTATATAAAAAGTTTGATAATTATCAGGACCGGTGCGGTAGTCCGGACTCGAACTCGTGACGTGTGATTAAACGTTCACACAGTCCACCACTGGACTGTGTGTCTATCTTGGTTATTATTCCGGTTTTTATTAAACTTAACATCTATTGCAGTGAATCCGGTTCGGTTAAAAAAAAGGAACATTTTTATTAAGGCGAGTGTGCGTGGAACAAGAATCGAACTCGGGACGTATGCGTGTTTATGTGCACACAGTCCACCGCTGGACTGTGTGTCTAACCCGAGATATATCTTGATTAAATTAAACTTATATAAT
Organism: Scalesia atractyloides; assembly: GCA_947069175.1. Lineage (NCBI taxonomy): Eukaryota > Viridiplantae > Streptophyta > Magnoliopsida > Asterales > Asteraceae > Scalesia > Scalesia atractyloides. The sequence goes on from CAMTDV010000017.1 coordinate 6,341,858, forward strand.
ACTGAAATCTTCATCTTCTTCGTTAATCTTCATCCAGAACAAAAATCCGACTGGTTCGATGATTTAATCCAGTTCTTTAGTGTGTTGTGATTAATTACATGTGAGATAAATAAAAAGAGTGAGAGATTAAGTGTAAGATATACCGAACAGTGGCTCCTCTGTTTCGCCGGCGAAACTCCGATGACAGCAGATTATTCCGGCGACGTGTGTCTTGCGGCAGAGGGTCTTCAGCGAGCTTGAGGTGAGTGTGGGTGACTTCGGTATGAGCTCTGGGTGTTCAGTGTTTAGAGTAAGGCACAGAGGTGAAGGGTTCGGTTTTCCGGCGAGTTGGGGAAGTTTTCCGGCGAGTGGAATTACGTCGGGAAAAAGTGTGATTGTGAGCGAAAAAGCTAACAGAGGTTAGAGGGGGTATTTATAGGGCAGAACATCGACGAATTTAGTCCGTTTTCCGTCTTGATTCGTCCGTCAATAAGTTTTCCGGCGGTTATGACTTGCGTCGTGGGTTCAGACGTCGGTTATAACCGATGTAATAGTTAAGGCTTCGGTTAAAACAGAAGAAACCGTCCAATCTCGGCGAAATCGTCGGGATTTCCGACGACTGCGATTGGGCGCGTCGGTTTTGAATTCGAGATTTATGTTATGTATTAATTGTTTCTAATAATCAAGAAACACAAGTGGCGCAGTGGTTGAATGGTTGGAAGTTAAGGCGTTTGTTGATTCTGGCTGACCCGGGTTCGAAACCCGGCAGCAGCCTTTTATTTTTAAACCACTATTTTTAATACTTTTTCAAATATAAATTATATATTCCAATATACTTATTAATTATGTATCGTTTAAAATTAATTTGGGCATTAAATACGCAACGAAATTTTTAACTGATTGTTCGGTTAATAAACGGAGCGGGTTTGGTAAATCCGGTTTTTTACGGATGTTACAGTGGCTTCGGTGGAGATCCCTGTGAGCGCAGATGTGGCATCCACTGCAAGCAAGAAACACTCCAAAGAAAAACACACACTAGATTACTAAGACTCAAATAAGAAAGAAAAACTAGAACAAAATAAAACACTTAGCACGTATATGTCAATGCAGTCAATCAAAGCTAATAAACACAATTTCCAAGAGTCCCCGGCAACGGCGCCAAAAACTTGATGTGTGCTAAACAGACTATAAAAATGAACTAACTACGACTCTCTAAGCTAGACACTAAAAAGCTTTAAATTATAGACTCGACTTAAACCTAACCACACAACCGGCAAGTGTACCGATCAATGTAGTATAACCTAAGTAAGTCCGGATATCGAACCCACAGGGCTCTACTAATTACGCTAATTAGACTCTGAAAGACTTGGACAGACACGACTAAAACTGTTTTAATTGTTTGGGGGGGTTACGGAAAATCTATGGACATCTATATTAAACTAATTAAAGACTAAATTAACTAACACGAACGATGGATGAAAGTTGTTCTCACAAGGTGATGAAGACTACCTAGACTAGAATCCTGGATTGATTTTAAGCGTTTACCGATTAAGTTAATTACTCGTTTTCTGGAACCGGGATCTTATGATACTAAACCTATAATACCAGCTAAGCCCCTCAACCCTTCTCGAGGTGAAACTTATGGCGTTAACTAGGCCGTTAATCCTACCGGTTGATTAGACGTCTTTCCAGTTGTCTAATATTGTGTGACTACCCTAATGATGACCTACTCTTTTCCAATTATAGATCTAGGGTAGTTTGGTTATCTAAACTTGACTTGATAGACTAATAAAACCGACGGGTCAACAAAGGCATGATCTTTTTCCAAAGACCGACAATAGCAATTCGTTGGGTAAGACCTATCAATAGCCCCTCACTTTCCAGGTATTAGGACTAGTAGAACACTAAAATCTAGTAACCTGTTAACAATCACTTCTAAGGTTTATTGGGCCCTTCAACCTTAAAGACTATGAACTTATTCTATGATATAGACACTCACCAAAGTTCACAACCTAATATGACTCTATTCAGTGATATAGACAGTCACAAAAAATCATATGAAGCAATAGCAAACAGAAAACCAAATCAAAGCATGCACACACACCAAGCCAGATAAACAAACTGCTTACAGAGCACAATTAATCCATAACAAACATGTAATTAACAAAAAAGGCATAAACTTTATATCAATCCATTCATCAAAGTCTAGGTAGTAAATGCGTTTAGTCTAGCATAGTCAATAACGAAATCAAAACAAGAATAGTCAAACTAGAATTCATCATTACAAGTTTCAAAAAGAGAAAACAAGACAAACAAGGATCGTGTAAACCCGAGAAAGTCTTTAATTGTCAATCCTCACTTGCTCCAATGATTCCAGAGCTTTCAAACCTTCAAACTTGGCTAACACGGCTTCAGAACGGCTGCAAGAACTCCCAAAATTCGTAACCCTAATCAAGGATGATTACGTTTTCTTTTATACCCCGAAATCCAACTCAAAACGCATCACAAACATCTTTTCCCCGAACAGATACCCCGCCGCGCTACGCGACGGGTGAGGGCCAGGGCGTCGCGTAGCGCGGCGCCCCTATATCTGCTGATTTTATTTTTCGTTTCACGTTCAGCTCTCGGTTACGCGTACGGTTCCCGTTTTCCTTCCAAATTGCTCGTATTTCTTTGTTTTTCACAACTTTAAGCAACGGGATCTGAAATCAATGCCTAACGTCAGCAGCATCAAAATTCTAACCTAAAACAGACTCGAACTAACAAAAACGAACCAAAATAAACACTATAAACATATGTACTTTGCAGTACATCACCTCACCAAACTACAAAACAGAAAATTGAACCAGTACAAGAGAAAAAGAAAGAAACTGTGGTTTTTATCTCATCAAATCGAATCGCACCCATTTGCTCCATACCAAATTGCTTCTCTTTGCTCGACCCTTGATCCATAGAAACGTGGTTGTTTGTATCTCCCCAAAAATCGCTTTGATGTTTACTCTTTTCCCCCCGAATATGCTCTCATTTCTCGCCTTCCATACTCCCCAACACGTTGCCAACACGACTAGTTGAATATATTTTCTTTTCCAGTCTTCCATCAATGCTATTTTGTGATATTCCAACAAGTCTTTCATTGAGAATGCGAATATTTGTTGTATTCTACACCACATACTTACCTTGTTCCATAATATTGCCACTACAAAACAGCCCGTAAAGAGTGATCTGCATCTTCATCCGATTCTCCACACAATTTGCAAGTTGGAGATCCGGGAAGCATACCTCTCTTTTTTAAACCTCTCATCGTTGATAATCGGTCTTGCACTCCACGCCACCGAAATATATTTACTTTTTTGGTGCCCATTTAACCCACTCATATGGGTAAAATGGAACTGCATAACGGTTTAACAACTTCCGAGCAGAACTCACCGAGAACCTACCGTCACTTGCGGGTTTCCAGATCCACTTGTCCCTTTGATTCCCCAAATTTTTGAAGACAACAGATTTGTTAGATTTTGTAAATGCCTAAGTTGATCGCTCGTACAGGGGTTGCTTCTCCATTCCCATTCCATGATCCTTTCTTCGACAGTTACTCGCTTATGTTTTTCTAATTCGAACAACTCCGGAAAAGTATCCCTCAACGGTCCATCCCCAACCCACCAATCTATCCAGAATCTGATTTCCCTCCCATTCCCCACTTCCCCTTTTATCAATTGCTCGGTATATAAGTTGTATTTTTCTAGCTCTTTACCCATCTTCACAATATTGTTCCATGTGCTCGAGACACCTTCCTTGATTGGTAGATACGAAGACGAATGTTGATGTGAATGGATTGCCATGTTTGTTCTTCCCCATAATGTGTCTTTCTCATGCTTGAATCGCCAGCACCATTTTAATATTAAGCTCATGTTCATGTCTTTAAGGGATCCCAACCCTAGACCCCCTTTGTCAATAGGACCTAAGATCTTTTCCCAACACACCCACGCAGTTTTCTACTTTTTGTCATTTCCACCCCAAAAAAAATATTCTTCTAAGTGCTTCCAAAGTATCCTAAACACCTTGCGGTGCCTTGAATAAAGAGAAAAAATATAATGGAAGGCTATATAATATTGCTTTTAACAAGTTTAGTCTCCCACCCGCCGAAAGCATCTTAGACTTCCACAAAGATAACCATTTTTTGAAACATTCCACAATACACTTACAAGGAAATTTTCCAATTTTGCAATTTATTAGTAATTCCATTTGATTTAAAAAAAAATTCACCCAACCCAACCCCAAATGAATTAGACCTTTTGTGATTAATTTTCAAACCCGAAATGAGGTAAAAGCCCCTCATTAGACGAATAATGTTGCGTATGGATTTTTCCTCCCAATCCCCCATAAACACAACATCATCCGCACACATCAAGTGAGTTATGACAGGTCCATTATTAGGAAGTGCGATACCCTTAATGAACCCTAACGTCGCCGCTTTTGTCATGAAACCCGTTAGCGCTTCCATAGCAATTATAAAAATAAACGGTGACAGTGGATCACCCCGGCGCACCCCTCTATAACACTGGAATTCTAGCGTAGGTGAACCGTTTATTAGAACCAATGATCTGGAGGAAGCCAAAATACCCCTTACCCATTTTCTCCAAACCGTTGGGAAAACCATTTGTTGGAGTACCCGATCAATAAATCCTAATTTATTGAATCGTAGGCTTTTTCAATATCAATTTTTAAAACAAAAGCTTTCTTTTTAGATTTTTTCACCCAAGAGATTACTTCATTGAGAATTAAAGGTCCATCTAAAATATTCCGATTTGACAAGAAGCCAGATTGACATTCAGAGACAACCGAACCCACCACCCCTTTGAGTCTATTGGCCAGTACCTTCGAAATAATTTTAGAGATACTCCCAGTTAGACTTATTGGTCTATAATCATTGAATGAAATCGGGTCGTACCTTTTGGGATTAATGCTAAGAAAGAAGACCCACAACCGCGGTTAATGGTATGTGGAATGTGTCCATGATCTTCAACAAATCCTCCTTAAAGCTCTCCCAATAATATTTTATAAATCCAAAATTGAAACCATCCGGGCCGGGAGCTTTATCACTCTCGCAATCCCACACTGCCTTCTTGATTTCAATAATAGTAAAAGGTGCCATTAGACCTTCGGCGTCATCACTCGACAATTGTTTTATATTTGGAATAGTGAAATTTGGTCTATGAAGCATTGGTTCCGAAATTTAAAAGCAAAATATGTTCTAGCTTCTAGTTTTATTTTTTTCCGAATCCGTCACCCAAACACCATTAATATTGACCCCGTTAATCCTTTATCTAAGCTATACCGGCACCGATGTTGTTCGATTGGTTTGGTTCGTTACCCGTCCAACCCAAAAGGATATTGACGCGTGTTTACTTACGTCTATCAAAAACCATAAAGACAGATACTAATGCTAGTTCCGATACATCGGTCGGTATTAGTTCGTTTCGTTTCGGTGCTAGTAGGTACATGTTCTTGGTTTATGATACAAAAAGTACTTTATTTCGAAATCATCCCGTTGTTATAAATTTTATATTGGAATGTTGAATATCAAAGACAACCATGTTCTTTTTAGGTTAACAAATGCAAGTTATTAAAGAAAAGAATTTTATAAAAATATTAAATGTTATTAAAGAAAAGAAGTTTATAAAAAATACTAAATGGTTATAAGTATATAGTATTTATAATATGAAAGGTGTAATTGAAACTTAAGTAAATTAAACCAAAACCATATGTCATGTTTTTTATTAGTGAAATTAGTATCGATGAAAATTATTGAAAATATAATAATTGGTGGCAAGTTCGATATGTTTCTGGATGTTGCTTTATTTTGTGTGGGCTTGAAAGAAAATTTCTTTTATGTGGGATTGGGGAGACTAATATCAATGGAATTATTCTAACAATAATATGGAATTACTCTAACAATAATTGATAATGGTAATTTTTCTTTTTTGTCGATATTCCAATCGAATATCGAATTGAAGAAACAAAGTCTAAGCATGTTTTACTAAATTAATTATTTTGTAGTCACTAGTCAAACACATACTGCAGCCCAGTTTAAAAGAAAAAAAGTTTCCACACTAAGTAGTAGGGCTGTAAACAAACCGAACGAATACGAACACGAACAACGTTTTGTTCGTGTTCGTTCATTAGGGAAATCAATGTGTTCACGAACGGTTCATGAACGCTTACCGAACGAAATTTTATGTTCGTGTTCGTTCGTTAAAGAAATGAGTGTGTTCGCAAACGGTTCACGAACACAAATAAATTTGGCGAACGTGACGAAGGATAAAGGTGGATAGATCCCTAACTGTGGAACGAAGGTCGATAGTATTCGTCGATGTAAATGATGTAAATAATGAGAAATGAAAAGGAAATGGTACATAACAAGGTGAAATAGGGTTTCCTAATTTAATTATTAGGGTAATGAAATAAATAAAAGTTTAATGGTAATAAAATAAATAAAAGTTTAATAATATAAAAAGTATAGATAAAATATATGAAAGAACAAAAATCTTTAATTAAAACACAAACATATGAACATAAACGAACGCAAATGAATGAATGTTCCTGAACACGTTCACGAACATCTTACCGAACGTTCACGAACACAATTGAACGAACGAGACATCTGTTCATGTTCATTCATTTAACTAATCCAACGAAATTTCTTGTTCATGTTCGTTCGTTTATTAAACAAACGAACATAAATGTACTTTCCGCCGAACGGTTAACGAACTGTTCGCTGAACGTTCGGTACGTTTACAGCCCTACTAAGTTGTATTTGTTGTTGGTTGGAGGGAGGTATCAATTCCCACTATATATGCAACTAATAAATAGTTTCTTTTAAACAAGAAATTGATAATCGGTTTGGGTTTTCTCATTCCTCTATTTCTTACACATAATCATGACAAGAGGAAAATTTGCATCTAGATCAAAACCGGGGCCATTCATAAGGGACTATAAACTCAAGTTGCAAGTGACGGATTTGAGGGCATGTTTGAACCATTTGATGATTTTTCGGGAAAACCAGACACACCCACAAATAACGTAACTGAACAACTCCCTCCAATGAGGATGCCTAACCACTTAAATGTTCGTCTCTGTCCGGATTCTCCCGTTCAATATACTCTTAGTGCCCTAAGAATCTGGTTAAGTGGTAAGAGGCATGTCTTCCCTAATGGAGCTGCAGGTTCAATTCTCGCTAAGGCCATTTTCGACGGACATCTAGGTGAAGGGACAAATCAGGGCCTTAATCCCGTGTTCGAACCTGACCCAGGGGGGTTACCGAATTCCATCAGGTTCCCGTGCATCAGGGGGTACTGTAACACCTCGCGTTTCGACACTTTCTATTTATAGCAAGCTCACGTTGTATTTCTATTTTGGGAAACGTTGTATCTTGTAATCATTCTTCGTTGTAAACCATTGTAATCCGAGACTTGAATCATAATGAAAATTCATATTTTATTCATGTTATACTTAATCATAAACATTTTATACTCATACATTCAAACAGGTAATGCATACTTGTGAATTCATAAAACGTGTGAAGAAATTGCAAATACGTGACATACATACATTATACGATACTTATACATGATACATATATACAATTATACTTGCTCATACTTATTCTTGCGATAAACTAACTTAAAACCCCCTGAAAATGCACTTTTTATGCTTAAAAACACCCCAAACCCCTAAATATAAACCCTAGGGGGCTAAATTGACAAAAATGAAACTTATCCAGCTTCTCGCGGGCCGCCAGCGTCTCCCCCTTCCCTTCTCGCGCCCCGCCAGCTGTCTGTTTTGGCAGAATGTTGTTTAAGCTCATGGATTGGTCAATTTTGGTGCACAAGGATTGTGCTTCTTGCATTAATCACCCACCTAATTAACCCTAATCACCTCCTATGAAACCCAACCCATTCCCACACTTCCTCCACTTTACAAACACTCTAATCTCACTCTCTAAACACTTGAATTCAGTTGGTAAACTCAGAAATTGAGCAGAAAGTTCAAAGCTCTCAAAGTGAGTTCTAGCTCACTTCTACTTCACCTTTCTCACTGTTTCTTCTTCCTTAGCACTTGGGACACCTCTAGGATTGTTTCCTTATGTTCTTCCATGGAAAACCTAGATGGAACTCATTTATATTGAGGTTGAAGTGCAAGAAATTCCCTGTTTTAAAACAAACTTTCCCAAAACTAATGTTTACTTCAAACCATCCTAGTGTTCTTGAGCTTCTAATCAATCTTATGATTAAGGATACTAACCTAGGTTGTTATACATGTAAATAGGAATGTTAAACACTCCAAACTTTATGTTTTCATAGAGCTATTAGCTCACAAGTGATGCAAGGTTAAGACTTGTTCATGTGTGTCCACCTTGGTTAGCTTGGGCTATCCTAAACCTTTTGAGACCACACATCACTTGATGTTTTTCATCAAGATCCCAAGCTAGTTTGCTAGACCTAAAGTGTCACAACCCCACATAGCCGTTGACCATTATCCTCGTGTGCTCTTCGGTTGACTTACACTTGGCTACTTGGTATCTAGATGACACCATATTTACATTTTGTACATTATGTTCTTGAACCCTCCTTGTCACCTATGGTGACTCGTGTAGTGGTGAACCAACCTAGAGGTTCCTAAGTGGATGGTTAATCCTCCCACCTCCTACTTGACTTACTTGATTCAAGAGGTACCAAAGTGGATGAATTATCATCCCACCTCTTACATGACTATAGGACTAATTATGTATATGAACTAAATAATAAACGTAGAAACCGAACCCTTGATAAATGACTAAGTGAATCATCCGTTAAGTTATTAAGTTTCGTCGCTATTGTATGTAGTTCCTTGTCACGATTCTAATAGGTCTTGAACCTATGAAAACACATTCAATCCTTATGGATTTGCTATAGTGTCGTTGACAAGTGCTGTCACACCCCGACCCGCAGCGGAAAAGGTGATCGGGGCATGATTGGGTTTTCATCAAAGCTCATGACATTTATTATAATGTTTCATATTATTATTTCAATTTAAAAGAGATCATACAATCATATCAAACAAATACAACATGTTCTATTCATCCTTCTAAACTTCATTATTTTTCTTCTAAGGCAATTTCCTATGTTTTCCTTGCTTCATCTGTTCACCTGTATCATATGTAAAAATGGTTTTTGGATCAACAAAAGTTGGCAAGTGAACCTTGTTAGAAAACATTTATTATTTATTTCTTATTGTATTTAATACGGAAAAATTGTGCAATATTCCTATATGAACAAATGTAAATAAACATACAATAACAAACAATTAGCATACAATAACAACCCAATAGCATACCATAACAAACAACAACAAACAATAACATACATTAACAAAAATGGGGAACGGACGGCCTATGATAAATGTATGTACTGAAAATGATAAATGTCTGTGCGATCAAGGCTCAATCAAACGGAGCCGATCGTATTGCATGTACTGAAAATGATAAATGTCTGTGCGATCAAGGCTCAATCAAACGGAGCCGATCGTATGTTGGCAACGCCAGGTTCACGCTCATAATGTAATGGGGAACTGCTCAACGCTCATAATGTAATGGGGAGCGGCGGCCTATGAAATTGCATGTACTGAAAATAATAAATTAAATCTAAACAATAACCACACAAACAGTTTATACAAGCTGAATACACATTTGTTCATGATATGATGTATGCACAATGATTTAAATATAATAAATGGTAAGACACATGATACACCCCAAAAACGTGATTAAAATGGGGAATTTGTAGAGATTCACTCACCTTGGGTGCGTTCGGTGAATAATGTTGAATGCGCACGAGTTTAGAGGATTGATCGACGAGGAAAAACTAACCTAATTAATAACGAAAAAATAATGTAAATAAATGGATTTTATTAACAATTTTAATAGTATGTTTGGATATATTTTTGTGAGTTTAAGGCTATTTTCTAACTTTAAAAATGTTATTTTTAAGTATTTTTAATTGATTTTTAATTTAAATAAATAAATAAAATAATAAAAAAAATGTTGATTTTGACCGTTGACTTGTTGACCGTTGACCGTTGACCGGTTCGGTCGGTTATATGTGTGCGCTGGGTGAGACTTGAACCCGTGACCTCTCGTACGCGTGCACGCAGCTCTACCAACTGAGCTACGTGTCTAATCCGAAATATTTCTGTTTTTAATTATATTTATATACTAATTAAATTAATCCGAAAATCACTTACTTTAAAAACGATTTAATGTATCGACGCGGTGCTCGCCACAGGTCTCGAACCCGGGACCTGTGGTTTAGTTTGGCACACAGTCCACCGCTGGACTGTGTGTCAAACTTGGTAAATATTCTAGTTTTTATTATACTTAACATATTACTGAGTTAACCGGTTCGGTTTCTAAAAAAAACATTTTTATTACAGAGGTTATGGTTGTGCTAGGAATCGAACTCGCGTCGTATGCATATTGTTTGCACACAGTCCACCGCTGGACTGTGTGTCTAACCCGTTCATAATATCATTTTAATTAGTCTTATAACATACACAACTTCGTCTTCTTCGTTCAAAACACAGACATCGGATAACTAACTGTTACTTGATTAATCGGTTAATGAATAAGATGAACAATTGAAAAGTATTGAACCGAAGAGTTTGGGGAAAGAAAGTACCGAACAGATCGTCTTCTTCAGAAATCCGGCGAAGATCGTCGGCTCTGTTTTGGTGACCTTCGGCTGTTAGAATCAATTAACAGTTTGGAGGGATTAGATGTGAAATTGAACTACTGAGTAACGATTATCAGTAGGTTTAAAATGATCATACCGTTTAACAGCAAGTTTCTGGGATTTCAGAAATTTTTCCGGCGAAAACAGGAAATCCGGCAATGTCGTCTGGGGTTGATTCTGAGTGATGGAGTGGTGTTATAATTTGTCTAATAATGGAATGAAACAGAAAAATCGAGGTAATTACCTGTAGATGAAAGTCTCGGTTTTCCGGCGACTTGCAGAGAATTCCGGCGAGTGAAATTTCTTTCGACAGAGATTCTTCAGAGGTTTAAGGTGAGTGTGGGTGATGTCAGTATGAGCTCCAAGACCTTATGTTTGGGTAAACAGACGGAATGGAATGAACTCGGTTTTTCGGCGAAAATTTCCGGTTAATTTTCAGAGAATTCCGGTGACTGCGGCGAAGTTTTCTGAGCGAAATGAAGAGTGCAGGTTGGATAGATTCGTGAGTTTAACTAGTGAACAAAGTATAATTCCCGGATTTGAATTGTATTTTTCGGTTTCGAATAGAAATTTAAGGTAATGAATGAAATTGATGGATTTTTCGGTTATAACCGATATGATTGTTAATGTAAATGTTATGACTAAAAGAAACGGCAACGTTTAACGAATTTGTCGGGATTTCCGGTGTCAGCGGATTTGGGCGGGCTGTGTAACTGGGTTTTGATTTCCAGATTGATTTTATGTATTAATTGTTTCAATATGTTAACAAACAACACAAGTGGCGGAGCGGTTGGAAGGATGTGTGTTAAGGCTTTGCTGACCCTGTTGACCGGCTGACCCGGGTTCGAATCCCGGCTTCAGCATATATTTTTTTAATTCACTATTTTTAATACATTATCAAAAATAAATTTTATATTCTAATATACTTATTAATTATGTATCGTTTAAAATTAATTTGGGCATTAAATACGCAACGAAATTTTTAACTGGTTGTTCGGTTAATAAACGAAACGGGTTTGGTAAATCCGGTTTTTGACGGATGTTACAAGTGCTATGTCTAGTGACTATTTTTCATGTTATAATACTTTTCCATACATTATTCTTACATTTACCCGAATACTCCAAATCCACCGTTAACTCGTTACTCATACGCCTCCTTTCCTCTTGTAGGATAACTCGGCGTTTCCTCCCACGGACCAACATCTTCACGGGATTGTTCAAGTGTAGAAAAGACCCAAAAACAAACCGTGAGTATACTCGAATCCCTCTTTACGTTTAACCACTTTTGGGGTGTAACATGTTTACGTATCAAAACAACACTAAACTTATGCTTTATTACTTGCACATAACAATCCATTATACATGAATGTTTGATACTTATGTGATGCTTATACTAGGGATTGAACGTATGTGATACTATAGACATTAGCTTATTTTGAGCCTCCATTTGACATGTATAGCGCTATAGGAGTAACGCACCGCCTGTGAACGTTGGTCATGATGAATTATTTATACTAGTTGCGTAAACAGAGGGTTGACTAGAAATATCACATGCCTAGTGTATGCTCGTATGTATTCTTGTTGCCATGTGGATTTGTTTAAACCTATGCTTATACTTATACGATACTCAAACTTGTATACTCGCCTTTGCTTTTGCATTGAACTCGTATTTTAAACATGTTACAGGATGAGAAGATGATGCTACGAAAAGAAGTAGCGATTGACGCTAGATACACACTAGACGTTAGGTTTATTAATGATGTATCAATTTTGTTATGTTATTGTTACTCAAATTTGTTGTATTTTTTGAATTATGTCGTACTTGATGGTTTATTATGAAATGAAATTCTGTTTAATTAAATATTGTCACGAAATAGCGTTATGAAGTCTCTTGCAATCATGTTTTCGTCTCACTCCGATGTTTCCGCCATCGGTTGGGGTGTGACAGGTACGGTCTCATAGCGGTCGATGAATCGACCTTGGACATAGCCCCGAGTAAAATGGGTTTTACACGTGTGATTCTTAGTCGTTTAAAAAATAGATATTTTTGCGCCTGGTATATTGGACAATGGGCTTCTAAATTCTAATCAATCTTGGGCAAATTTAATGGATCTGAATTTCTATTATACGGATTGGTTAAAGTACAATCCGTATTTATCCTATAAACTGTAAGATCAGATCCTAACATTTAAAAAAAAGTTAAATTAACACATACAAAAACAATACATACATAAAAGTAGCATTTTGAATTGTATTAGCACATGAAAATTAATCAATATAATTGATTTTAGCATATATGTGAATGATATCAAAAAGGAAGATCCAAATAAAGAATTAATTGTTTGTTAGCATAATTATAGGGAATTCAATATAACTGATATTATTTAGGTTATTATTTTACCATTTCTCTATAATTGTTGGATGTCACATGATCACTTTTTAAATGTTTCTTAGCGTTTGTATACGAAATATGGTTTGTATTTGATCTTACTCCTATTATATTCTCACTAAACTCCGGTCTCCAAATACTTTATTGGTTTGTAGTTTAGCGGATCGAGATTGACATGAACTCAAAAATCAACACTTGAACTTTGATGCAAACATGGATATTCTTGGCTTAGCATGAACACGTCCTGTTTATCTTAACTTTTTTTTATTTTATTTAATTTTTTATATACAATTTCATTACTCTAATTACAACTAACAACAAAAATGTGTATAAAATATAATTTTACACTATAAAATATGATGTTTATTACATTTTTATCTTTTAAATTTTGACATAAAATGCTTAATTTATACATAATATATATATATATATATATATATATATAGTGTTAAAAGTTGATAAAAATGTTTAAAATGAGTCAATCTACAACCCCGCTAGATCGACCAGAATACCACTTTTTAACTAAATATGTACACAAGTTCAACATGGAATTGACCCACATTTGGTTCACAATTTAGGGGTGAGCAAATAAGCGAATTAACCGAAATAAACAAATAACCGATTGTTTTACTAAGCCATAACCGATTAATCTACAATTCTAGGTCAGTTTTGGTTATGAATAAGTCAACTTAACCAAACCAAAATGAACTTGATCAAACTAAAATAGATTTAGTCCTGACATGTTGGTATAGTGGTTAGTTATTTGGTTTCTCTCCCTGAGGTCCCAAGTTCAACTCCCACTAGCATCATTTTGAAGGACATTGGTGGTGGCAATGAAGTTTAGGACTAGACCTCTTTGGAGGTCGCCAGTTCGAAACCGAGCCGAACCGGGTTTTACCGCAGTGGGCCTTTGGGCGGGCGGGTTTTCCCCAGAACTGGTGGCTTGTGGCTCGGGTATGCATCCAACTCTGACCGTTATGGAGGAGGGGATGCATTTGCTCGATTGAGAGCATCCCAGGATGCTTATCCGATTATTTAGTTGGCCGTTCAAAAAAAGATTCAGAAAATTGAGAAACTAATTAAACTAATGTTATTATTATTATAGGGAAGGATCAAATAGGAAGTTTGTTTTAGCTGGAAGGATGGGAAGCAATGATAGAGTGACACGTGTCAAAGATAAAAAAAATATTGGAAAGGCATTTTAGTCAAACAAGCCTAAGATAAAAAACTCAGTTCTATAACAAAAAACCATATGTCATTTTCTTTCACGATACATCTCACCCCACCACCACCACCATCACCACCACCACCACCACACGTCGTCACTCCATCGCCCACCACCACCAGAATCGTCTCCCAACCTCACTACTCTTTCAAATTTAACGAGATTTCTGTTAAAAAAGGTACTCTTCTTCTTAAATTTCTTAAGCATTTTGTATTCAAAGTGAAGATATCTCTGATTCTACTATTTCTCTTGATTTATTCATGCGTATGGGCAACATCATTAGTTCCAATTTCATTGAGAAATCATTAATAAAAAGTTGCACACCAGGTGTTTGACAAAATGTCTCAAAGAAAAATTACAAAACACCTTTCAGTTTAAACTTTCATTTAAAATTGTTTTTACAAAAAAAAATGAAAAAACACACATTTTTGTGTTTTTTGTCCATTGTGTTTTACAAAATAATGAAAAAACATATTTTTTATGTGTTTTTTGTCCATTGCGTTTTACAAAAATAATGAAAAAACACAGTTTTTGTCTATTGCGTTTTACAAAAGAATGAAAAACACACTTTTTGGTTATTTTTTGTCAATTGCGTTTTACAAAATAATGAAAAAACACAGTTTTTTATCCATTGCGTTTTACAAAAGAATGAAAAAACACACTTTTTGGGTGTTTTTTGTCAATTGCATTTTCAAATAAAATGAAAAAACACTGTTTTTTATCCATTGCGTTTTACAAAAGAATGAAAAAACACATTTTTTTTGTTTTTTGCCTATTGCGTTTTACAAAATAATGAAAAAACGCAGTTTTTTGTCCATTGCGTTTTACAAAAGACACTTTTCTTTTGTGATTTTAGTCCATTGTGTTTTAAAAAGTACACTTTCTTTTATATTTTTAATCAATTACGTTTTAGAAATAAACTTTGTTTTGTGTTTTAATTCATTGCTTTTTAGATTAAAAAAAAAACATTTTCTTTTGTGTTTTGTCCATTGCCTTTTAGAAAAAAATACTTAATTTTGTGTTTTTTAGTCCATTGTGTTTTATAAAAATGAAAAAAATTGTGTTTTTTTTCATTGCGTTTTACGCATCTGGGTTATCGAAAACTTTTTTCAAAAGTATAGCAATAGTGTACTCGTTTTAAAGATAAAAAACGCTCGTTTTTATGGTGCAATTTTTATAAAAAAAATAATTCGTATGAATGAGTTATTAACGTTTGAAAAATGGAGGGGAATTGGAGGAGAAAGAAACTATTACCTTAATTGACTAAAATGCCACTCAACAAACTCACGCGCTTCCTTTTCTTCCTTCAATTCCACCCATTTAATCTTAATCCTTGATTAGTAAATAGATTGTTAAGATTATTCATATCATTTTTACCCATAGAAACTTCCTAGTATATCATGACCCTTATTATTATTATTTATAAGTTATTTTATTATTATTATTATTATTATTATTTATTAAGTCTCACTCAAAAAACCTAGTCTCATACGTTCAGGAGGTTCACAAGTCAAAACAACTAAAAAATTTCAAGTAAAAAGATCCATATCGGTACGTGCGCAGGAGACCCGACCCGAACCCAAAAACCTATAAATGCATAAACAGAAGACCGAACCTTGGTCCATAATTCAGGTGATTTCTTTTGATTTTGCATTGCAGAGTTTGAAGTTTACTATGAAATCTTAAATTCATGATACCCAGTTTTGTTTAAACTTTTGATTTTGGAACTCTATTGAACAAATAGAGACAATTTGTACAATGTTTGAATGTATACATACCACCTGTTTGATAAAATGCCTGTATGAAAATTTCATTAGTTTTTGAATGCAAACTTTTGTAAGTTTAATCAACTGATGAAACATGCATTGCTTATTGTTTACTACTGGTTATCATCATACAGATGTAATGGATGTTAAAGACACAAATGATCAAAGTTTCTAGTTTATATGAATGAACAGGACCATCATCTATACCATCTCAAATCCTCAATATCCTCGAATGCTCGAAAAATGTTCAACTTTCGATCAACTCAAACAAATTCACGCGCAAACCATCACTGTCGGTCTTGCTCGGTTTACTTACATAGCCAGCAAACTCATGGGTTTCTCGGCGATATCCGATATAGATTACGCGCACACTATCTTGAACCAAATAAGCATGCCTACCATCTTTGATTTCAACACTATGATATTGGGTTACTCTAAAACGTCAAAACGAGAAATGGGTGTTCTACTTTACGCTAAAATGCGTAACTAAGGAATTAAACCGAATGCTCGTACGTTCCCTGTGTTGATCAGAACGTGTGATTGTTTACGGTCGTTGGTTCAAGTGCATGGACAAGTCGTATAGTATGGATATGTTTCTGATGTTTATATTAAATTTCATGGTCAAAGATTCTAAAGTTTGGTCAATGTTTTTATTAATGATGTTTTCAATAATATATATGGACTGTTTGGAGGGCATGATGGATTTACCCTAAGGTAACCTTGTGTCATTGTAACTTATGCATGGCTTTTGTCTCATTTCGGTTTTGAGTCTGGCCGACCAGTCCAGCCAGCGAAACAGTAGTATGACCGGTTTGACAGTCGAGTTTTCAAATCATCGTTATACCTCAAGCAAGATCATGAAATAAGTTCGGTTCACAAGGTTCGCATTGTAGAATGAAATGGAAGCATAAACTCAACAACAAACACATTACACTTCATGCCATATATATGGTTACCGGTGAGTGATTAAAACGACCATAAACGGATCAAACTACATGAATCATACTCGCTACAAAATAACAATCCACCCGTGCACCAAAACATTCACGATCAAGTTCGAATAATCATGTAGACTGATCCAATCAGATCCACCCAAGAACCAAGTCATCTTATAGACAAAGGTGTTCTTTCTCAACCAAATCCCATCCTACAAAACACAAATATAACCTCAAATTTAAAAAACTTTAACCTAATTAAACAAGCAAAAGCCACAAGTTTTGAACCACCTACCTGCCAACTAAGCATATGTTACACCCTTGGAGCTTTGGGGGCTGCATGTGTCACCTGTGTGTCAACTTTATCCTGCTGTTTTTTGCAAGAATTAGATATAAAAATTATGCTAAAGTGCTAAACATAGTTCATTGCATAGTTGTTAATGGCGAATAGCGATAAGGTACATATATGCTACATAGCGAATAGTGATAAATAGCGGGCGGCTATTTTATAAAAGCGATACACTAGAAAAAAAATTTTTAAAAAAATATATCTATATTATATTATTATATCAAAATAGCTTTTGCTATTTTGTGGGATAGACTGGGTATGGTTGTTGTTGTTGTTGTTGTTGTTGTATATCAAAATACCCTGGTATATACGCTATTTTACATGTATATTTAACAAAAACCTAAAATCCAACTACTTTATAGCTATATTTAATTGCTAATTTTATTAAAAAAACAAAAAATAAAATAAAGGTTGCTACCATCGCTATCTATTGCTGCAGAGGCTATAGCGAGACTAGACCTATACGCTACGCTATTCGCTATAACGAGCGTAGCGGTCGCTATTGACAACTATGGTTCATTGGCCACAAAAGATTGACATGAGAAAGATCGTGTTTTTAAGGATTGATAACTTAAATTTGTCCAATAAAAACATATGATCGTTAAATTTATATGCACGAAAAGAAGACGAGAAAAAAGAAAAGCTTACCGATCCCTTGCTTTCATAGTAGTCGTCGAGAGCCCACTGATATTTTGATTGATTCAACCCAAACCAATGTGCTACATACTCATCCAAACTCGAATGTGCTGTTATATAAAAACGCAGAAGTCAACCCAAATGTAAAATAACGAAAAATAAAATACATTCCCTAAATAAAATACAATCCCTAAACCGAAAACACAATCTTTGGCATTGATTCACGTTTGCAAAAAAAATGCACAACATTGAGTAACCACAAACAAGTATATATGAGCACAGATGTAAATGCAAAAATCAGAACATTGTACTAGGATAATCTGTGCAAAACCTAACCTTGTTACAACCAAAAGCAAGCACAAATCGTCTAAAATTCGATGCCCCTCGTGTCTCTAGTCTTTTTCAAGAACCAGAGATGACAAACGAACTAAACCCGATGGGCAAACCCAAAATAATCTACTGGTTCACTAACTTTTAGTTTTTTTTCTCTATAGTTCTAATTTCCTTTGATAATAAAATTATATAAAAATTAAATCAGTAAGAAATGTATTAAGAAATCCAAGAGGGTAATTTATAACAAACTAACGGGTATACTAACAGGTAATTAACCGACACATATCCGATGGGTATTGGGCCCGGTATGAAGCACAGTTTTACAATCGGGTACGTAACTTGCGACTAGGATTACCAATACCCGTCCCAAACCTGTCTCATTGCCAAACAAAGTGATCAAATATTTTGAACAAAATTTATACATACAAAATAATTCAAAAAAAACTGACCAGGAAACAAACTCTACAATCAAACAAATAAACAGATCAACTGTTCAAATCTGGTGAAACAATTTCCAAAAAATAAAAATATATATAAAACTCAAAACTAAAAAAAAACGAAATACAAAAGATACCCTTTTGTACTTTCGCAACAGCATCCCATATAAACCCGGCTTTGGGTGAAGTAGACTTCGGGTACTGAACTGGCGGAGGCTGAACCGGATGAGAAGATAGAACCGGCGGCGATTGAACCGGCGGATCAGAAGGATCGGATGGATGGGTAATGAAGACGGTGTACGGACCCATCTTTCCGATGGTCGGTGGAGGGGTCGCCGGTTCACTCATGGATGAATTTGGGTGATGAAAATGAGTGAAATTGGAGAGTGAAAAACAAGGGTTTTGCAAGAAGATGGAGAGAGAGTGAAGGGGGTTTAGTTTAGTTGTGGTGCTATCATTGTCTTTTTGAAAAGGGACTATTTTTCTCAACTTGTTTCATTGTTTTTTTCTTTTTCTTTTTTCATTTATTACCAACACATGGACTGTATCTCTTTTCTAAAGTATTATTAATTATTAATAGAATAGAATAATATTTAGAGTTAAGAATTATTTTTCAACTCGAAAGCACGGAAACACCTATGAGGTGCTGTCTCCCGTCCTGGGACTGCTAGGGGACGGAAACGGCACGGGGACGGCTGGGAAACGTCTTCGGCTTGTTGGAGACGGCCTGGAAACGCGCTGCGAAAAGGGACGGGGTTTGGGGACATGCAGGAAACGTTTTCCTTTTTATACCTTTCAATCAATTGCGCATGTTCCTTCAAAGTTTTCTCGAGTTTTCCATCTCTTGTTGTCTTGTATTCGCCATTAACAGATTTACAGAAGGTTGAAATCGGAACAATCAATTTCAACGAAAGGAATGAATCGGACTCAAAATTGAAGGTGAATCAACTGATACGATGATCGATTCACAGAAATGAAGTGAACGGATGTTAGATGGTTGATGATTGTAATGAAACAGGTCACCGGAGCGAGCTTGATCGGAACAAGCTCTGATACCACTGATAGCCGAGAATTCAGATTAAGAACAATTAGAGGAAGAAGATGAATCCAAAGTCTAAGCTTGATCATACTGACCGGCTTAACTGCTTTTATTAACCACTTTTAACGACTAACAGAATTATTACAGACTTGACCCACAACTAACAGACTATTACAATCATACCTTTTATACTCGAGAAAACTTTACATCAATATATAACTATTTTGGGGTTTTGTGTTACATTATCTTTTATATATTTATTTTTTTATATGTTTTTACTCCCGTACCCGTCCCGTCCCTGCTTCTTGAGTTTTTTAGTTTTGCCGTTTCCCGTGCCCGTACCCGTACTCGTCCCAGTGCATCATAGCCTTAATGTCTAGCTAATGTAATGAAAAAAGTGTTGTTGTGATTAAGTTGGTGAAGATGCAATTAGTTTGGTCGAATATTAGTTGGTTGTCTACAACACATGTTTATGGTTCGAGGAGTTGTTCCGGGTTCTAAACAGCTTTGTTTTTTATACGAAATTAAGTATCAATATTCCCGACACATTGTTCTAAGTGCTACAAAAGGTTTTAAGTTAAATGGGCTTAGTTAAAAGGTCATAATAAGCTCAAAAAACTGATTTACAGGTTCTGTCTAATCCAGATCAGCCTGCTTGCAGAGGTCGTTTCAGTCCCTTAACCATTTTATTTTGGCATGATTTGTTGTTAGAGGTTAGCTGACATCATAGGTGATTCTATGTTATTTTTGTATATTTTCTGAAATCGTTTGATGTGGTTAAGTGGGTATTTTGTTAGTAAAATAGTGGTTGATAGCACACTCAAAGGAAACCTTTCGGGGTCTTAACTGTTTTATTTCGCCATGATTTCTTATCAAAAGTTAGCTAACATCATAATTGATTTTGTATAATTTTTGTAATTTTTTTTAAAATTGTTTGAGACGGGTTTGTGGTGTTTTATTAAGAAAACAGTTGATGACAACAATGTGTTTAATAATGTTGTAATGGATCAAAGGAGTATTCATGACTAACCAATGATAACGGGTCAAGAGGAAGGATAATTAACCTTATAGTTTTAGTTAGTGATTCATGCTGAATATTATGATCCTAAAATGATAACAAAATGTAATAAACATAAGTTAGGTATGACTGAAATGTACAACAAGGTGAATATTAGACTTTTAACCCGCTGGCACTTTATGAACGAATTGTGTTATTCTAAGGTGTTTGGGTTATTCCCAAAAGAATGGTTACATGCTGCCAATAATCTTCATGATGGCGACGGTCGAGTTTGGACGTGTTAACAGGTCGCACATGGTTGAAGCACTAGTTGGCATGTTAGGCATATATTGTTTTGGATATTGATGTGTTTAAGCAGGTTTCGTGAATCTATACTTCTCGGTTCATGCTAATATGAATATATATGTATTTTCAGGCGTGAAACTAGAATATGCAAATTCCAATTTAGCCTACTGTGGAGACCAGGGTTTTTACGCCCTCCTTTATCTGTGCTACGCGTTGGGTCTGTTTTCACGTGTTTTGATTTTAGGTGTTTTAAGTTAGCAAATTCGAGGTTCGGGTCCTTGTCTGTTATAATTACATTTGTTAACAAGTCCTCACTTAGTTGTGGCTAATCTTATTATGGTGATCCCGTGTAGGTCCAGCGGATGTGATTGATGATTGAAGAGACCAAGTTATGTGGACTAACGAGGCCACCTTAGGTCTTTATTATTAGGGGTGTAAACGAGCTGGGCCGAGCCCGAGCTCGACTAGGCTCGAGCATGGCTCGTCATGTTTCTATGAAGCTCGAGCTCGAGCTCAGCTCAGTTCGAGCCTACTTATTTGAGCTTGAGCTCGGCTCGCAAGTAAAACCCAAAGCTCGAGCTCGGCTCGAGCTATTTTAAAGCAACCTCAGACGAGCTAAAAACTTGGCTCTATTTAAAAGCAACCTCAGACGAGCTAAAAACTTGGCTCTAGCTCGCTTCAATATCATTTAAACGAGCCAAAGCTTGGCTCGAGTTCGGCTCGCCAATGTTATCATCATCATCATTATTATTATTATTATATTATATATAAAATAAATATTTTTTTTCTTTGGGCTCATTTTGGCTCGCGAGCCTAAACGAGCTTTGTATTTCCGACTCGAGCTCGGGCTCGATAACTAAACGAGTTATATTTCAGGCTCGAGCTCGTTAAAGCTCGGCTCGTTCGAGATTTTAATCGATCCGATAACAAGTAGCTCTCGAGCATCTGCGGTTGTTTACACCCCTATTTATGATATTGAATGGAAGAGTGATTACTCGAGAATCGTTTCCGAGGATTCCGGATTATGTGACAAAAAGCCGATGTGATCGGAGTGGGCCACCAAGGTTTAAGATCTTGTGGTTTAATGTGTATCATTTGTTAAATTTCTTGTCGGTTCAAATATTTAAAGGTTGTGAATTAGAGTTTAACTCGACAAATTTATAGCTAAAAGGTCCTGTGTCAATGGTGCATCGAGTCATGTGTAGTTTGTAGTGTCTTGATTGCTAAACAGGTTCATCACCGTAAGGAGTACCTTTATTTTCGTATGTGTCATGCCAAAAATTTTCTAAAAGAAAAGGGAAATAAAGCACAAAAAAAAAGAAAAAAATGGCCTAATTTTCGCAAAGTGTAAAAGATTGTGTTTCAAATTTTGGGACATTAAATTTGGTGTAGTTTGTTCATTTTTTTTACTTGGAAGTTATTTAGTGACTTAGAGTGCATATAATGGAGGCATTTGAACCTCAATATTTCTGGAATAAAATAAAACCCTAACACAAGTCATCCCACATTGGTTTTCGCAAAGTGTAAAAGATTGTGTTTTAAAATTTTAGGGTATTATATTTGGTGTAGTTTGTTCACTTTTTTACTTGGAAGTTACTTAGTGACTTAGAGTGCATATAACGGAGGCTTTTGAACCTCAATATTTCTGAAATAAAACCCTAACACAAGTCATCCAACATGGAAGTTAGTTGATGGCTTGGTTTGGTTTGGTTTGCAAATGTTCCAAGAAACCAAATATAATGAACCAGTTTTGAAAGAAACCAAGAAAAATCCCAAATTTAGACCTCAAAATGGTGATGTACCATTTTTGTTTACCTTGGTAAACATGTGGTAACACTCCTAGAGGTTATCCAAAGAATAAGAAAGCAAGAACACAATAAGAAATTGTAAGAAAATGGACCAAAACTCACTATTTTGAACTTGGAATTTTCTCTCCTAACTTGAGAATTGTGGAGATTTGAGAGTGTTTGGGGTGTGGAAAGTATTTAGGAGGTGGTAATGGGTTGTATTTATAGTTGGGATTAGAGTTTGGGTGTTAAATGAGGTGGTTGGGGGTTAAAAGGAGGGAAAATGAGCCAAAATTCACGAAATCCAAACAATCTGCCAGACTAGGTCCTTGCGAACCGTGAGAGGTTTGGTCTTACAGCCCGTAAGACCTTTCAAAAATACTAAAATTCCATTTTGGCCCTTTTGGTTAGGTTTGGTTGTTATTTGGGGCCATAAACGCATAGTTAAGCATGTTTTGGACATTTTAAGGTGTAATTACGTAGGTGTAATGTATGGACATGTCTGAATATCATTCCGAGAAATTATAATCTTGATTTATGTCATGGTTTTTAAATAAAACGTGTATCTCGTGATTGTTTGTGTACTATGCATGCATGATTAAACAAGTATGATATAAAATGTGATTTCCATTATGATCAAAGTCTCGAAATTATATAGGATTGAAATTGAAGATACAAATTACAATAAAATGAAATGAATTTAAAAAATATGGAACGTTACAGTCTCCCCTGCTTTAGGAAATTTCATCCCAAAATTTATTCAAGAGGAAGACTCTGGGAAAAGATGTGGGTACTTGGTCTTCATGTCGCTTTCAAGTTCCCAAGTGAATTCGGCACCACGTATTCCTTCCCAACGTACGTTGACAATAGGAATACAACTACGTCCAAGTTGTTGATTCCCCGATCTATGTTTCGGCTGGTTTCTAGATGAAGTGCATGGACTCATTGATGCATATGTTGTCGAGCGGGATTTGAAGTTCTCCTTCGGCTAGGCACTTCTGAGATTTGAGAAGGATGTTGGATGAACATTGCAAAGCTCTTGGGATAGGTCGAGTCGATAAGCCACTTTACCAATTCTTTCGAGAATCTTGAAAGGACCTACAAAACGAGGAGCAAGTTTTCCTTTCTTACCAACGCACAATACTCTCTTCCAAGGGGATACCTTGAGGAGTATGAGATTATCAACATTAAATTCCAAATGCTTTCATCACTTGTCAGCATAACTCTTTTCCCGCTTCTTAAGGCAAGTAAGTTATCGCGGTTTTGCAAGATTTTATCCGTGATCTCTTATATGAGCTCGAGACCGGTGGTCTGTTCTTCACCAACCTCATGCAAACAAATATGCTAACGACATTTGCAACAATAAAGTGTTTCAATGGTGTCATTTTGATACTAGAATGGTAACTATTGTTGTACGAAAATTTGACCAATGGTAAATGTACATCCCAATTACAACCAAAATCGATAACGCAAGATCGAAGCGTATCTTTGAGAGTTTGGATAGTATGCTTGTTTGACCATCTGATTGTGGATGGAAAGTCGTACTAAGGTTGAGAGGAGTACCCAAAGCGGATTTGATTGTTTGCCAAAGACGAGAAGTGAAACGACCACTGCAATCGGAGATGATGTCGAGAGGGATGCCATGGCGACAAATAACTTCTTCCTAGGGTTGTTCATAAAGCTCGCGGCTCACAGCTCGGCTCGTAGCTCGCTCGAAAGAAGCTCGAGGAAAACTAGCTAAAAACTCAATTTGAGATGACGTGAACCAAGCTGACTCATTTTGTAACCGAGCCCAGCTCAAGCTAAGTTCGGCTCGTTCTTAGGCTCGTTTAAGTCCAATGTAAAGCCCAAGCCGAGTTAAGCCGCCTGAATTAATTTCGAGCTTGAGCTTTGACCCCACCCTGAATTAATTTCCATGTAGATACGAGCCAATTTCTCAACTTGATAGTCTTCATGAATGGGGAAAAGTGAGCCGATTTGGTCAATCGGTCATTGATTACCTAAATATTATTGTGCCTGGACGATGTTCGTGGGAGTTTGATAATGAAATCCATGGCAATACTCTCCATTTCCACATCGGAATCTCGGGTTGTTCGAGTAACCCGAAGGACGTTGGCGTTCGCCTTTCACTTTGGAACAAGTGAGGCATTAGGACACGAATAGAACAATGTCCTTCTTCATGCCCATCCATCAATAGGTACGTCAGAGGTCTTGGTACATATTATACGCACCACGATGAATGGAATATTGAGATTTACGCGCTTCGTTCATCAAATGAGCATGAAGGTCATCACGGTGTGGAACCCAAATACGGTCGAGATAGTGAAGAATTCCGTTGGGTTTGGACTCGAGTTGACTTTCGGCACCACATTGCATCTCATCGTACAAGTTATCTTTGTTGATGGACGAGTATTGAGCCTCATGTATACGAGATTTGATGTCGGTTTGGAGTTACAAACAGCAAATACTATGAACCTTGACATGACCCTTTCGACTAAGGGCATCGGCCATGACATTCGCCTTACCGGGATGATAGAGTTCTTTAGTTAGAGTTCCTTTTAGTTGAGTTCATGTTGAATATACGACATTCGTAGTCGTAGTCGTTTAACAATTCTACCCATCGTCTCTGACGCATGTTGAGTTCCTTTTAGTTGAAGATATGTTGGAGACTTTTATGGTCGTGAAGACCACACATTTGGTAAGGTAGTGTCTCTAAATATTTAGAGAGAAAACAACCTACCAAGTTCGAGGTCGTGAGTGGTGTAGTTCTTTTCATGGATCTTGAGTTACCTTGATGCATAGGCGATGACATTGTCTTGTTGCATAAGAACACAACCGAGACCTTGGTTGGAAGTATCACAATAATCAATGAAATCGTCGTTTCCCATGGAAGGGCTAGGATAGGGGCATCACAAAGCACACGCTTATGGTTTGGGAATATTTCTCTTGTTTGGGACACCAAACAAAAGGTTTATCTTTTTTGGTCAAACTGGTGAGAGGTACGATGATCTTGGAGAAGTTAGAGATTAAACGACGGTAGTAACCCGCCAATCCAATGAAAGAACGAACTTCGGAAGGGAACTTCGGAGTGATCCAGTTTTTTACGGCTTCCGTTTTGGTAGTATCAACGTGAATACCATTCCCGTTAACGTTGTGACCAAGAAATTGAACTTCATGTAGCCAAAATTCACCTTTTTTTAGAATTTAACATATGGTCGTTTGGCTCAAATGAATTCCAAGATTAAATGTAGGTGTTGCTCGTGTTTTCTGTTGGATTTAAAATAGAATAAAATAGAACCAATTACGAAATGATCCAAATAAGGTTTACACACACGGTTCATCAAGTCCATGAAAATCGCGGTGCGTTGGTCAAACCGAAAGGCATAACCATGAATTCGTAATGCCATACCTTGTGAAAAGCGTCTTTGGGATAACTTCTTTGTAGACTCGAAGTTGATGATAAGCAGAACGGAGGTTGATTTTCGAGGAAACAAGTTGTTTATTGGAGTTGATCAAAGAGGTCGTTGATACGCGGAAGAGGATAACGATTTTTTAGGGTGAGTTTGTTGAGTTCACGGTAATCGATGCACATGCGAAACGAATCGTCTTTCTTTTTTACGGAAAGGACCGGAGCGCCACAGGTGGATGCGCTAGGGCGTATGAAACCTTTATTAAGCAATTCTTGAAGTTGGCTAGATAGCTCTTGCGTTTTCGAAGTGCGAGACGGTAATGAGATTTTACAACGGGTGTAGCGTCGGGTATGAGGTCAATTTGGAAGTCAACAGAACGAGCAGGAGGAGGACCAGGTAAGTCTTCAGGGATGACTTCGGGAAATCGCCAATGATTGGAATGTCTTTCACACTTCGTCCTTTGTCCTTCTCCTCCATAACGAGGGCTAGAAAGGCAAGGTACTCTTTATGTAAGTACTTTCGGGCTTGTGTGCTTTGTTGGAGCTATTTTGATTATTCTTGTGGTGGTTTCAAGAGCGATCTTCAAAAGGAGTGTGGGAGGTTTGTAAGACATCATATATTGAACCATATCAAATAAATTTGGATTTCTCCTCTCCAACACACCATTGAATTATGGTGTTCCGGGGCGGAGTGAGTTGAGAAACTATCCCACATTTCTTTAGATGTTCGTTAAACTCTTGACTAAGATATTCTCTACATCAATCCAATCGAAGTTTCTTAATTGTCCTTTACAACTTATTTTTGTACTTCATTTTGGTATTGTTTGTACATTTCAAATGTTTCATGTTTATGCTTCATAAGGTAAACGTAAACGTATCTACTATAATCATTAGTAAAAGTAACGAACTATCTTTATCCATGTCTACCCATGTTCTAAACAGATCGCACATATCAATACGATCAACCCTAATAGATCCTTAGCTCCTTCACCAACATTCGAGGAAAGTGCTTTGGTATTAAAAAGCTTTCTGTTATGTTAGTTGAGTATTTATTCTAAGTTTATAATGTTAAATTTAACAAAAGTCGTACACCGAGTAACCATCGTGTGCCATATGTAATTCTAGCAATATTACACATACAAAATGATGTTATTAACTCGGGAGCCAAAACGATGGCTTTTTAGCTCACATAGTCACACATAAGAGTCGATCATGAGTAAGGCGGAGCAAAGACGTGTATATTAATCTCTTTTAGTTCTCTTATAAACGACATGGCACTTAAGTATCCTCCTCGTCATTAACCCTGAAATTTAAGAAAAATCACCTTTTTATAAATTTAACTCACTTTTATAAAACTTTCCGTAACTCACTTCCTTATTCATATCTTGCATACTTTAGTTTTATTATTTATTTTCCTTTTTTAGTTCAGTCACAATCTTAACTTCTAACCCTTTGGTAGTGGAATACATGACATACCACGAAGATTGTATGGTTAATTTTTTACATTATATAGTTCTATTTTTTAAGAACCATGTATCTTTTTTATATAAACTAATTTTACAATTGTTGTGAAAAAAATGAACATAAATATTAGGACTCGTAATTTCATATATGAACCTGTTAACACAACACGAAACAACACGTTCTTAACAGGTTTCCTGTCTTAAACAGGTCGACACGTTTAGGACACGATAAAATTCATGTCTGAAAAGGTTAAAAACTTGTTAACTTGTTAGCGATGTTTATATGTGTAATGAATGTTATGATTTGACTTATATAGATTTTGTTTAAATTTGGTAAGGATTAATAAGTTAATGATTATGTATCAGTCAAGACTTTTATAAAAACATTTGACAATTTTTGTTTAGGTTCCTAAATATGTGACATTTTGTGTCCCTAAACACTGTTAACAAGTCATATTCACGTTTATAAAAAATAATACCATAAGTTATCGTGTCGTATTATATCTAATATCTCACGTCACCAGGTGGGTCTCTTAGACATGTTATGCCCACCCTAATAAATACGGCGTAAAGGTAGTTGCGATCTAGTGGTAGGATGCAAACCCCACATTGGATATTAAAAAAAATGTAATGTAATGGGCCTATTTTTGATAATAAAACAAGCAGATTCCAATTGGCACTTCAACTGTTGTGAACCGAAGCAGACGTGTAAGAAAGCTTTGGGACCGCTGACCACATTACACACTCACTTCTTCTTTCTTTCTTGAGTTAATTACTGTTTTTGTCCCTGGTGGTTTGTCAAAAATCACTATTTCAATCTATTAGTTTAAAAATTCGATTTCAGTCTATGTGGTTTCACTTTCATAACCTTTTCAGTCCATGTGATTTCGCTTTCGTAACCACTTCAGTCCATTTATTCTGTAAGTACAGAGACTGAAATGGTTGCGAGTAGACTGAAATGGTTATGAAAATGAAACCACATGAACTGAAATCGCAATTTTTAAACTAATGTACTGAAATGGGTGATTTTTGACAAACCACGCAGACGAAAACAGTAATTAACTCTTCTTTCTTTCTTCCATTAAAGGGTTTGTAAATTATATGATAATCGCTTGATTTGTTCATATAAAGATTTGGGTTTTATTCGAATCATGAAGTCTTTGATTCTTGGGTCTTTTTCGTCGTACAAGGTTTCTTCTTATTCTCCGCCGTCACCGGTTTCATCTTCTTCTTCACTTGTATCATCAGGTATTAATTAACCTCATTTGCATTTGCATTTGTTCTTGAATTTGATGGTTTTCATGAATCTGTTGTATGTTATTATTTTTGTATGAATTTGTTGATTTTTCATATGGGTTTTGTATTTTGTGATATAAATTGCAAAAACAGGAGACATTTTTTTTTGTTTTTTTTTTATTTTTGTTTATTGATGCTTACAGCGAATTCAAACGAACTTGTTATGTGATTATTTTAAGCATGGTTGTAGTAATCGCTAGTCGGCTGGTGGGGGGTGGCTAGCGATTAATCGGAATTGATTGGAATTAATCGGGATTAATTGTGATTAATCGAGACTAATTTGGTGATTAATCGACGCCTTGTCGGGATTTTTACAACCATAGCTTCTGAGCTTTGATTATTTTTTACTAATAATCTTTGAGAAAGTAAAAAAAGTATTTGATATTTCTTACGTTTGCACATGTCATTCATGTCCAAGGCTTGATGCAAAACTACTATCGAGTCGGGGGTCTCACTGGAAGCAGCCTCTCTATTCCTACGGGGTAGAGGTAAGGCTGTCTACGTCTTACCCTCCTCAGACCCTACCTTAGCTTTGCTATTGTGGGATTTACTAGTATGATGATGATGATATGTTTGCACATGTAAAAGATGCCCTTTTGTACTGTTCATTATGGATTTAGGTTAATTCACATGGGATTTTGTACTTCTGAAGTGTCACATATCTCATGATTAGAAAGTTCATAACTTTGTTATGAATTTCTAGTCCATATATGATAAAGGACCTTGTCATGATTTGAAAGCTCTTAATATTTTTATGAATTTCTAATCCTTAAATGATAAACTTTGTAATGAATTTCCAATCTTTTAGTATATAAGATATGTCGGGACGATGTATAATTTTACCTTTAATAAATAAAGTTGTTTAACTGTATAACCGCCTCTCTTTATCCTTTTCGCTGTATCAGACCATCATATGTGGTTCTCTACTTAAATTTGGTTATGTATTGAACACGCCTTTTTTATACATGTTGGTCATAATGTATGTCGTACGCGTACCATAGCATTCACAAGTATCCCTATGACACAATTTTAAATGCTAATGTTTGTATCAAATTTAAATTTCATAGTCGTTATGTTATTTGCTTATTCGACGCTCATCTTGTTGTTCTTGAATTTTCTTTTTTTTTAGGTTGTTATAATGTATCACTAAGAGCATCAAAGAATAAACGAATCGTCCATTCTGAATCAAGTTTTTTGAGATGCAATACTGACAGAATTAATAAAAGTTTTCTACTTTCTCACAAATTCAACACACAACGTGTTGCTAGTGCGATTTCCGAACAACCAGTTGATCCTGATTCTACAAGCCCTCAACAATCATTACCAAATGCTTTAAATGCTTTCTATAGGTTTTCAAGACCTCACACATTATAGGAACTGTAAGACTACTTTTTTTTTAATGCAAATATCAATTTCATCCTCTATAAAATTATTGCTCCCTCCCATCCCATGGCACTGCAAGAATTCTGTTTTTTGGAAAGTTTTTAAAGTAAAATTACCCATTTGCCCATTGTAATCATAGTTGTTAATAGCGCTCATAGTAGCGCTATAGCGAATAACATAGCTTGTAAATAGCGGGATTTTTTTTTTTGCGTTAAGATAAATAGCGGGATTTTATAGGTATAAAATAGCAGGATTTTAGGATTTTTGTTAAGCATACATATAAAACAGCATATTTGGATGTAATATACACATAAAATATTTCTGACTTTTTCTCTTAGTGTGTCGCTAAACATAAAATAGCGTCCGCTGTTTCATCGCTATTGCTATGTAGCATATAGGTAGCTGTCGCTATCGTCCGCTATTCGCTATTAACACCTATGATTGTAATGTTATAAAATAATGGTGATATGTGTTGAAAGAAAGGGATTTTTTTTATTTTATTTTTATTTTTTGTCAAAGCATGGGGGAGGTTTTTTTTTTCTGTATATATAGATGTATATATAAGTAATTGTTAAAGCATGATTGACTTATGCTCCATATTTTTGAGCAGGCATTGAGCATAGTTTCAGTTTCACTCCTTGCAGTTCAAAAGCTTTCAGATTTTTCTCCACCATTCTTCATTGGTGTTTTGGAGGTTCTTCAACTTTTTATACTCTTTCATATTTTAGTAATTAACTGTTTTAATAACTATGGTTTCTTCTACAAACAAACAAACCATTTTACCCGGCGGGCCAATGTTGTGTAGTCTTAATGTTGACGGGTTCTAAACCGGGTCATCGGGTGGTACGATAATTGTAGCTCCACGGGTTGCAGAAGTGTAGTTAACTAGTCACATGTTTGATATATTTATTTGTTTAAAAGTAGTAGAGGAGTGAGTCAAAACATGGGTTTGTTTTCCTGTTATTTAGGCGCATTTATGTTCACGTAAGTAGTGGGTTTGTTTAAGTTGTTTTTTCAATGTATTGTAATGTTTGAGAATGAATAAATGTGAGCTTTGAACCCCAACAATTGGTATCAGAGCCTAGGGCTCAAATCGTGGGAAGCTGGTTTGAGAGTCAACTTCCGAGAAGCGGCTAGCAGCCCCTGTTGGCTGCTAGGACTGTGAGATTTTGATCGCAGCTTGTTCATGTAATAAAGAGAGACTAACCGGAGGTGCGGGAAACACGAACAGAAAGACATCGACGCAGGCGGCGTTGATTCGGTTCGTTTCGAGGGTGACAGAAGACGGTAAAGGTGGCGGTGACCTTGTTTTCTTGATCGGTGAAATAGAGCTCTCGGAACAAATGTGATCGGGAAAGGTTGGGGAGGTCAAATACAAGAAAAGAAAATGCAAAACAAAACAGGTTGCGAACATTATGGCGGTGGAAGTTCAAATCGGGTAGTTTTGGATATGGCCAGGAGGCCCAGGAAGGGGTCGGGGTCGGGGAAGAGTCATGATGGTGAATGGTTCCAACGAGACGAGCCATGTTAGATGTTACATGCATGGTGACAAACAACAACCAGTTGTGGATGACTTTGGATGTGGCCGAGGAAGAGGTAGGGGCGGAAAGGGTCTAAACTCTAAACGGCAGCATACGGTGGGTTAGCGGAAGTGTCTTACTGGTGGGATCCGACAGCTGCCCGAGGGGCTGAATCGGATGTGAAACAGAACCGGTTAAGCCATGGAGCTAACTGTGTGTGACCGGGTATTAAGAGTCGAATCTGTGTGGTTTGATTCCGTGTGAAGTGTTGAAGAGCAGACGGATTAGGGTCAACATTAAGGGGGTGAGTGTAGGGTTAATCTTGACAGGTTTTAAACCGGGTCATCGGGTACGATAGTTGTAGCTTCGGCGTCGCGGGTCAAACGAGTTGCAGAAGTTTAGTTAATTAGTCACGTATTTGATATATTTATTTGTTTAAAAGTAGTATAGGAGTGGGTCAAGACATGGGTTTGTTTTCTTGTTCTTTAGGCACATTTATGTTCACTAAGTAGTGGGCTTATTTATTCGTAAGTGAAGCTTTGAACCCAACATGTTGGTCTGTAATCGATTTTTTCTTGTAAAGTTTTGTGTTTATTTTTTTTTTTTTCATTTTTATAAGAACAATGGCTTCTGTATGATAAAAAGTCAACCTTGAAACCATTACATTCTAACTTATTTAAATTTTCTTACATTAAACTTTCAGGCTATTGTTGCTGCCTTCTTTATGAATATATATATTGTTGGCTTGAACCAGTTATCTGATATAGATATAGACAAGGTATCCCTTTTCACGTAATATATGTTTTCAAGATTAATCGGTGCAACTTACATTATTTTTAAAATTTTTTTATAATTCTCAGGTTAACAAGCCGTATCTTCCATTGGCATCGGGAGAATATTCCGTTAAAACTGGTGTCATAATCGTGTCCACATTTGCATTCATGGTAAATATGAGTTGAGAATGACCATTGTAGTTTTATGAATCACAGTTTTGTTCCAACCTCTTCTGAATATTTTTTATAGTATACATAATCTTTACGATTAAATTGATAAATTCGCAATATCATAAACTTACATTACCATTTACTATTATACGTTGCAGAGTTTCTGGCTTGGATGGATTGTTGGTTCATGGCCTTTATTTTGGGCACTTTTTATAAGTTTTCTTCTTGGGACGGCTTATTCAATAAATGTGAGTTGTTGTAGCACATATTGTTTGACCATTGTGGTCAACTTCGTCATTTTTGGATGCGAAATTCTCACCACTATGCCCTTGGTTTTAAAAAGCGAGAAGCACACAAAAGCGACAAAGTCTAAAACCGAGGCGCCAAGCGCAAAAGCGCACCACTTTTCGTACCCGAGGCCGAGGCGCAAATATTTATATAATTTTTTATACATTTCCTATAGGTTTCTAGCATCATTTACCCAATATTTAGGCACAAATAAGCTTTAAATATATTTATATGTTTTTATAGCAAAATTACATAAATGTACAACCTGAAAAGCATGTTGTACAACATTCTGCTGCACAAAAATGTTGGAAATACATGAGGCGCGCACCTCAGAGTCAACTTTTTGCCAAAAAAAGCGCGCCTCAGGTGCCCTTCTTGTAAAATGTGCACCTTGTGTAGGCTAAAGTGACGAGGCTTGTGCCTTAGGGCGCCTTGTGCCTAGGCACGCCTCAGACGCGCTTTTTTAAACAAGACTGTGCCACTAAAGTTGGGAAGTTAGTGACTAGTGTCACCTAAGATGTTCAAACTAGCCTTTTCTAGATACATTGTATTTCCTTTTATAGAATCTAACATGACACCCTTGGTTTTATCTAAATCCTAATATATTTGTATATAATTTTGGTTCCTAGTGACTACTTGTGTCACCGAAGATGTTCAATCTATTATCTTTGGAATAAATTTTGCATTGTTAACTAATCTAAAGATTTACCACTTATCTGTTTTTTTGTTCCAATTTCATGAAAGAACTATGATTACTCAGGAGTTCAAGATTGAGGGGATTCATTTCCGAACCATTAATATGTTGAGAGCCACAAGAAAAGAACCACATTATGCATGTGTACCTATCGCTTTGAATGTGATACACAGACAAGACAAATTAAGTGCTTTAAGTGCATCATGCGGTTCACGTGATTCCCAACATACTATTGGTTCTGAAACGAACGTGTCCCTGTACTATATGTATCAATTTAAGAAATAAAATATATTTATTTTATTTTTTAAATTATCCTCACTCCCTTCAAAACTAGAAACAAAATTGTATCTTTAAAAAAGTATTATCATTGCTTCCTTAGACATGTTTAAATTTTAGATACCGATGCTGAGATGGAAGCGATTTTCTCTCGTGGCAGCAATGTGCATTTTAGCTGTAAGAGCTGTAATAGTTCAAATTGCATTTTACCTACACATTCAGGTATTTTTCTCTCCTTGTACTTGTAATAATTATCTGAATACTTTCTTAAACTCATTTAAGAAGTTGCGTGCATCAATTATACACTTCGGACAACTTTCAACCTGTTTGACTCTATTGTTTTGACCCATTTAAGGTTCAAAAACCCTAAATTGACCCGTTCATAAGTAAATGGGTCAAAGTTTTCATCTATAAATGTCATTAACGTAAAAGAAGTGATATCGGTATTTATCTACAGCATGCTCTGCCATTGCCATTTTTGGAGTTTTATGAATGAGTAAAACGTCATTTCGTCCCTGCGGTTTGGCCAGTTTTGTGACTTTCATCGAAAGGTTTGTGTTTTTCGCATCTAGATCCAAAAGGTTTGAAATCTTGCCATTTTCATCTGGCTCGTTAACTCCATCCATTTTTCTCTGTGAAGTCTAGGGTTTCAGTCTTTTTCAGGGGTATTCAGTCTTTTTACATAAAGTGAAAAAGACTGAATTGCCATTTAAGTTAACAAAATAGACGGAAATACCCATTACTTAACAGAGAAAAATGGATGGAGTTAACGAGCCAGACGAAAATGGCAAGATTTCAAACCTTTTGGATCCGGATGCGAAAAACAAACCTTCGGACGAAAATCGCAAAACTAGCCAAACCTCAGGGACGAAAATGGCATTTTACTGTTTTTATAAGTTGATCTTTTGAACAAAAGATTATTATGAATGTACATTCACTTAAGTACCAACCTATTTAATTTCCAGACTTTTGTGTACGGAAGACTTGCTGTGTTCCCAAAACCCGTGATATTTGCAACCGGATTAATGAGTTTCTTCTCTGTTGTTAATAGCATTGTTTAAGGTAAACTTCTCCAGCCATTAACAACCAATTACACTATCGTCATCCTAATAAATACAAATCACTGTGTTACTGACAGGACATACCCGACATTGTTGGTGACAAGATCTTCGGCATTCAATCATTTACCGTCCGCTTGGGTCAAAAGCGGGTTAGTCCTAAATACACTTTTATAATATAGGTTTTGAAAAAGCGAAAACTACAGCCAGTTATGTGAAAGCAATCTCTTGACCTTTAACAGGTGTTTTGGATCTGTATTTTACTACTTGAAGTGGCTTATGCGGTTGCGATTCTAGTTGGGGCATCATCTCCTTTCCTTTGGAGCAGATACATAACGGTAATGAATCATCACTACTCGTTTATTGTAAAGTTATGTAGATCTTTGACTTTATGTGGTCAAACTTTTACGTCTTTAACTTTGAAGTTGATATGGATCTCATTTCAGTTTTGAAGTTCAAAAGTCGTTAAGAGTATCCGTTTTGACTTAAAAATCAAAAGTGTTAATTCTATCTGATAGGGGTGTGTACGGTTCGGTTCGGTTCGGTTATTAGCATTAACCGAAACCGTAACCGAACTCATCGGTTAATCGGATCATTTATCGGTTTGGTTCAACTAATTTCGGTTAATAGCCAAACTAAACAAGCGCTAAACTTTTTACTTTTAAATACATAAATGGATGTATAAATACATGAAATAGAGATATAAAAGCTAGAAATATAACATATGAGATGGAGGTATAAATACGTGAAATGTTAGTATAAAACATGAAATGTAGGTATAAAAGCTAGAAATATATGAAAATATAAATGGTTCAGTTCGGTTAATTCGTTTAATTTCGGTTCGGATTCGGTTATTGCTCACCCCTACAGTATCTGATAACGATGTTAAAACTTATTTTTTTATGATTTAGGTACTTGGGTCATGCTATTCTTGGTCTAATACTTTGGGGTCGTGCGAAATCAATCGATTTGGATAACAAATCAGCTATAACCTCATTTTACATGTTCATATGGCAGGTAACATTTTTTTTTTACAAATTCTTATTATCCAACAAAAGCTTGTCTATCTAATATGGTAACAAAAAACATTTTAGTATTAGTACAACTTATTTTTGTTTTTGCAGTTGTTTTACGCCGAGTACTTGCTCATACCACTTGTGAGGTGATTTGAAAAAAAAAACGTTGATGTCGAGTCGGCATACTTGTTTGTGCTCATTTGTTGTTCTAATTTTGGCATCAACTATTGGAAGAGTTAGGTTAGAGATTCAGGGTTAGATAGTTAAGACTTACAACAGTTGACGTTATTTTATATCGGCAGATTTGATGTTACAAAAGATGTTATTCGCCCTATGTATTTGTATTCTGTTTATTAAAGTTGAAAATTTCGAGTTCCTACCTTCAAAGAAACATTATCATGTGTGTTTATTTGTTCTTTTAATATTTCCAATTTTTATTTTTCGATCGTTGTTAACTTCAAACATAATCTTCAATCACGATCATTTGACCATTGTTGACCGCAATCATCGACAACCCTTATCATTATTCCAACCATTCACCACCGCCATCACCTGCCACCGTCGTCCAGATTGTTAAACCACATCCAAACGACAAATCACCCTTGTAAATTCGATAACAAATCATCAGAGTAAAAGACAACCTCTAACCGATCGTTTCCCTCTTTTCAAACATAAAAAGCACTAATCAAGTTTATGTTTATCTAAACATAAACACCTAATAGATAAATATGGAAATCAACTATGGGAGGCTGCTAGGGGTTTTCGTGTTCATTGATCACGTAAAGAATAAACGAGGAAAAACCAACTACTAAAAAAATCCTGAAAGCGTATTATCCTTTAACCTAAACTGACTAGGGTGTATTAGACACGATCAGTTTTCGAATTAACATTTGACACAAGAATAAATCACACTTAAACAAATAAAAAATTACATGCAAATAAGTTGATTATCACTTATTAAATCCATGTTTGATATAAGTATTCAATTAGTTACATAAAACATCTTTTGATTGATGAACACTAGGGATGAGCAACCGGCATCAAATACCGTCCCGATCCCGATAATACCATACCGAATTTTTTTGGTATCCAAATCGGTATCCACCTTTTGGCATTTTCGGTATCGGGATTTTCGGGATCGGTAGGGGTTTGGTACGGTAGCGGTAAAATACCGAATTTTACACTCAAATACCGATACCAACCGTACCGTACTGTACCAACATATTTCGGTATCGATATCCACTTTTGGAAAAATTTGGGATCGGGATTTTCAGTATCTGGACGGGATCGGGATTTGCTCATGCCTAATGAACACAACCAAACAACAACAATATATTATAATAGGCAAAGCCCACTTGAGTTTTAATGCAGCCCATATGATTATTTATAATAGGCCCAATATATTTTTCTTGAGCCCACATGCTTAGTGTCATGGATTTGGAACTCAGTTTTCTTCTTTTAGTGTCATCATTATAACTAACCATCTTGTTTAAGTGTTTAACATAATCGAGGTTAACAATGATAGTGCACTCATCAGGTTTGACCCATTGACCATTTTTACCTCTGTCTCGTGTTTTTTAGTTTAATTGCATCGTTTTACCGCTTGTTTTCGTAGCTTACAAAAAAAAATCGTATATGGAACCGGACCAGGTAAAAAAACCTGGAACTGGTTTTTTTAATACCCGGGTATTCTATACCCGAAACCGGAACCAACCCTACCCGTAGGGTATAGATAAGGTATGCATTTTGATCTCAATACTTGGAACCGAAACCTGAACCGACCGCTTAATACCCGAAACCGGACAAGAACCGGAACCGGTTATACCCCGATACATGATTCTAATATCTTTCTTTTACATTTATGTTAGTGCATTTATTTTAATTTTCTTACATTATACAATGCATATTTAATAATAATAAACAAAAAAATGAGAAAATAAGGTTATAAAAACGCAATAAAATATTAAAAGGTACGAAAATATAGAACTAAAAACTCAGAAATAGGGTATAAAAAACCCGAAAATAGGGTATTTTAATACCCGGTTTCTTAAGAACCAGAACCGAACCCTATCCGAAACCGGGCACATAGGGTATGGTTTTTTGGCCAAATAACTGGAACAGGAACCGAACCGGTTATAGCAATAACCGGTTCCAACCTTTAAGATGAGAAACTAAAACCAGTTTCATAACCGAAATCGGTTATTAAAAATACCCAGTTTGTGCACCTCTACTACACAATATATAAAGCCAAATAGAATAATATCAATGCATTTGTTAAATAAACAACATGAAATAATAATATATATGTAGACAAAATGGCAGTTAGTGTTTTAAGCTAACAAGTTTTTATAAGAGTATCTCGTTTTATAATCTGAGTAACTCCGAATTGACCCACTATTTAAGTTGAGTTGCAACTAAATTAACTCATATACAAAATTTCAAATTTTGTTTGCTCAAACCATCTTTTCAAGAATGGATCATTATTGCCACTGTAAATATTATAGATATATTTCTATCTATATTAACATGAACCACTAATATATTTAAGAATATGAAATCAGGGGAGGGATAGAAAAAAAACTCAAATAAGTTAAGAAAACTCAAGAAAACTTTATGTACCAATTTTTTTTTTTTTGTAAAAAAATTAGGGAATGTAAGTTACATGTTAATTACGTTTTGTAACAAAAAAAAAAGCGCCGAGTGGATTTTTTTATAAAAAATTTAAAAATTCAGTTTTTAGCATATATATACAAAAACACTGAATTTTAAAAAAAATATAAAGAAATCCCTTTTTTGTTACAAAACGGTTATTAACATGTAACTTACATTCTCAATTTTTTTTAAAAAAAATCTTACATAAGGTTTTCTTAACTTAAGTGAGTTTTATCTCTATAATTCCCCTATGAAAAAATCATTATATCCACAATATAACTATTCACTAATTAAACTTATGTATTCAGATAACTTCGTAATGCAAAATTAAAATTGGGTGTCTTAGAGGGCACATAGGAGAGGGGGCTACACAAGGCCAAGATCTAGAGAGGGCCCAAAAAATTGTTTAGGTACCATAATGGATAAACATATATGAAAAATTATAAAGTTAGTAGTTACTCATGTTATAGGAGGCTCAATAAGTCGTATATCATTAGCTCATTAGTCAACTAATTATTTCACCCAAATATCTAATACCTATTTGACCATTTTAAACACTTAAAATACGAACCTAATTAACTTATTAACTATTAGTGGCAATCAGGAATTGTAAAGAAATTTAGATCGGTGGCTGACCAATTATAGATAACTGATTAGACGATTAACGATTTAACCAATTCGCATACAAAGTTTGTCAAAATTGAAGTTATTAAAGTCCGACTTACGATCCACGATGTCATAAGAAATACTTAATAGATTAGCAATGATAGTTATTGAGTACCATATATTAGAGAGCACTAACTATGATGAATTAATCAACAAGTTTGCTTCCAAGTATGTTATGAGAGTCTCACGATTTATTTAACTTTGTAAGATAAGTCAATTTACTACAATAGTTTTGTTTAGTTTATTGTTATATTAGGTTAGACACTCGTGTATTACATAGGTTAAGTAATCAAATATTAATAGTTAGTGATGAACATTGAAAACTATAAAATGATTTTTGAGATAAGATAGTATTGATTTTTTAAATTAAAAATAACATCCGAAAGTGAGTGAAATATAAGAAACATAAAAAGAACTTTCCGGTTCACTAATTATAACATGTGACACAATCAAATAACAACAATAATAATGAGTTAATAAATGTATTTTATGAAGTTTGATAAATATTGTAGCATAGTTAAAAATAAAACTCGAATATAAAAAACGTAAACTTTAGAAATTTTATTACATTTTGAAATTTGTAAAGACACAAAATGCATTCGGTACGTAATTATATAACCTGGTGGTACCTGATTATATAACTTAGTAGTATGTGATTATATTATTATGCTACACTTCTCACCAATAAAAATCATTTGTACGGGGACCAACCTAGAGTGATAGGAAGGGGTAACCTCCGTTACCATTTGACGCTCTGACGGTAGTGTAAATTTTGAAAAGATGTAACGCTTTTTCGATTTCGTTACCCTTTTTTAAATGTTACCCCTATGTGGATTTTCTAGATCCGTCACTAGAGTACCATGTGATTGTGTTTTGTGTGGAAATGGTTTTTTGGTGAGATATTTATAAGGATTTTCAACCATTTGATATCTAATACAATGGTTGAAAATAAGCGGTGAAAAGATGCACATAAATCTTATTTAAAATAAGGGTGGAAGGAAAAAAATAAATAGCCGATCATTGGTGACTTTTATTAGGTTAAATTTGGTTCTCCGATTCCTTTAAAAGTTCAATAACTATTTAATGCTATGTTATTAAAATTAAAATTAAAAATATCTTACATTATAGAATTTAATTAAATATAATATTATTATAAAGGTTATGTAGTTTTGTAACGTGGTACATGATTATACGTCATATTATTATCAATATAACAATTACAACTTATATGAACAGTAATTTGCAATTTGTTTTTTTTTTGTCTTTTTTTTTTGTCTTTTATCTTTTTTTGTTTTTTTTATATTTTATCACTTAACTTTTAGCTTTAACAATTACAACCCCTTAACTTTTTAAATACTTTTCAATCGAGTTTTACGTGTTAATTTTTATGTACATGTTGTATGAATTCGAGTTCATTTACGTTTTTTTTCGATAATAAATTGGGTCAAATATAATATGTTTTAATGCTTATTATTATGTACGTTTTCGGTTGTTTTACGTTTTAACGTGATTTTTTTTCAGAATTGCGTCAGGTGCAACATAATACGTTTTTATTAAATGCTATAAATTCGAGTCACTATACGTTTCGACATCGTCGCAACGCGTTGTAACTATTTTCTTACGTGCTTATTAATATGCACGCGTCGATATAAAGTCAAGTTGATTTATGATTCGACGTAAATTTTCTTCGGATATATGTCAGGTCAA
The DNA here is from genome assembly GCA_947069175.1 of Scalesia atractyloides. Taxonomy (NCBI): domain Eukaryota; kingdom Viridiplantae; phylum Streptophyta; class Magnoliopsida; order Asterales; family Asteraceae; genus Scalesia; species Scalesia atractyloides. Next base: position 6,383,171 of record CAMTDV010000017.1, read on the forward strand.
ATATAATCCATTTTCGTGCTTAATTTTATGTATGTTTTCAGTTGGTCTACGTTTTGACGAAAAATTACAATTAACAAGTTGTGTGAACTTTGTTTTCATCATATTTTATGTTTCTTACGTGATTTTTTTCGGGACTTTATTATATTTAACTTTTTTACTTGTCTTTATGCTTGTTAAGTGTTTTAGTTTTAGGTTCCCTTTTCATTAAAGTTATATTTAAGATAACGTTACGTTTCGATTTACAATTAATTTAAAGTCAGTCCGTCCCGCTGTCTAATTTAAATTTATTTTTATGGTTTTCGTTCGATGTAAAACATGTATCGATATTCTTTTTAGCATCTTTCATTCCGTTGCTATACTTAACCAAATTAGATATTGACTGAAACCCCGCAGCGTAGCGCGATAATCTTTCTAGTTATAACCTATTTATGTTAATATATATCATAGTATGTGCTAAGATAATTTATAAGTACATGATTATAAAAACTTGGTAAGTAATTAAACGTGATTATATAATCCGGTATGTGATTATAGGAAATAATAGATTTTAATAATCCCAACTATCTATAATCCGGTATATGATTATAGGAAATAATGGATTTTAATAATCCAACTATCAGTCGTCGGCTAGCAGCGGTCCTAACTTCAAAAATAACTAGTGATGAAATAATGGATTTTAATAATCCCAACTATCAGTCGTCAGCAACGGTCCTAACTTAAAAAATAACTTGTGATGAAATAATGGATTTTAATAATCTCAACTATCAGTCGTCGGCCAGCAACGGTCCTAACTTCAAAAATAACTAGTGATGATCCCACATTTTCACATATTATAAATCAATGGACACTTACCAAAGGAACTTTAATTTCTTTTTTGTCCTCTTTTCCTTTTCTGTTCTCAAAGGTCATTGGTTTAGAATATGTGAAAATGTGGGACCACCACTATTATTTTTGAAGTTGGGATCGTTGCCGGTCAACAACTAATAGTTTGAATTATTAAAATCCATTATTCCCCGAGTATACAACAATGTTATGTAATTTGATATGGAAATTTATGCCTCTCATCTAAAATACATGTGAAATCATGAATGAATTAAAAAAAATATAGAGTTTGATACACAATTTTTAGCAAATTAAAAATAAAACTAAAATATTAACAAAATATATAAATAATATTTGAAATTAAAGAATACGTAAAATAAAGAAAATACCCTATCTATGATTATGGCCTATTTTGTAGAAAAATAATTACTTAATTTAGAAAAAAAATCAACGGAATAAGTAAATTAAGGATATTAACAAAGAGCGGAAAAACAATTATGAGGATGCATAAAAACGTGACACGTGTCATTTAAAATTTTTATTTGGTATATACTAATAGGGAGAGGATCATTAGAAAACTAGATATAAATGAGAAAACTAGAAAACTAACTAAAAAAACATAATCGTTGCTTTTTATGTATAAAAAAACTTTTTTTCAAAAAAAAAAACTTGTAATGCACATGTGCACTATATGTGTACTACACATGTGCATTATATGTATATGTTGCACATGTGCATTATATGTTTTTTTTATTTTTTTTTAAAGTTTTTTTAAAATAAAATATATAGCGATTTTTTATAAAAAATCAAAAAAAATTGATATGTTTTTTGGCTTTTTTAGTTAGTTTTTTGGATTTCTCATTTAAACTAGTTTTCTCATGATCCATCCCCTATACTAATATAGAATATATATATATATATATATATATATATAATATATATATATATATATATATATATATATATATATATATATATATATAGGGAAAGGATATATAGAAAACTTATTTGTGCTAAGAAAACCTAAGAAACTCACTTTATAACCATTGATGTAGATGATCTAATGGATGAGAAAGTTATATGCTTTATTGAATTAAATTTATTACATTCTTTGGGTTGACGAGTGGATTGAATGGTATTTAGGTAAAAGCAACATAAAGCAAGGTACATAATATATATTATAATATTGGTGGAGGTGAGAGAGTGACTACATGAACAGCTCACTTGTTTTCATGGGGGGATGTGCAATCTTCCATGTCACAATCATCAAAAAGCAAATTTCAAAAGTCTAGATCAAAAACAACAATTTGTCTCCTTCTCTCTCAACATTTCAAACACCAGTCGAGATTCTCCATTGTGTTCATCAAGAAAATCAAGAATACACACACAAGTGTGTGTGAGAGAAAGCATGCTTGAAATCGTTCGGTTGCATGGGTTTTTAGAGAGAGAAAGTTGTTGGAACACCAAGACCAAGAACACACACAAGTGTGTGAGAGAGAAGCAGGTCTGAATCGTTTGGTTAGATGGGTTTTTTGAGAGAGAAAGTTGTTAGAACACTAAGAACATACACACAAGTATGTGAGAGAAAAGCAGCTCTAAAATCGTTTGGTTACATGGGTTTTTAGAGAGAGAAAGTTGTTAGAACACCAAGAACACACGCACAAGTGTGTGAGAGAAGCATGTCTGAAGATCTTCATCATGTTCATCGGACGGTTCTAGATCCGGTAAGTGTTCTACTAACAGCAAGAACACACTTGATTATTTGTTAAAATGGTTGTTAATAACTTTTTGTGTGCTCAAAGTAGTAATGGGTTAATCTTCATGTATTATGTTGGTTTTTGTTTTATGTTAAAATCATTTTTAATTTTTTGATATTTTTAGTTTGTTAGCCAATAATTTATGAGTTGGGTTTGTTTTAGGTTTTATGCATTGGATTTCTTTATTTTGTTTTCTGTTTTTTGTTTAAATTGGGCGTCCCAATTAATGGTAGATGTTACATAAAAGGCTTCAAAATGTTGTTGGTTAAGTTTCTTGTTTTTAATTAGTGTTAAATGTTTCAAAATTTTCCTGGCATAACTAGTTACGTATGTTACATTTCTGCTAGTTATATTCTAAACTGTTAGTCCTGTATGTTGTAACATATGTTACACTTCGGGGCAATATATATGCATACATGGTGTTACACATTTGTTGTGATATGAGTGGATATTGAAATGGTGAATGGTAATTGTTGTATCCTCATCTAGGCAAGTACTCTTTTGCTGACTACTAATATTTGTGTTTTTCATTTATTGGACAGGACTGGAACTGCGAAGAAACCTAACAAAAGTGTAGTTTATGTTGTCAGAACAAAACTAAATATCTGTATTTGTTGTGTGTGTTAGAATTTTAGTGTCCTTTTTTGTGTAATTTAATTTAGGGAATTGTGTACGTGTGATTGATATATTGGGTACGTATTTTATTGCACATGAACTGTAACAATTTATGCATAGTAATACATTTGTAACATATGCTACATGTTGTTTTTTCTAATATATGTAACCTGGGCATACATGTGTTGGCTTCAGGTGTAAACATGCAACTACCCTATGTAACATGTCTAACACATACTACATCCTGTTTTCTCTAACATATGTAAAAATATGTTACACGTGTTGCACATAAAAGTAACATGTGCAACCTGGCATACAAGTGCTAGCCTCTGATGTAGAGCATGCAAATACTCTATATAACATATGTAACACATGTAATATCCTGTTTTATCTAAAAATATGTTACAATCGATGTAACGTGTGTTACACATAAAGGTAACATGTGTACCTGGCTATACAAGTGCTAGCCTCTGATGTAGAACATGCAAATACTCTATGTAACATGTGTAACACATGTAACATCATGTTTTATCTAAAATATGTTACAATCGATGTAACGTGTGTTACAAATAAAGGTAACATGTATAACCTGGCTATACAAGTGTTGGCCTTGTAGATCATGTAACTACACTATATAACATGTGTAACCTGATTGCACATGTGTTATCCACTTTGGAGTAACAAATGCAAAAAGTGGAAATTGATAAAAAAATGGTGGGAACAATAACTATGTAAGGTAAAGAAAACTGTGACAATTTATACACGGTAAAAATATTTGTAGCATAGGGGAACCCTTGTAGCATATACCACAAATATACTAGTTAAAAAAGGTGAAATATGTTTCGACATATGTTAAATAAAAAAAACCACAAAACCCAATTACATATTCAGACCGTAAAAGCAAACTATATTCATTTTTTGATAATTATCATCATCTTTAACACACCAATTCCTTCATTATATATTCAGATTGTATATAGGTAACATTTCACTGCTTACTTATGTACCTAGAGTTGTTATTAACAATGTTACTTGTAAATAAAAAAACTACATTAACATATATTTTTTAATTGAACCCAACTTGGTCGCCATAAGTCTTATACATGGCAAGAATAAAATGGAAGGACTTGTCCGAAATATACATCGATGAATGTTGAACGATTGCTACTTTAGGCTTTTTTCTTCAATCATCTGCGACTTTGAGGATAAGGAGACACAAGTTTAATCAAATTCATATCGTATTTAGGTAACATTCTGCTAGTTACATGTGTAACTAGAGTTGTTTTTAGCAATGTAACACGTTTAACATGTATACTCATGTGTACGTTTGATGTTGTAACACATGTAACAACTATATGTAACATTTGTAAAGTGGCTGTACATATGTTACCCTGAGTGTAACACATGTTACAAACATGTTTTCTGTATATACGTAGCATTTTGCTAGATACATATGTACCAGGAATTGTTATTAACAATGTTACAAGTAGATTAAAAAGTACATTAACATATATTTTTTAACATTAAACCCAGCCTGGTCGCCATAAGTCTTATACATGGCAATAACAACATAGGAGGACTTGCCGAAATGGAAGTACTTGTCCGAAAAAGGTTGTGCGGAACAAAATATCCCAATAACATTTTGCTAGTTACATGTGTAGCTAGAGTTTTTTTTTAGCAATGTAACACGTTTGACATGTATACTCATGTTAAAAGTGGTTATACATATATTACCCTCTTGTGTAACACATGTTACAAACATGTGTTATATATGTGCAATTGCTTTGTTACCAAAGACTGCTTAGATGTGTAACATATGCAACTTAGTTCCGATGTAACACATGAAACAAATGTAGAATGTATTACACCATGACAACAAGTGACATTTGTTTTGATTAACATATTTAAATGGTGTTGAACGCAACAAGTGTCACCTAGCCGGTCGTTACATATTTAACACATGTAACGTGGCTATACATGTGTTACCTCAATGGTGTAACACATGTTACAAACATGTGTTACATATGTGCAACCCTCTTTGTGTCCATAAAAGGGTTGTGGTAACTATAAGTAAATTGTGTAACGTTGTTACTACATATGTAGCTAATTATCCAAAAAAAGCACGTCTTTTTATTTGTAAATTAACGAGATATTCCGAATAAATTATGAAGACATGTCTCACCTACTTCTAGTTACATATATTACTTGTTTACTAATGTTGCTACATATGTAATTTTACTAAGTTTAAATTGATACCAAAAGGGTAACATGTGTAGCGATGTTACACATGTTACTTATAGTTGTTACATCCTAAAAAAATTGCCTTCACAACAACATCTGTCTTCATCAAAATATGGGCATATTAACAATGAAAATAAAAATGAATTTTGTATCAATAGTTGTAATGCTTCTAAAAATGGCCTTCACAACAACATCCGTCTTCATCTAAAAATGGGCACTAACAATGAATGGACTTGTCCGAAATATATAATGATGATTGTTGAACGTTTGCTAGTTTATTGTTTGTTCTTTAATCGCCTGCGAGTCTGAGGAGAAGGAGAGACAAATTAATCAAGTTCAAAGCGTATGTAGGTAACATTGTGCTAGTTACACATGTAGCTAGAGTTGTTTTTAGCAATGTATCACGTTTAACATGTATACTCATCTTAAAAGTGGTTGTACATATGTTACCCTCTTGTGTAACACATGTACAACATGTGTTACACATGTATAACTGCTTTGTTACCAAATACTGCTTAGATGGGTAACATATGTAACTTAGCTCTGATGTAACACATGAAACAAATGTAGAATGTATTCCACCATGACAAGTGACTTTTGTTTTGATTAACATATTTAAATGGTGTTGATTCTAATCAAGTGTAACCTATCTTAGAAGTGACTAAATAATAGCAAATTACCTGATAAAAATTTGGTTAGATCATTCCTTATGTCCAGGTGTGTAACATCGAAAACAAAGATGTCACCTAGCTGGTTGTCACATATTTAACAAAAGGGTTGTTGCATAAAAAAGTAAAATATGTATCTGTCAAAATGTAACATATGTAGCTGGAAACAAATTGTAACATATGTAGCTAATATTACCCCGAAGTGTAACACATGTTACAAGATATAGGACAAACAGTTTGGAATGCAACTGTAGAAATGTAACATATGTAGCTAATTATGTTAGCAAAAAAAAACATGGCTTTTTATTTATAAAATAAACGAGATCATAAAAAGTATATCCCCATGCCAAAAAAAAAATTAATCCAACTAACAATCATCAACTCCAAATCGATGAACAAACATTTTAAAAATTCAACATTAATCTTCGTAAAAGAAATATCAATATACTTTGAAGAGAGAAATTAGGAACACAAAAATTTCTTCCTGGTCTTGATTATAAAAAATTGAAATAAACAAACTAAGATTTGATTTTAAATCTATCAAACATCATAAAAAGTATAAATCTAAACAAAATACATAAATAACAAAAGTAAGATCTTTAAACTTGTTTCTCTCTCACACACTTATGCGTGTGTTTTTGGTGTAAAGATGAACAACATGAAGATTGTAGTTTCTCTCTCAAGAAAATAGCTTCCTCTCTCTAAAAACAGAAACAAAGATGTGATGAGAGCAACACCTTAATACTTTTCTTTGAGAGCTTCGATGGTGGCTTCGATCTTCAGATCTGGTGGCTTCAAAAGAAAGGGATGAGTACAAGAACACATGGTGGCTTCGATCTTCAGATCTGGTGGCTTCAAAAGAAAGGGATGAGTACAAGAGCACATGGTGGCTTCGATCTTCGATCTGGTGGCTTCGATCTTCAATCTTCAGATCTCGTGGTTTGATAGTGGCTTTGGTGGCTTCAGTAAAAAAGGAATGAGTACAAGATCTAGTCTTTGAGAAATTACTTGTTCAAATCTGATGAAATTGAAAAAAAAGGTGTTCTTGTTGTTTTTTAGAGAGAGAAAGATGAAGGAGTTGAAAAGAGTCAAGGGTGAAGTACAATTGTGATGGTGAATGATATGACTTGTAGTCATGTATTGGAGTGTGTGTAAAAAGACAATCCTACCCCCAAAGCTCTAAAATCATATGTTGATGTGGAGCAATCTAGACCACACAATAAAAGTTTGCTAAGTTTTCTCATTTAAGTGGGTTTTCCCCATATACTTACATTATATATATATATAGGGTGGTGTTCGGCTATAAAGTCCATTTTTCCTGCAAAGTATACAAAGTCATAAAACACTACAATTTCAGCCATAAAACACACTCAAAACCCATAAATAACATAGTGAAGGTCACTTAAACACAATATCTAAACCCTAACAATCCTTAAAAACTTCAAACACACCATCGTACAGCTATGAATATAAAACACAATATGATAATCAACATAGAACACGCTAATGTTAGTCATTCGATAATCAAAGCTTTATCATCCAAAACACAACACAAACCCCACAAATATGGTGTTTTAGTAATGTCCTCTTATTATTTGTGGGTTTTGAATGTGTTTTATAGTTGACATTATAATGTTTTATGACTTTTTACACTTTGTAGGAAAAATAGACTTTGTAGCCAACTCTCACTCTATATATATATATATAGATCATACTTATGAATAGATAGGCTTTTGTTTTAGTGGCTCACTTTACTTAGTACGGCACTCTTCATCATATATAATGTAAAGGGGTAAGTTAAATATACAGAGGACGTTTGACGTTCAAAATAATTACGTAAGAAGAAAATAATAATTGAAAATTATGCATGAAAAAAAATCAAAATTACGTATAAAGGAAATAATAATTGAAAATTATGCATGAAGAAAATCAAAATTACGTATAAAGGAAATAATAAATGAAAATTATACATGAAGGAAGACCAAAATTACACACCTTATGAAATCCTTTTTTACACTGCGTACATTAATAACTCTTTATATTTAAGTGTTGTACAATTATACTTATGTTTATATGGATAATAATTATAATAGAAAAAAAGTGTTTGAAAATTGGTATCGTAGTTAAAAACACATGATATGTAATACTAGTGGAAGGCATAAATATTATTGAAAAGTATTAATAAAATAGTTAATAATGGAATCAAGTTGATATTTATAAAGAGCTTTAATAATTGAAACGCATGTGTCGATGCATGCATTCTCCTATTACCCACTCTTTATGGATCGAAAATACATACCAGGCCATGACTTCAATTCGCTAGTATTTCGTTTAAATGTTTTAATCTTTTCTCGTAACGGTATTATATATATATATATATATATATATATATATATATATATATATAATATATATATATATATATGTATGTGTAACAGCTTTTTTATGATATCTTATACCAATAGTTATTATAGTACCAAATGACAAGAAGTGCCAAATTTATTTAATCTAATCTTCAACACAAACTCAAATTGAATACTGAATACTTATATACAATGTTTTAAAAACCGGTTAGGCTCTAAACCGGTTGAATCGGATTGTGCCGGACGGTTCAACCAGGTTACTAGTTAACACTATAATTCCATAAAATACAAATTTATCTAAAAAATAACCAATCTCAATAAAGATTTATATAACTGATTATGGTTTTATGCAAAAACAACTATTTTCTTGTAAAATGTTATGCATTTTAAGAGGATTTTTATTACTTATAAACAATATTCCATTAGACGGTGTGGGTGATAGTTTCAATAGCGACAAAATATTGGAATGGAAGACATTGGGTTAATTACCAACAATGGAAGGTCGGTATTACCTTAATATCGTATTTTATTATAATTAAAAAATCAAATTTTAAGATAATGCAAACCGGTTCAATGATTTGAACCGCTAGAACCGAATTTACTGGCGGTACATAAGACATACTGTATTTAAGTTTTACCGGCCTTATTGTACCGGGCCTATGTCTGGTATCCGGTTTAACCGGTATAACCGGCCAGTTCATACCGGTATTTAAAACATTGCTTATATATATACTTAAATATAATACTACTTCAAATCTTCAAGTATTTTTGGATCATAGTTGTCATATAAAAGCGTAGAAGTATGCTAAAAGAAAACAATGAGGGTGTATACATAACACAATATCATTTCCACGAAAGAAGACAAAAAGAGAGCAACTTACCTAAAATGGTTACTCATACTAAGGCTATGTGTTATGGGGGTTTGGTTGGGGACATGGTTGAGAAAAAAATGTTGCCACGTAGGTGACATGTAGACGCACTTTTCTCTCACCCAAAAGTGTCAAAAAAAAGGTGTAATGAGAGGGGCTTGGTTAGTAATTAGATAATTATTATTATTATTTTGTTAGAATGCAAATAATATAGCTTTCTTGTTCCATTAATCCATTTAGGTAATGAAATTATTGTGGTTGCCAATTTCACAAGGTTAACTTTATCCACGATATTATTTAAAAAAAAAAAACTAATAATTCAAATTGTAGTTTCAACAAGTTAAATAAACTAGCTTATATTAATATATTAATACAATCTATATAAAATGTGTTGATTTATCAAAGCTCTTTAAGTAATACATAAAATATAATATTTTTAGTAACTAAACAATAATATATGGAAGGGTCGTTCAGAGAAAAATAAAATATGGGATGGGACCAACACCATCCTATCAATCCAAGGGCTCTGTTTAAAAGAATTTAATCCAATGGCTAATATCTCCATTAATAATCTTCTGCACATGTTATCTTTTTCATCTCTCTTCTTCTACCTTAGTCTACAAACATCACTGCAAATTAATCACTTCTCCCGCCCAGTGCCCACAACTAGGGGTGTGTGTAATGGTGATGGTGGCGCGGTTTGGCTGACGTGGCACTGGAAAAAGTCAAAGGGCGTGACGGTAACACATGCTCTAATTACACTCAAAAGCTAATTAATTTATTCAACCATTTAGAAAGGGAGCATTTGATTAACTAAACAAAACTTTTTACAATTAAATGATTTGAGTGTCAAAGCATACCCATTTACTTGTTTAGTGATATATTTAACACTAAAGATCTTGCGTAAATTAATCCTTCAAAAAGTAGTTAAACTCTAGAAGACATAACGTCGACGAAACAGTTTTGAATGTCAAATTACTGTCCTCCACCGTAGAGTTAAAAGCAAAGAGAAGGTGGAATGACTCCACAATGGTTACAAAAGTCACTAAAAAATGATTTGGTCGCAAAAACAATCACAAAACATATTTAAAAGGTGGTTGCAAAAATTGCCTCAAATAATATTTATAAAAAGGTAATAAAAATAACATTCAGTCACAATAAAGTGACAAGTTATATTTAGAAAAAAAAAATATCTGGTAAAAACAGTTATAAATTTTTATTTTAAACACCAATAATAAATAAGAACATATTTCAGTCGCAAATAGTAACAAGTTATATTTAAAAAATTATAGAAAAACATGAGTCGCAAAAACCAGGGCGGACCCACTCGGTTTTAAATTGTTAATAGAAATGCTATTAAATAATAAGGGATGAACCCATAAATAACATTTAGGATGAACCCATTATGAAAACTGTTGGGTGGTGTAATGGGTAAGGTTTCCCCTTCTAGGCATGACATTTTTAAGTTCGAATCTTGTTTGGGCCTTGTTTTATGGGTTTTTTTTTTTAAAACTACCCCCCACACCCATTTAGAACCATAATGAGTTCCAACTTTTACATAATTTAGACATCTATTTTTTTTTGTTTTTTGGATTTTTGCTTCTCGAATTAGGTCTGTATCTTATAAACTTTATGGTAAATGGATTGTTAGTATTGTAAGCTTTGTTCTTTCAGGTTGCCACAGAATTCTTATTCAGTTATCTCAACACAAAGATAATGTACAATTGAAACAAATAGTGGTAGAAACAGAGGAAACTATTGTTTAATTCATATTCTTAATGATGGTTAAAGTCATTCATGATTATAAAAATTCAAGAAAGCTCAGAACTTGATTCTCCTAAACATACTTCAGGATAATCCCACATTTAAGAACCACCACTTAGTTGCACCAACTCGGAATTTTTTATGTCAGGTTATATGAAATTTACCCGACCGAACCGTCAAACTGGCCCGAATTTTTTACGTTCGGTTATATGAAATTGGAGCATCTAAAAACAATGAACGCACTGGAAAAATTTTTTGGATCCGCCACTGGCAAAAACAATCACAAATATTTTATGGCATGGCTAATTTACTTTTATTGTATCTACATTTCATATGAAAGGGAATAGTGTCAGGCAGCACTTCCCCATTGGTCGAGTCAAACTAGGATTTTCCCGTTTAAATTTACAGATTTTCATTCGATTTGATTTTCTTTCTTTTAACCAAATTACGATTTTACCTCAGCTCAAATTTATAATTTTGTCATTGTTTTTGTTTTTTCCCTGTCAAATAACGATTTTGTCCCAGTGTAAAATTCGTTTTATTGTCTTTTTTTTTTTGACAAAACTATAGTAATGTTTTGTTTTAATTTGTTGCCTCGATGTAATTTTATTCATGTTAGGCGGTAGTTTTTCAATCGTTTTAGTTTTTTTAGCAAAAGTATGGTAGTATTTTGTTTTAATTGGTTGACTCGATGTAATTTCTTTGAGATCGTGTTATAAGTATTATGTACAAGTAACGGAAATACAAACGTACATGATATGAGAGAGAAATATTCGACTTATTGCCCCGCAGCACGGACGGGGAAAAGCTAGTTGGCTACATATCTTGAACTTATACAATCCGCATCAACATCATAATTATACCCAAACTAAGAATCCTCAAATATGACAAACGAAATTACATATAGGTCAAGCAATTTATTCCATCTTTGAAATATAATTCGTTGGCTTTTTGCGTATTAATTCAAATAGAAACAAATCAATTCTATAAGATATTATTTATCTACATGAAATCAGACTACTACTATTCAAAACATTACTCTATATCTTAAAACAAAAGATCGATGGCTATCACATCACAGCCACCGCCTTAACTTTTATATATAAATCTGTTTGAGCTAAGGAAAATCAAGTTGGGAGTTTGGCTTAGTGGTTGCTACCTTTCAAGCTAAAGAAGACGTCACGAGTTCGACCCTTTAGCCTTCCTCTTTTCCCAAATGGCTCAAATGGAGTTGAAATTTCCTTTTCCTCAATTAGAGTTTCTTTTTTTTTTTAACTTTTTTTCCAAATGCAGTTTAAAATTTCCTTTTCCTCGATCAGAGTTTCTTTTTTTCTTTCAAATGCAGTTTAAAATTTCCTTTTTTTTCTCGATTAAAGTTTCTTTTTGTTTTTTCTATTTTTTTTTTTCAAATGCAGTTTAAATTACTTTTTCTCAGTTGGAATTTAAATTTTATGTGATTACTCTTGAGTCAAAACTTACTAATATTAATTATTTACATGAAATTTAATATTTATTTACTGTGTCTTAAATATAAAACTTGGTCCCTAAACATTTTAATTTGGCACCTATATCCCCTATTCTTTAAGTAGTTGCACATTCAATTTTTACTTTTTGGTAATTAATACCTTTGACCCGCTAACATTTCTACATAATAACTTTGCATCTCATTTTATTTGAATTATATTTACGACTTTATACCGTAGCCTGTCACATATTAATATGTTTTTTTATCTATGTCTAACCATATTAATATCTAAGTACTTTTATGATTTTACATGGTTGTCTAAGTTACCATTACAACTTTACACCGCAACGACCGAGACAACTCTTTTTTATCTATGTCAACTAACGTTAATATCACAAACATACCGTGTGTAACAATGTAAAAAACGCATAATTTCACGTGTGGGCATCACACATTAATTTCATCATCGTACATTGTAACCGCAATACTTATATAGGTTACACTCAGTTAGATCGGATACGCCGAAAACGCGTGTTTTTATATGGTTAACGCATCACATAACGTACTGCCAACTATAAACAATTAAGGTGTCGCAGCCTAACACGGGACGTATGGCAGTGTTTACTTACATGTCGGTTTAAATTCGCGTTTAAATGGAAACAACTAACGTTTTGACGTAAACTTTTTCCTGAAACAAGTCTGGTCAAATATAATGCGTTTTATTCTTATTTGTGTACGTTCGTAAACTGTGTACGAAAGTGAGTCGAGTCAAATATAATACTTTTTTATTCATCGGTGGCGTATTTTTTTCAGAAACAAGTTGGATCAAATATATTGTATAAATTGAGTTACTTTAACTTTCGACGCCGCCGCAACGCGCGGCGGGTCCAAATTCTAGTTATATACTAAAAGAGAGAAGTTCTACGATGCTTTCTTTTTATTATTATTATTTATTCCTTTAGTATATTTTGTCATTTATTGTAACTTTCATTTGCACCCTATTTAGTTTAATTATTATATTCTTTTTTCTGCTTTGAACAAATTATTTTATACCCCTAAACATTAATAATGTTATTATACAACTTCTAAACAGATGAATTCATACCGTTTTTTTTTTGTTTTACCTTTATTTACCTTTGTTTTTTATTGCATTGTTTTACTTTTTCTTATTTTTTTTGTATCTTTAAAGTCGAGTTACGACAAAAATATCGTAACACATTTAGATATTATTTTGTCATAGTGTGCGATACGTTTTGAATTTCAACCGCGCCCTGCGCAACACGCGTGTGATTACTACCCTAGTTGGGTATCAAATTTGTCAATTGACCAATGACCATGTTGTTTGTTGAGCGGCACACAGAAGTTACTAGGCAACATCAAGACCAACCTTGGGAAGAGGAGGAAGGGGTGGAACCGAACTCGGGGTTCAGGAGTCCGCTGACCCGGTAAGCTGGATATATTGGACTTTTTATTATAAAATTTACGTTTTTTTAAGAAAGTCATAGCTGCTAAAGAAAAAAACTTTATGATGATCTAGCCATAAGTTCTATCCAATCTCGTCATTAATGGAGGTGAAACCAAACCTATAACCTTCTATATTCCAATGGACCCATAATTTCACAATATCACTCATCCTTTGGAAACAATTCACTTTATTTCTTAAGCTTGCTCTGAAGACTTTATTGCTTATTAAGAGGGTCGGCACACATTTGGTTAGGGCCCGTTTTTCCTGAGGGCAGTAAATTTATATCTAAATACATATAACATATACATAAATATAGGTTAGGTAAAATGAAAACTTCTACACGTTGTGAGAACTTAGAGAATTTGGCCTTACCAAATATTTTTTCAATTATTTTTTTTACCAAAAATCCGAAAAAATCAACTTTAAAAAAAAAACATGTTTTTGTTGATTTACACCACCCATAAAAAACGCTCACAGGTGGTATATACGCCAGCAGTTTTTTTACAGAAGGTGTAAAGGGTCGAAAACGCCAATTCAAATTTTTTATAGCCGTGTTTGTAACATTTTAATCTATGTGTGTGCAAAAAATAGGGTAAAACTCAATGGAAGTCGAAGTTCTCTAAATTCTCACAATTCGTAAAGTTTTCTCTTCATCTGGATCCATATATATATATATAGGGGAATTTTAGAGAGAAAACTCATTTAAGTGAAAAAAACTCAAGAAAACCTTAAATAACAATTTTTAAAAAAAAATTAGGTAATGTAAGTTACATGTTATTGAATGTTATGTAACAAAAAAAAGCGTCGAAGGGATTTTTTTTTTAAAAAATATGTTAAAATATATATATATATATATATATATTATATATATATATAATATAATAATGGTAAGGTTCATGCGAGAACCACCTTTATTGTGAGAACCGTGAGAACCACCTTTATTGCAAAATAAAATCTAAAAAAATCAAAAAAGCACTCAATTTTTTTTTATTTTTTAATATTTTTTTAATAAAAATCGTTATATTTCGTTAACAAAGAAATTTTTTTTCTAGTAACAGTTAGTCCATGCACATGTGCATATGTATCATAACTTCGACAAATTCAGTAATACGTTATCACTAGTAGACAATTGCACTTAATTTACAATACCATCCATAATACACTCAATTTTATATTAAATGCACATGTTCATTATTATGTATAACAGTAATATACCGTGTTTTGGTACAAAAAGTTTGTGATTTTGAATGATGAAGTAGGCTCATATATATGTTTTTTGGTTAGTTATATCTAGTGGTTGATGGGTTTATTATATTGTCACTTTATGATGTAATATGTTGATTGAATGGTATAAACGGTGTTGATATACATGTAATAATATGAAAATATTGGTATTGGTATTGTATTATAAATGGTAGGAGGTAATGGTATTGTATTATGGATTGTAGGAGGTAATGGAAGTGTATTATGGATGATATGATAGATGAAAGAGAAAGTGTATTCAAAGTAGTGTACCAAAACACCTTATTTCATGTTGATACATATAGATGCACATGTGCATTTCTTATATTGGTAACATAAAAAGTAGTGTATTACACATGGTAGTGTAAATGAAAGTAAAATTGTCTAATGTTTGTAATGTATTACGGAATTTGTCAAAGAAATGATGAAAATGCACATGTGCATGGTAGTGTATTATGGATGCATGATAGATGAAAGAGAAAATGTATTCAAATTAGTGTACCAAAACACCTTATTTCATATTGATATATATAGATACACATGTGCATTGCTAATATTGGTAACGTAAAAAGTAGTGTGTTACACATGGTAGTGTAAATGAAAGTACAATTGTCTAATGTTTGTAATGTATTATGGAATTTGTCAAAGAAATGACGAAAATGCACATGTGCATGGATAGTTGGTACTCAATTCTTTTTTTTAATTTTTTTATTGTTGAGTAAATATAACGACTTTTTAAAAAATATTAAAAAAAAACAAAAAAAAATTGGTATTTTTTTTGGATTTTTTTAGGTATTACTGTTTATGTTCACACTGGTTCTCGCGGTTCTCGTAATAAAGGGTGGTTCCTAATGGATCTTTGTCCTATATATTATATATATATGTGTGTGTGTGTGTATTAAAAAGCTGAATTTTAAATTTTTTATAAAAAAATCCCTTCGACGGTTTTTGTTAAAATTTTTATACAATTTATAGATAACACTTAAATTCTCAAAACCTACTCTACTTATTAGTTTTGCAATAGTTTCATAGCTCTATGTCTTTCTTCATAGCCAACTTTGGTAATGATGTATAAATTAAATTACCAAGCAAGCATCAATATTGATATCGGTGAAAATTGAAAAAAATTCTTTAGACCGGATTATGTATTTATAAGTTTATTTTGTCCCGACTAGTGACTTGCTAGTCGTGGTTTTTTTTTTTTATAAAATTCGAGCCGTTTAAAAAATCTAAATATCAAGCATCACTGTTTGGACTATATAGGTATTATGTCACTAAAAACCAATTACTGATCAAATGCAAAATAATGCATGTATGTTAATGCTACATAGCTATCATGAAAGCAAGTCACACCATCTTTATCTACTTAGTCTAAGATTTTTTAACTATATTTTTGGGTATTGTCAAGATTTTAGCTACTTGTTAATTAATTAAAATATTTGTAGTCATGTTCAATATCATCATTTTCTTAAGTATTCCAAAACAATAGTAGTTTAGCTTCTAATTTATTATATAAAACCATTAAAAACTAACATGACATACACATTATCTAGTTGACCATATTAAATAAGGTGATAATATAAGGTACAACTTATTTTTGTCAATTATTTTGCATATATTACTTATAAATTAAATATACATCGCTTTTTAATTTGTCAAATGTCAAAGCAATCAAGGAAAGGTTATATACGTGTGATCATAATAAATTGTCAGCTACAATAATGCAGTATATAAAAAAATAACGTTGTCAACTGCGGGCTAGTTAGATGTCAAGCATCAAGACACATATTAAACATATTAAAGACCCAAATCAACTAGAACAAAACCATTAAAACACGAGATTAAACAAAGTCTTCAACTCCTTTTCTTATAAACCAAAGTACAACATATTAAAGACCCAAATCAATTAAAACAAAAACATTAAAACATGAGATTAAACAAAGTTCTTGACTCCATTTATTATAAACGAAAACACATAAATTACAATAACCTTAACCAATATGTTTGTACTAACCAAACACCATGGAACACAATAAACACAGCTACTCAAATAAGAAACTAAATAAAGATTCAATATCTTAACCTAAAATATGACTTTATACATAAAAAAAACTACTTAAATAAATAAATCAACTAAAAGGATACTTCTACCTATGACCTATTCGGTTATGTGAACAAAACGATTAAGTCCAACAAGTATTTTTGAATAACTTATATTTTCAAATGTTATTACAAAAGTTTAATATAATAATCAACCTAGATTATATGTTCATCTACGTTGGTCAAAAAATATGGCACAACTCGCACGAAAAGTAGGAGTTCTCTAAGTTCTCACAACTCAAAAGGGTTTTCTCTTGATCTCTATCCGATATATATTATGTGTGTGCTATTGTATCGGTTCAATTGAACTCTCAAGTGAGTGGGTCGCTCGATGAATATGATTTATTGCCGACGATAGAGGTCTAAGGCAATTTGATTTTGGCTAGTTGAGGTTGATGAGATTCTAAGTTTTTAACACCATATGTAGTGGTCACACCCAAAGACGGCCCCAACCTTACTTTAGACCCCTTTCATCGGCTTGAACAAAATCAACACACTATATGTCAGAATTCAAGAATGACGTCCTTATTGTACTTATAGAGGTGTCAGGTTCTATCCTGAGCCCATCCTGATTTTCGTCCCACCGTGTGTTACACCAGAGTGTTCAGCTCTTGTGGAGGCACAGTCGACGAATGGTTTCCCGGGGGAACGCCCAAGCCAAACTCTAAAGCCAGCGTAGGCTGGTTAAGACAACATAGTTTGGTCAGAGTGGGGCAATAAGCTTCTGTAATTTGAAGCAATGCAATAGCCTAATACAAGAAAGTCATTGTTCTAAAAAAGAAATGCACGTGTTGTTAACGAGTAAACTAACGAAAAACAATAGTCATGCCATAATAAAGCATGGCAACACCTAAAACAAACATGATTGGTGCATAATTATAGTTTAAAACAAATTGACTTCTGTCTCAAATCAAGTATGCTTCGTGCCTATGTCCCAAGTACGGCTTATATCTTGCCATGTATATGAAATTTTCAGTCCAAGTTTCGAGAAATCAAAACCCTTTTTGATGAATTTTTTGATATTAAGTTCAATTTACATCGATTACATATCAAAACGAATCACAACGTACGAGTCCTAAATCGAGTTAGTTATTATTTTTCTATGTTTCATATGTCGGTCTAATTTCTCACGTTAAGACGCCGCAACTTCAATGTTGGTGGTCGTTGGCTATAGTATGGCATTGGTGCTATTTGTCATGGTTTTACGCCACCGCCGCAACGTGGGGGGCTTAATACAATAGGTTATGTATATGGATACAAGTCATGTAACGTAGTAATTATGATACCATTAATTGTATTGAGCTTATTTGGTGGATTACTTATTTGTATAAGATAGTAATACAGACTTAACCGACAAAAACATCTTTAACACTTTGTAAATGTGAATCTGATCAACAACATGTCAATTTTGTTGGCCACGACGCAACGCGCACGGGTCAATCTTCTAGTTAAGTTCAATTTACATCGATTACATATCAAAACAAAATATAGTTGAGTAGATACATAGTCGTCTATAACCAAACTGGCAGTGCACAAATCTTGTAAACAATCGCGACAACAACAATTAACGTTCGACTTGCACATACGAACAATGGTTATACGAATAAACACAATATATCGAAGCAGTAGAGAGACATTAACTCACAATTGCAATTTTTTACATGTACATTTTTTGAAAAGAAACTTCATTAAAACACGCCTCCGACCCAAACGGGCAAAAGGCCAAACACAAAAACACATTCCCGACTCAAACGGGCAAAGAGCAGAAATTACAACATATATAACGGATATTTACACCAGTCACCCCAGATAATATATTTACATGAGGTTCTATTTTTGACCCAAGCTAAACCCCTAGACTTAATCTCCCCAAAAATATCTTGCGGACTTCGACTTATTTGATTGAAAACCTTCTCGTTCCTTCCTTTTCAAATACACCAACATGTGATAACCGCAAATCCTTGAATGATCTTTTTGGCTTTCTTACCTACTTGAGCGTAATTGTGCATATCCAAAATGTCTTTGAAATCGAAGATATATATCGGAGGAATTTTACACCACACACTAAAGTCCGACCACACCCGACTAGCCAAAGAGCAAGCCGTGAAAAGGTGCTCCACCATTTCCTCAAGGTCATTACAAAAGGGGCACATAACCGAACTTATATCCATGTTCCTTCTTTTTAAATTAACTCTTGTAGCAAGCGTATCCAAGTTACCTCTCCAAGCCACAGTTAGGGATGAGATCGGTATCATACAGGTACCGTACCGGTACCGATACCGCAAATACCGTTACCGAAATTGAGGAAAAGTGGATACCGAATACCGTACTGAATTTCTCAGTTCAGTAACGGTACGGTACTGGTATTTCGGTATTTTACCGCATTGGTACCGCTTTGGTATTTTCAATTGGTTTACCTAAAAAAATATCATATAAATCCATCTATCCGTTATTAACTGAATTGGCGTAATATATATTGGGAAAACTAGACAAATGTATTAGTAAAAACTAAAAATTCAAAAGAAAAACATACATGGGTTCGACTTTTAACATCCAAAAATTCCAACATATCTAAAAAAACATCATAGTTCATAACTAATACATGGGTTCGTCCTTATTGCTTTATAAATTGTTTTTAGTAATACTAGGAGATTATGATTTATATTTGTCAAAATACTCTTTAGAATTCCTTATTAAAATTCGGTATTAATACCGTTTTTACCGAAAAATACCGGTACCGATACCATTATTTACCGATACCGAAATTCAAAAAATCTATTACCGATACCGAAATTCAAAAAATCTATTACCGATACCAGTACCGTTTATACCGGAACCGGTACGGTAACGGTACGGTGCCAGTATTTTGGTAAAAAAATCTCATCCCTAGCCACAATATTACATTTGATAGGAACCCATTTACACCATTCAAAAACAAGGAGATGACTATTACCCCTATTGTTAATTAGTGGCTTTTTTACTGCCTTTACTGAGAACCTTCTTGACTAACATCATTCCATACCCACGAATCCATAAAGCTGGACAGTGTCACCACCTCGAGAACCTTTTGGCACTCCTTCCACTCCTTTTGCTCCACTTCAGACTCGGGCAATCTAGACCAGTTCCACGACCGACCACATTACATGTACATTTAACAAACAATCACATCTAAAGTAATTAAAGACTCACGGTTTCTTATAAGATTAATGTTTATTAAAATTCTCAAATTATTACTTGTTTGCCGGAAAGAAAAACCATGAAAGTATGTTGGTTGACATTTTAAGTAATTAATATCATATCATTGGAGAAACGTCATGACCCATGACTCATTCACTTCAATGAGACAATGACGGTCTTGTTAATATACATAATGTCATGCGAGCTTTACGAACTGCCAATGTAGATCCAAGGTGGCAAAGGGTAGGAGTTTTCGGTGGCGAAAGTAAGTGACTACCGACCACCGTAGAGGCGTAGATCAATTTTTTGTGTGTGTGTGAGAGAGTCATGGTAAAAGATAAATTAAAATCAATAAATCATGATTAAACCGTTTGATTTGTGAATTGAATTGTCTTGTTTTCTAATTATTTTAACTAAAAAAACATGTTGTCAAAGTACAAAATAATGCAACATACAACACAACATTCTCATCTAAAAAATCTAGAAAAATTATTATCAGAAAACGTAAGTAAAACCTATTTATCAGGGGCGGACCCAAGTTATGGCTTGGGTGGGCGGGCGCCCTAAGAATGTTGGGTATGGTATCACACGGAGTTATGTGCGGTCCAGTTTGGAACGACTTTGATGGCATCATGACCATCCTATGAGACCTGGAAGAATGGCGTGAAATGAGTTGGACAATGTATGGCATGAAGAGTTCAACAGTGAAAGCATATATATATATATATATATATATTCTTTTTAGTTTTTAAATAATGTAATTAATTAGCTCAGCTGAATTTTCGTCAACGAATTGTACTGGTTAATTTATTTTAAAAATCTTATCCCACAATGTTGTTTATCTTATCTTTTTTTACGAATACTTAGATATAAATTTTATTAAAAACTAAGTTTGTTTCAGAATAAAGTTTTTCTTGGGCTCGTATGCAGCTTCGGCATGTTTCGATGCTAACATTCAATATAAATTGCGTACTTTGATTGCCCAACGATGATGAAGAATAGATTTTTAACTTTCTTTGTATTTTAAATGTCTTGGTTGTATTTAACTTCTTTTGTATTTTAATCATATTTATGTTTCTCTTTAAAAGCAATTATTTATGTAATGTTTTTAATATATTTATATGATATTTATTATTTTTTACAAATATATTGTTAATAATACAACTTTTTTTTTGTATTTACAAAAATAAATGACATGTTAATGAAAAGTGAAACCACACCCATCTGTAGTGGAAGAAAACAAGAACATAGTAAAATCTGATATGATGCTAACGTCACGGTTTCCATGGATGTGAAATGTTAAACCACACCTCATAGTATAACTCAATTCTAGACAAAACGACACTCAAAATAATTTCTAATAACACCACCCTTATCAATACATCAACACACTTTTTTTTGTAATTCAAAATCTAAACCAATTTATCATATTAGTTAGTTATAGTGTTGGACCGACCTAAGGTCCTTAAACAAAAGCAGAGTGGGAGGCTTAACTAAAACTCTAGTCGAAGAGGCTTAACTCTTTCAAAGGGAGCTAGAATCTCTAGTAACCAACCCGTCCTATAGTCCCCTAGCCGGGAAATAAGCTAGGTAATCCATTGATACTAAACGCTTGCTTTCAATGCTCTTGTTCAGTATTACAATATAACATTACATTTCCAGTGTGATTTGCAGACTTGTTAGTCAATAGTCATCTCAGACGGGGCTAATGTTTTGACTTATGTATGTTAGGGATGCATACATGGTCATGAATAGACACATAATCCTTAAAAATCTTATCAAACACATAACTCAGAACTTATTCTTCTATAGTTTGATTCTGATCTAGCTTCTATTATCTTTATGATGTATATATTGTATATTATATTGTAATTATATATATATAAAAAAAACTATTTGTTTTCTAATTGTTTCCTGTAGCTGCATGCTTCCTTACTTCTTGATGTGTCTTTTTCTTTGCTGTGTGTAATTTTCTTCCCTCTTCTTGCACTACCACAAAAGAGGCATTTGCTTTGATGTTTTGCTACGAGAAAAATCGGTCGCAAATTTTGCTATGAATTAGCTACGGATTAGCTACGAAAGCATTTTGCTACCATTTTGCAACAAGTATTCTGTCGCAATTGAATACGTAGCAAAATCCGTAGCAAATATGTAGCCAAAACTGAGGAAATAAATATATTATAAAATAACGTTGCAAACTCCGTAGCAAAACCATGAAAAATAATATTTATTAATTAACTAAAAATTTTATACAATTTGTAGCAATATTCTGTAGTAAAGTTGAGAATATATGATAAAAAAATAATTAAATAAAATTCCTAGCAAAATTCATAGCAAAATCTACGAAAAAATATCTAAAATCAAAGGTAGAAAAAACTTGTAGCAACATCCATAGCAAAAATGAGAAATAAATATGAAAAAAAATTAACAAAGCAAAATCGGTAGCAAAAAACAAATATTTTCATAATTAACTAGAAAAGATTAAACAATATCCGTAGCAAAATTTGTAGCAAAGCTGAGTATGTAAGTATTTAAAAAAATAATTAGATAAAACGCGTAGCAAAATCAATAAAAAATATCTAAAACAAAACGTAGAAAAACTTGTAGCAACATCCGTCGCGAAAACAAGAAAAACATACTTATAAACAAATTAATAACATTGGTAGGAAAATCCATAGCAAATTTGACAAAATAGATATTTAAGAAATAATTTTTAAAACCCGTAACAAAAATCATAACATAAATCAAGAAAATTGTATTTAGAAATATTTAATAAAATATTTAGAAAACGAGAGAATATAAATATTAAAACATCTTTATAAATAAACAAATATTTTTTTTGACTCAGACTTAGATTTAGTTTTTTTTTGTTATTATAAAGAAATAGTGACAAATCGTATTTCTTTTGTTGAATTTAAAAGCTAGATGAGTCTAATAGAATAAGTTAAACTCTTGGGTGGATTTTTTAGTATCCATGTATTTCACTAAACAAAACAAAAGAATAGGTTTGGTTAAAATCTGAATAGGATATATTTTGTTTTAAATTAAGTTATTTAACAAACTAGATATTACTTTTAAAAATTAGGTCGCCCATCATATTCTACTCTACAAACCATCGGAGTTTGCCTTCGGCTCTTAAACACATGAAACCATCCCAAAAAAAGTCATTACAAAAGAGGGTCTTAATCTTGGGAATTTGATTGGCCGAAGAAGAGCTGAAAGAGGTGATCGGTTCACACGACCACTATTCTAGTTTCATAATATGTTATGTCGGTTTCTATTGTCAAATATCTAATTATACCATTAAAAAATCAGTATATATTTGTATATATTTATATATATATTGTTGTTGGTAACCTAGATGTATTGTTGTAACTAGTTTAGATGTACCATTACACACAACTTTTTTAAAATGAAAAACATCATTTATATAAATAAAATTACGGCTCGGTTAGGGTCGATAGTGACCAGTGATGGTTAATTAGGGTTAGTTACGGTTATTGAGTGCTCATATGGTCCATAATGGTTCATTTGGGTAAATTATAGTCAATGATGGTTAGTTAGGGTTAATGATTGCATATTAGGGTCAATAATGGTCTGTTAGGGTCAATGATGGTTAAATAAGGTCAATATTGATCAAATATGGTATGTTAATGTCATTTGCTAGGTAGCGCGAACCATTGTTAATAGTAGTTAATAATAGTAAGTTTGGGTCAGTGATGCCAAATTTGAGTCAATGAGGATCAATTAGGGTTAACGATAGTCAAGTAGTGTTAATATGACTCATTTAGACATACATTGCCCATTATAACTCGGTAAGACATGTTTTGAACCATTACAACCCAACCTCATACATTAAGACCCCATATGATTTATTTCATCATATTAATGTATGATGTGCCTCCTAGACCCGCAACCACATGTATGGTCCTCTATAACTTATTACAACCTAATATAAGCCATCGTAACATAATTTAGCAACTATGGTCTAAACTATGGATCCTTATGACATGGATGAATAATTATAACCCCACTATGAACTGTATTGGTCCATCATTGACATGGTTTATCAAATCAAACGTAATCATATATGGTTAAACATAACTCAATGAGACATAATATCACCTATCCCAATAAAAGCTATAATGTCTCATGACATATTATGAACCATTATGGTCTGTTAGGGACCCATTATCACTCTTAAGACTAGTATGACTCATTAAACATGCATGGTCGTTACAACTCACTAAAACCTAATATGATCTATCACAACACATCATAATCTATTAAAATAGATTGACATCTGTGACTCAAGATCGTTTAATGAGTAAAAAACTTTCGAATATGTATAACACATATCATTAATTGGTTTTTGGCATAAGAACAATATTGTCTAAAAATCTAAATAGTGACTTAAAGTTGAAAATAACATTTGCTGTCTTTTTTATAGTTTTCACTAGTAAAAGTCAAATTTTAATTTCAAAACAATTTTTTTTCTTATTATAATTAAAAAACCTTCTTCAAGTGTTTATAGCAAAGCCAACAAAACAAGTTATGTAAAAATGTATTTTACATAGAAAAATGAGTTTTTTTATGAGTAGGGGTGCAAAGGATCCAAGTTCGAGCCTTACTTTATTTAAGCTCGACTCACTACAACTTTCTAAAGCTCGAGCTTGGTTCGCTAGTAAAATTTAAAACTCAAGCTTGGCTCGAAAGCTCAATCTAATTATATCTAATTATATGTGGTGCGAGTTTAAACAATCTAAAACTCAAACCGAACTTGTTTTTTGGCTATTAATGAGCCAAGGCTCGATTCGAGCTCGGCTTGACAATTTAAGAACTCAAATAAAAAAAACATTTAGACCATGCAAAAAGTAAAAGATAACTTAAACCTAAAGTATACTAAGCTTGATAAGGCTCGATGAGCCGAGCCTAAACGAGCTACACATACAAGGCTCAAGCTCAGGCTCGATGTCTAATCGATCCTCATTTCAAGCTCGGCTCGGGCTCGATAAGGCTCGACTCGTTCTAGCTTTTTATCAATTCAATCTCGAATAGCTTGTGAGCCGCTCGACTTGTTTGCACCCCTATTTATGAGTTTTACATGGATTCTCCTCTTTTTGTGGTTCTTCAACGAAGCTCTTCATATTATACACATACACACACATATTTTTCATACATATAGATATAAATATAAATATACAATATAACCTGGATACACATTTATGATTTTTCATACATATCTCTATACTTATAAATAAAAATGATTTACACTTGTCTTGCTTTCATCCCTTCATTTTTAAGTTTCTCCTTAATTATTCCATTATATGCTGCCACATCAGATTTTTGTCCACGTGTCGCTTTTTTTGTTTTCTCCTCCTATTCTCCTCCCAAATCTTCTGTATTATTAGGTTTACACATTTACAAATCCTCCCAAATCCAAACCTTCTCCTTCCTTCAGCCTGCTCTACTACGCTAGCCGCCGTCCGCCTTCCAACCTTCAGCCGCCTCTCCTATCTTCAGCTGACGTTGGTCGTCCACCGTTCACCGTTCGCCTCTCCTACCTTCGGCCGGTCTTGTTTTACAATCGCACCAAAAGCAGATCTAATATCGATTTTTTTATGACATGATCTGTTAGTGCTGCTACATTTGCTTGGGCAATCATTGTGAGTTTTTTTTAATAATTTAAATGGAAAAACTAAATAGTGGCTGAGGCTCATCTATACACTATTATAAAGGTTAATACTTTATAAAATGCTATATGTTTAATAGTTTTGATCACCCTAATGTATATTTTGACATTGAATAGGTTGCCCGTGATGCTGATCTATTACAACATATAGGAAAAGATTTGTATTTTGATCTTATTGATCATGAAAAAGTTCACAGTTTTCAAATACAGAAACAGATGTCGTTTAACAATTTCAATGTACATATACACTTACATTTTCTGTATATAATGTTGTTTTTATGGGTGTGAATTTCTAACACGGCATGAATCTAAAACGAAATTCGCTGGTTTGCTTTAGTCTAAACGGTTTGGGTCGGGTTCGGGTCAACCCGGACGGGTTGACCCGTTTAATCCATTTATCTTATATTATATTTTTTGTAATATGTTTTATGTCATAAATTAACTAATTTTAAACGTTTAATGTGCCATTTCATGTACAGATACATGTTGGTCCCGCATCGTTTGAGATAAAAAATCATGAAGATGCCACCAACCTTACATATGACCATACGGACGTAATGGTAAGTTTTTCTAAACTTAAACTTTTTTTCTCACTGACCTTCGAATAACTGTGACTTAAATTTAATAAATATAAATATGAAATATGACTATTGTTTTATAATTTAGTTAGGTCAATATACAAAAAAAATCCTATAAATCTTTAAATATTTGAACATTTTTCGTACCTTGAAAGCTTATAAAATCTGTTATTTTTAGAAACTTTTTAAATTTCAATCAAGCTATTTATAATGAATAGATATTTGAATTTGTGAAGTATATAAGTAAGGAATAGATTAAACTTTTAAATGTACATAACACTTATTTTTAGAACCTTTTTTAAATCCAATCAATCATCTTTTAAATTTTGATCAATCGAATTGTACATTTCTTTTTTCTAATTTGTAATGTAAAAGGAAACGATTATTGTTTATATATAACTACTTTGCAAGTTTAAATATAAATAGTTAACTAATCTTTCATTACAACACAATACACTTTCATTGTGCATCACATTCTCAAACATCATCAAGTAACACAACATAGCTTTTTTAGACATGTTTATACTTCCATTTACTCATTCCAAACTTTCTCTTTTCAAAGAAGTGGTTTATGTAATGGGACAAGACTACAAATACTATCACTTCACAAGCGGGTTATAGAAGCTAAAATCATATCTGGAGGTAATGTTGGAACTTGGGCTTTCATTCCAAGAATTAGTTTGATACCTTTGGACAGAAGGATTCCTTTCAAGTTACAGAGAAGACAATTTCCATTATCAGTATGTTTTGCAATGACTATTAATAAAAGCCAGGGATAATCATTATCTAGAGTTGGGTTGTTTCTAAAAGATCCGCTTTTCACGCATGGACAATTGTATATGTCGTTATCAAGAGTTAAAAGCAGAGACAGAGTTAAACTACTTATATTAGATGAAGATGGTAGTTTCACGAATAAAACAACAAATGTTGTATAGAAAGAAGTATTTAGAGATTTATGAATTATTATTACATTTGTTCTATTTAGAAGTATTAATTTTAATTACAAGTCTGTATTATTTTAATCAATATGTCATAGATGTATTCAAAATGTCTATTAACATAACATATTATATTAGCCCGTGTATCACACGGGTAACTAACCTAGTAGATATAAATATAAATATACAATATAACCTAGATACACATTTATGATTTTTGTATTCAAATTCATCATATTATGTTTTATATAAGTTTTAGTTTTATTTTAATACATTTTGTTAACATTTATTATTTCTGTTTTAAAATTTTAGAAAAAGTTATTTCCCTCCTAGATTCCAAATTCTACGCCTTTTCCCCGCTAAATTCTGAAGTGCTTATTTTGTCCCCTTTCTCCAAAACCCCCCATTCAAAATTTTGTGCTCTCAAATATTTATCTCTCCTTCCCTCCCTCTCGATCCATTCACCAGATGACCAGACATGTACCACCCCTCGACCGACCAATAAACTACTATAGATGCCACCATGTACCACTGTCTTACTCGCCCGTGTACCACCATCCAAGCTACTACTCTCTGCGACTGCCATTAAGGTACTATCGAACCATAAAGCCATTGTTTTTTTTTTTTTCCAACTTTTTTCTAAAATGCAATTTGATTTATGAACCTTGGAGCAATAATGATCAATAATGTGAAGTTTATGTTAACTGATTTCGATTACGTAGAGGCCTAAACAAAGGGGTTTACCCAGACTGAATCGAGACCGGTGAAGGGAACTTCCTGTGAATGAAATTCACGATTATGCTAGGTTAGAAGGTATTGTTTTATTTTTCATTGCAAACTTTGAATTTTATAACTAATGTTTGAATTCATGATGAATCTTGACCAGTGCTGTGATTTTGAGTGCAGTTGACCACGTTGCATATGATTGATGATGTTGAGAATCTATGCATATCAAGTGTTAGAAGAAATGTTTGTTCTTTTTTTTTTCTTCCAGTTTCATTTACCATTGTGTAAGTAACTTGGTTAGTTGTTTGAGTTAGGGGTTTAAACGAGTCGAGCTACTCGAGGTCGGCTCGAAACGAGCCTGGGACTAAAAATAAGCTTGTTTAGTAAATGAACTCGAGCTTGAGCTGGCTCGTGAGCCTAAACAAACACATTATTTATACAATTTATAATTAATATATTAAGTGTGTATGTGTTATGTTATAAATATTAAACAAGGGAGGCCCAAGCTTGAGCTTCAAAAACTACTCATGACTGGAGCTTGAGCTTTTTATAAGTTAAATGAGCACAAGCCTAGTTGAGCATGGGCTCGGATCGGCTTATTTGCACTGTCACACCCCGACCCGCAGCGGAATAAGAGTCCGGGCATAATTGGGTTATCACCAAAGCTCATGATATTTACTAATATGTTTCATATTTATTAAAGTCAAAATTACATTCTCAATAATCCAAACATGTCCATACAAATACAAACAATCCAAGCTCTAAACCAGTTTATTCTTCTAAGCCAATCCTATGTGTTTCTTGCTGCAGCTGGTTCACCTGTATCATGTGTAAAAATAGGGGGTTTTTTGGTCAACATAAGTTGGCGAGTGAACATTGTTAGTTAAACATTTATTATTGATTTCTTGTTATTTTTATCAAGAAAAAATTGTGCAATAGTCATATGTGAGCAAATGTAAATAATCAAACAATAGCAATAACAATCACAAACAATAACATACAATAACATATGAACTTGCATGAATATATAACATGAATGAAACTGTATATGTTGGCAACGTCACGTTCACGCTCATAATATAATGGGGAACGGACGGCCTATGATAAATGTATGTACTGAAAATGATAAATGTCTGTGCGATCAAGGCTCAATCAAACGGAGCCGATCGTATGTTGGCAACGCCAGGTTCACGCTCATAATGTAATGGGGAACTGCTCAACGCTCATAATGTAATGGGGAACGGCGGCCTATGAAATTGCATGTACTGAAAATAATAAATTAAATCTAAACAATAACCACACAACAGTTGATACAAGCTGAATACACATTTGTTCATGACATGATGTATGCACAATGATTTAAATACAATAAATGGTAAGACACATGATACACCCCAAAAACGTGATTAAAACGGGGAATTTGTAGAGATTCACTCACATTGGGTGCGTTCGGTTGGAGATGATGAGATGCGCACGAGTTTGAAGGATTGAACAATGAGGATTAACTAACTTAAATAATAACGGAAGGTATAGTTAATGAGTGGATTTTATTAATAATTTTAATAGGATTTTTAGATATATTTTTGTGAGTTTAAGGCTATTTCCTATATTTAAAAACATTATTTTTAAGTATTTTTAATTGATTTTTGAATTAAATTAAATAAATAAAAATATAAAAAAATGTTGACTTTTGCGTTGACCGTTGACCATTGACTGTTTGACCGGTTTTATTGTGTAAATGTATGAGTCGGGCAGGACTCGAACCCGAGACCTCCCGTACGCGTGCACGCAGCTCTACCAACTGAGCTACGTGTCTAACCCGAAATAATCCTGTTTTTAATTATATTTATATACTAATTCAGTTTATTCAAAATTCATTTATTTTTTAAAAAGGATTTTAATTATCAAACCGGTGCCGTCAACAGGTCTCGAACCCGGGACCTGTGCTTTAACGTTACACACAGTCCACCGCTGGACTGTGTGTCTAACTTGGTTAATATACGGATTTTTATTATACTTAACATCTAATTGCGAAAAGGATCCGGTTCATTTAGAAAAAGAACATTTTAATTCCAGAGGGTGTGTGTGTATCAAGGATCGAACTCGCGGCGTGTGATATATGTGTGCACACAGTCCACCGCTGGACTGTGTGTCTAACCCGAGATAATATCCAAATTATAATAAACTTATAATCAACCTACTTCGTCTTCTTCGTTACCGAATTACAGTCTACGATTACTCTATTGTTTCTTGTTTAATTTGATTGACAAACATTCAAAAGACTAAAATGAAATGGCAGAGACGATTTTTAGAAGTAAACATACCGGAGAACGATTTATCTCAGAATTCCGGCAAGTCGTCGGCTCTGTTTTTACGGATTTCGACTGAGCGAATAAATTAACAGTTTTGATTAGCTAAGCGAGGAATTGAAGTATTAAACAAGAGTTATCAGAAGGTTTGAATGTCTATACCGTTTTACAGCGGAAGATAAGAATTTTCAGAAGTTTTCCGGCGAGAAGAAATTATCCGATATCGACGTCTGAAATTGATTCCGATTGAAGGGTTTGAGTTAGCAATAGCTTAACAACTGATATGCAATGAAAGAATTGAGAGACTTACTGATTTGATGGATAACACGGTTTTCCGGCGAAAGTCCGACGAGTTCAAATAGCTTCTCCGGCGAACTGAAAGTTGTGCGAAAATGCAATTGAAGGTTTGCAGAATGTGTTTGAGTCGCGAGAGGGGACAATGATTGAAGTAATTCAGGAATTGCAGACTTTTCAGTTATTAAAACCGATCCCACATGAATTCAAGTGCATTCAAAGCTAAATTGATTGGAGGTGTCGGTGTATCGGTTATAATCGGTAAACCGCGAACAATCAAACGTTTTTGGACGTTTGGTGACCGATTTCGGTTACAGTTAGCGTAACCGGATTGATTCATGATTGACTATAAAATTTAATTGTTTCCTAGAATTTACAGAAAACATCAAGTGGCGGAGTGGTTATATGTGAGTGTGATAAGACTTTGAGCTTGAACCCGGCTGACCCGGGTTCGAGTCCCGGCATCAGTATTTTATTTTTATTTCATTATTTTTAATAGATTTTCAATTATAAATTTTATATTCTAATATACTTATTAATTATGTATCGTTTAAAATTAATTTGAGCATTAAATATGCAACGAAATTTTTAACTGGTTGTTCGGTTAATAAACGAAGCGGGTTTGGTAAATCCGTTTTTTGACGGATGTTACATGCACCCCTAGTAATGGTAGATGCGAACAAGTTAGATGATCGTGTTTCTAATATGAAAAAATCCACCATTTGTCCATTGCAGTTTCCCCTACATGTTATCCAAAGATGTTAGCAACAAATTATCTGACCCTTATGAAGCAAGATGCATTGTTGGTTTGTCACCATATCTAACTTTGTCTTCTTTTTTGTATTGGTCAATCACTACCATGTCATATGATCCTAATTTGTTTGCATGTCACTAGTCATTATCATCTCAAGTCACCGTGTACTCAATTGTGTTAGCAGGATTTATAGGTGTGATACCTCATGGTGCAAGTTCACCAGGTATAACATACTCTATTTTTTTATTTGCATTGCCATTGCTTTTAGTTTTAATGACTCTCGTTGTTCTTAGCAAATCTGTGTTTTGAAACTTATTTTTCGCATTCAATCTGTGACTGCAGGAGAAATAAACTGCAAAAAGTGTTCCCTAAGACACTGTTAAATGTGAGATATTCATAAATTGTATCACAAACATTACGAGCAATCTCCATTACATGATGATTTGATATAATTTGGGCATGTTTTTTAGATATCTATTACATAAATGGTTGTAGTAGCTTATTATGAAAATATATTTACTTGTACTTAATTGCGTATTTGGGATTAATGAGATAAGGGCGATGTGTGCTAATCTTCTTTTTATAGGTGCAATGGTTGAAGACACAAATAGTGAAATTGGAATGAGAAAAAGCAGAGAAGCATTCGATGATGAAGAATATTAAAGACAATATGAAATTGTACTCTCAAACGAATTATATTTCATTTTAATTGTTTTCAAAAAGAAATCTGCCACTCCCCAAGATAAAATATGGGTTATGTTGGTTAACGAAATAATTAGAATATTTGTTGTATTGCTTTTGGATAGTTTGATACATACTGTGTTACTTGTAAAAGTTGGATATTTTATTATATTTGATTTGGATATTTATCTTTGGTGTGTTATGTATATAGTTGTGGAAACTTTAATATATGTTTAATTGGAAAAAAACATTAAGATTATATAATTTATTTTAATAATTCCAGAAAAAATGTGTAGCTTGTAGCAAAAGACCTTAGAAAATCCATAGTGAACCTTTCAAGCTTGGTAGCTAAATTCGTTGCAAAATACTACCAAATATCATAGCAAAATGGTAACAAATTTTTTGTAGCAAACCCGTAGCAAACATTTCTGTAGCTAAAAAATCGTAGCAAATATTTGCATAGCTAAACATTCGTAGCAAACGTTTCATAGCTAAAAATTCGTAGCAAACGTTTTGTAGCTAAACATCCGTAGCAACTTTTTACGTAGCAAATGTGTGGCTAAAATAGCGACGCCCATTTTTAGCTAAAACCGTAGCAAGCATAATTTCCGTAGCTAAAGTTCGTAGCAAATAAATTCGCGACAGGACTTGTAGCTACGGACAAAATTCGTAGCAAATCCATAGCAAAATAGGTGTTCGCTACGAATTTGCTACGGATTTAACCGTAACAAATACCTGTTTTTGTAGTAGTGTTGAGCATGCGTGTCTTTAATTAATATATCTTTTGCATTTCTTTTTTCTAGAAAGTGTTTGATTATTTTGACATTTAGGTTGAACTAGAATTACCATCCGCCGCAATGCGGCAGGGATTCGGTAGTTATATATCATATTAGATGAAAGTCAAATGTTTCTTACATGACCGCGAACTTGTGTGTAAGACATAGAAAAGAATGACTAAGTTGATCTCTGACCCGCGGGTTGCGATAAACTTATTAAACGGGGAAAATAGACGCGCTGCGACAGGCCTGTCAAACGGGAAAAAATAGATGAAAAACGTTGAACCACACACGCACGTTGCGTCATGTTAACTCGGAAAATTTAGAACGAAACATTAAACGAAAAACTTGCTAAAGATGAAAAGTATAAATGACCAAAGTTGAAAGTTAAAAAGTGTTGGGGTTAAATTGCAAATGATGAAAAGCTTTGGGTTAAAAGTAAGCAGTTTTGGGCTAGGGTAAAATCGTAATTTAGCAAAAGCTAAAGCGATGATTTTTACCAGCAACAAAATCGTAACTTTGAACACGAGGCAAATACGTAATTTTAAACTAGAGGGTAAAATTGTAATATACCCGGACCAATGGAGAGTGCCAGGTAGCAGCTCGACACTATTTTTCTATATTAGTGTTGTAGTATATATAAATTACGTCTCATTCATAATTAATTAATAAATTATATAGTAGGATAAAACTGAAGACTTATAAAGTTGTTTTCATTCCAAGTGCGTATAGATTTGTTAAAATCATTTTCTATTTATTTGACGCCACTATTTTAGAATCATGACATACAATAACAATTCTATCCACTAAATCTCATTTATAGCAAACCTATTGATCACTATTATAAATTCAAATATTTTCTCACGGCGTATCTTGTGGTAATTTGTGGGAAACAGGTAGTAGCAAAGCTGCAAACGAACCTAACGAACACGAACAAGACCTTTTTCGTGTTCGTTTGTTAAGAAATATATGTGTTTGCGAACCGTTCATGAACACTTATCGTACGATGTTCGTGTTCATTTGCTAAAATGAACTTTTTCATGTTCATTTGTGTTTGTTTGTTAATTTTACGCAATGAACAAAACGAACGTTGATGAACACTATTGAATTCTTCCTCCCTTCAGTCCAGTTTGAACACGTCCCAGCAACAAACACCTTCCTACTGCAAGGTTTTGCTCTGGCCTTCCACTAGAATCCACTCCGTGTCGGAGGAGCAGCTAGTCCAACTTCTTGAGCAGTCGAGAGATTGAAGAACGAACACAAATAAGCGCAAACTAATGTTCATGATCACAAATGGAAACAAACAAACATAAACAAGCATTCATGAATAGAATATATAATACACTTACACTTATTAGATATTTAATTTGTCGGAATTTTGAAAAATTTGAATAAAATATAAAAACTAAAAACACTAATGAACTATCGAACACAAACAAACACATTACCAAACGTTCACGAACATAAACAAACGAACGTGGCCTCTGTTCATGTTCTTTCATTTAACTTAACGAACATAATTTCTTGTTTGTGTTCGTTTGTTTAATAAACGAACGAACACAAACGAACTTCCCGCCGAACGGTTCACGAACAGTTCACAGAACGTTTGTTTCGTTTGCAGCCCTAACTAGCAACAAATTTCCACACGAATTCTTTTAATGTGAAAAAACTTCATAGGAAAGGACATGAGCGATAATTTTTCTACAAAATTTGTGGGAATGTAAACGGATTTTCCGTTATTCCATAGGATAGAAACACTGCTTTTAAATAAACTCAGCTCTAAAAGCAAACAAATACCATTTAAAAAAGGTAAATAAAGAATATAAAAATATTTTATAAACATAACAAATGAATAAATAAAATGAAAAGAAATTGCCGATAATAAGAAAAATGGAGTCCAGATAGAGTGTGGGATAAACCTAATCCCCCTATGATCGACAAAGACATATTTGTACCCCTTCTAGAAATCCTTAGCAGATGCAACCCTTTTTAGATTACGTCTAATTCGCTCATCCAAATATTATTTAGGCATGCCTCTACTACTTCTCCTCTTCCTCCCTAGTGAGGGTTTCTACTGCATTAACTGTGGTTGTTGTCTGCCTCTTTTTTACATGTTTAAACCATCTCAACCCTTACTTTATCTTATTGGACATGCTAGCCACTTATAATCTTTTAAAAAAAACTCATTTGTTATACGGTCTAACTTTGTGTGCTCACACATCCACCTCAACATTCTTAATCTTATCTCTGCTACCTTCATCTTGCATGCTTGTATCTTCTTAATTGTCTAACAGTCTGTCCTATATAACATAGGCAATCTAACTTCAACCCTATAAGTTTTCCCTTTGATATAATTGGGAAATTGTTGTCACATAGTACCCTTAAGGTCATCCTCCACCTACACCAACTTACATGAACTCTCTGTGTGTGATGTTACTATCTATTTTTCCATCATATTGTATAAAACAATCCTGGATACTTGAACTTGGTTCATTTAGTCTACAACATGCTGTAGGACATGGGTCACAATTATAATAAAAATTATATAAATAAAAAATAGTAAAGATACTCTCTTTACACATTTGGGAAATTGTAGTACATGACCGTATACAAATTCAAACGAAAATTAAATATGAACTACAACATATTTAATAGAACAATCGATTCAAACCAATATCTTCAAAAGATAAAGTCTTCAACTTGATCTTTAGGAACATATTCTTGTAGTCTCCTTAGCAAGACTTCAAAAGATAGAGTAATCAACTTTGTGCTCGAACAAGGTCTTCTTGTAGTATCCCTTGCTGCAAGAAAGAACAAACGATGTTGACGGTTATGGCTGAGGCACGTGTTCAACACGCTTCCCTTAAAACAGATTTCACGCCTCTACTAAAGACGACGCGTCTGTCTCCCAGGGTACAACAGCCGAAGCAGTCTGTACTGCCGGAGAAGGCCACACGCCCGAGGTTACACCGGGTAAAATCGTAGTGTTAGAAATTTTGGAAACTTAGAATAGAAATGAAGTTGAATCGTTTAGAGATTCTTATCTCTATATGTTCCCAACATATGGGTCATCAAGTACTTCTTCTCCAAGAACTCTTCATGCATACATCTTTCTTTCTTGTATCTAGCTACATCAAAAGAGGCACATAGTACTAAGTATGCAAGAGTCATGATGGTGAAAATTTCAACATAATTAGAGAATTAATTTGCAATAAAATCTCTAATCAATTGTTATAAAAGAAACTCTACTCAAGGGTTGTTATCAATACCACCACATGAAAAGTTTTTTATATTAATAAAAAATTAAACAAGTTGCATAAATAACTCTACTCAAGAGTTTGTCACTACATGTAGAATTTAATATTGATAATCTCACTAAATTTCCATTCATCACATTTAAAAAATTTCCAGCAATCCCCCATATGAATGGAGATTGATCAAAACACATAAAATTTTAAATGCAACATTGACAGTTGCGTATTGCCGGATAAGTAAGTGTTCCCTTGAACTTTCCGTTGTGAAGCATACTTAGCCTCCTAGCGATTTGTAGACGCTATGTCCTTGAAAAAACCCCCATTTGTGTAGACGACAATACACTTCACACAATACTCTCCTTAGCCGGGTTATCCCCTCATTGTCGTGCCCAATAATGGTCATGGAACACTTTCCTGGTTCTGCGAGAGCTCTAGGAATTGTGCCCCCAATTCCATTCGAAGCGACCCCACTTCTCTCTAACATAGGTGATTCTCCTTAAATCATTAAAAGCATCGTGGTTACCATGATTACGCAAAATCATTTACCACGTAATATGCTTAGCCTTACAATTTGTCACTGAATTTCATAGGAATGAACTAGGACGTATTTAAACACTCTTTTATCGTTTAGGGGGTATATATAACCATATATACTAGCTTATGCATATCAGCTATGCCCCCATAGTGATCACCCTTAGGCATATGAATTCGTTGTCCTATTGAACTTAGATCTTGGGATCTCCAGTCAACTAAGTTAGGTTTCCTCCACACACCCTTTTCCATGGGCTTTAGTCTCATTCCACAACTTGATCTCTAATAAAACCATCAGGTTGTTAGATCCATAACATTATCTTTGACTTTGTCTAGTCACTAAAAAATAATTTTACGTATTGAGATCAGTTGTCATGATGTGTTCTTAACTCGCATGTTAATTTTGCCTATTGTCAACTTCTAAGACTATAACCTCAATGGCCATCTGAATCTGGTTATAATATATGTCTTTGTAAGATACGCGTATCATTTAAGGCAAACACATCTCCATTATGCACTACGACCTTTGTATCCTCCACTTAGTCGCATGTTTGCAATGTTAGTCTGGATTACAAAATCCTTATTGCCAAAATTTTATGATACAAATGCAAGACACCCCCACATTTAAGTGTTATTGGATAACATCCATATGAGGTAAAGAAAAAACCATTTCTACACACCCTTAGAGGGTTGTTTCTTAAATGGCTCCTCCCCCCACATTTCTTGTCATTTGATCAATACTTTCGTAACTTCACTTATGACGACATTTATACAAATTATTGAACAAGATCAACCTCATTGTATCTGTGAATTCAACTCATATTGAATTAGCTTACATAAGATTCCAAGCTGACCAAAGCAACACATGTCACACCCCGACCCGCAGCGGAAAAGGTGATCGGGGCATGATTGGGTTATCATCAAAGCTCATGACATTTATTTTAACGTTTCATATTCATTAATACAATTTAATGGAAATTTACAATAAATATTACAACATGTTCTAACTATCAATCTAAGCTTCTTTGTTCTCTTCTAAGGCATTTCCTATGTTTTCCTTGCTTCAACCTGTTCACCTGTATCATGTGTGAAAAGGTTTTTGGATCAACATAAAGTTGGCGAGTGAATCCCATGGAAAACATTTGAACAAGTTTATTTAATTGATTATGAAATAAGTGCACAACCAAACATGAGTAAAAATAGATGTAAACTTATTCAACAATCATTAGATATTAAATAAAGCACACATGAACAATAATGGGACATTTAGAGGCACGCGTTGCTCTACTCGTCTCTCACGAGGAACTGATGGGCCTAATGAATGAATTGCATAAACATGATAATATGAATGACACAACTATAAACAATATAAACTCAATGATACACACATGAACTATATTGGATTGGTTTTGAGGCACGCGTTGTTCAACTCGTCTCCCACGAGGAACTGATGGGCTTAATGAATGAATTTCATATAATTTGACAAAATGAAATAAGTAATCACAACAATATAAACAATCTAAGTTTAGATCACGATATGGTATGGCACGAGTGTAAATAAACGAGTTAATTAATTTGTGACACATGACACACCCCAAAACGTGTAATTAAAAAGGGGAGTTGTAAGATTCACTCACAGTGGGTGCGTTCGGTTGATGATGTTGAATGCACGCGAAGTGGTTTTAACCACGAGTGAAATTAACCTAGATAAATAGCATTATGGTTCGGTAAGTAAACGGATTTTATTAATCCATTTTAGTAGGGTTGTTGGGTGTATTTTTGTGAGTTTAAGGCTATTTTCTAACCTTAAAAATGTTATTTTTAAGTATTTTTAATTGATTTTTAATTAAAATAAATAAATAAAAATAATAAAAAAAGGTTGACTTTTTTTGACCGTTGACTTTGACTTTGACTGTAACAGTGACAGTTGACCGGTTCGTATGTATTATTGTGTGCGCTGGGTGAGGCTCGAACCCGAGACCTCCCGTACGCGTGCACGCAGCTCTACCAACTGAGCTACGTGTCTAACCCGAAATATTTCTGTTTTTAATTACATTTATATATTAATTATGTTGAACAGAAAATCCTTTATTTTCTAAAAACGATTTAATCCAAGACTCGGTGCGCTCCACAGGTCTCGAACCCGGGACCTGTGGCTTATACTAACACACAGTCCACCGCTGGACTGTGTGTCCAACTTGTTAACTTAACTGATTTTTATTATACTTAAACACAAACTAATTATTTTTATTTCTGACTTATTTAAAAAGGTAAATAATTGTCCGGGTCGATGCAGAAGACCGGACTCGAACTCGTGCGCTTTGATTAAACATACACACAGTCCACCACTGGACTGTGTGTCTAACTTGGTTATTTTTCCGGTTATTAATATACTTAACACATAACAGTGTGACTCCGGTTCGGTTAACAAAAAAAATCATTTTTATTAAGGCAGCGTGTGTGGAACAGGATTCGAACTCTAGACGTTAGTGTGTTTATTGTGCACACAGTCCACCGCTGGACTGTGTGTCTAACCCGAGTTATTTCTTGATTTATATTATACTTATAAGTTACCGTAACTTCGTCTTCTTCGTTGAGTTTTATCCAGAAACGATGACGATCTGGTTCGAAGTTTTATTCAGGTTTCTTTAGCGTTTTTAGGTTAATTACAAATGAGATATAAGTAAAAAGAAAGGAAATTAGGCGTGAAGTATACCGACTGGCTTCCTCTGTTTTTCCGGCAAAACTCCGGCGACAGCAACCACTTCCGGCGACGTGTGTCTTGCAGCAGCGAGTCTTCAGAAAGTTTGAAAAAGGTATGGGTGACTTCGGTATAAGCTTAGGGGGTTCAGTAAGGCTCAGAAATGAGGTACCCGGTTTTCCGGCGATTTGCAGGTGATTTCCGGCGAGTGAGTTTTCGCCGAGAAAGGGTGCGGTTTTGAGCGAAAAGGTTTGCAGAGGTTCGAGGGGGTATTTATAGGGCAAATTATCGATGAACTTGGTCTGATTTCCGACTTGATTCGTCGGTTATAATTTCTCCGGCGGTTATGGTTTGTGTCGCGGACACAGACGTCGATTATAACCGATGTAGCGTTTAAGTTTTACGTTATAACTGAAGATGTCGTTAAAATATTGGCGAGATCGCCGGGATTTCCGACGGTTGCATTTGGGCGCCGGTTTTGAATTCGGAAAGTCATGATATGAATTTAATGATCTTAATAATTAACAGAGAACATCAGTGGCGCAGTGGTTTATGTGTTGAGTGTTAAGACTTTGCTGACCGGTACTGGCCCGGGTTCGAAACCCGGCAGAACTAAAGTATTTTTATTTTCTTATTTTTGACAGTTTTTCAAAAACTAATTATATATTCCCGTATAATAATTGATTATGTATCGTTTAAAATTATTTTAGGCATTTAATTCGCAACGAAATTTTTAACTGACTGTTCGGTTAATAAACGGAGTGGGTTTGGTAAAATCCGTTTTTGACGGATGTTACAACACATGCCATTGTCATAAGTTTGTCACTAACTTAGAATAATTCTAATTTAACATCTAGAATAAGCCTAGACAATGAGTTCTACTCATTAGCTTTTCGAGCAAACTCTTTAAAAGTTATATGTCTTTTTCTTATAATGAATGAAAATTCTCCCACAACTTTGTCTATACACAAATTCTTTTTGTATTCATACACATTTGAATGTTTAGAGTTAATTAGTCTCCGTCAAGACCCATAATTAACTAAGTACTAGTCTAGCATGCTTTAGACTACATTACTTTAGCATGTGAACAGAAGTTACTACAATACAAAATATCAAATTGTTTTATATTATTTAGTCTTTCTATGCGTGTACAAAATGTTTTCTAACACGCATGTTTAAAAAAAATATTATAACAGGCACATCATAGAATCGAATGTTTACATAAAATATTTTCCAAGGATAAAGTTTATAAAATAAACCATTTCTCATCATTTTAATGCGCACATAGGCAATTAAATGTTTACATAAAACATTTTCGTTCATTATGGCTCATAAAATAAACAATCTCTAACCTTGTATTTTTGATACACAATTTCTAACACACATGTTAGAAAATTCAAGTCATTTTATATATTCAAAACATGACCATTTAGGTTTAGAAATCACAAATTAAAGTTGGTGATAAATCCCACACAACTACACCATCACTTTATGGTGATTTAATTCTTGAAACCAATCAAACATCAACTTCAATGTATGACTTTTATTTCTAAACCATACAAAGCACTAATATGTTTATATTCACTAAAATCAATTCTATAACAAATAACTTATATAAAATGTTTACATAAAACATTTTAAAGCATTTATATTCCAACCATTTTTAACAATCATGTTAAAATGAAAAATAAAATCTAACGCGCACGT
Source organism: Scalesia atractyloides (assembly GCA_947069175.1). Classification (NCBI taxonomy): domain Eukaryota; kingdom Viridiplantae; phylum Streptophyta; class Magnoliopsida; order Asterales; family Asteraceae; genus Scalesia; species Scalesia atractyloides. The sequence goes on from CAMTDV010000017.1 coordinate 6,424,660, forward strand.
TAGAAATATTAACATTTCCACAAAATGTTAATTCGACTTGTTAGAAAATAAACAACTATAATTGCTTCCAAACTAACACTTTTCATAAACCGTTTCTAACACGCATATTAGAAGACAAATGATTACAAAATCATTTGCGTTTTTTTTATAAACTGTTTCCAACACATTTGTTAGAAGTAAACAATTACAAAAATTGTTATAAAGCTTATCAATAAATATGTTCTAACATACTTGTTAGAAATAAATGATTAAATAAATAATTATAAACATATAAGTTTATATATAAAACCCAATTCTAACACGCTCATTTATAAATATATGATTATAAAAATCATTATTAGTTTATATCAAATACATATAAACCAGTCTCATGTTAGAATCACTAAAAGCTTGTGCTATAAATTCATGGGTGAATGAAGAGTCCACTTTAAATAAAGACTTATTAGAGACATAAAACTCTAATCAAGTAATATAAACTCTTATTTAAAGACATTAAAACTCTACTAAATAGAATTTAACGTTTACAAAAAACGTATGGTTTACACCCATAATTCCGGTCTAACACACATGTTAGAAAATTTAACGTTTACAAAAAACGTATGTTTACACTAATAAACCCGATCTAACATGAAAGCTAGAAAATTAACGATTCCCAAAATCGTTTCAAAACCAAACGTTTGAACCATAAGTCATTTATTTTTGTATCACGGTGTAGGATTTAAGATTGTAACACAATCTCAATAAATCCAAACAAGTTGTACTACATACATATTTCCCAAAAAAATATTTATAAGATCATAATCTCTAAATTTTTTTTTATTATAAATCCTTTCGTGAACCAAAAATCCTTATAAATAAGGTTATAAGATTGTAGCAACAATCTTACGAAATCTGTTTTAAGTTTGTAGGACATTGGTCACAATTATAATAAAAATTATAAAAAATAGTAAAGATACTCTCTTAACACATTTGGGAAATTGTAGTACATGACCGTATACAAATTCAAACAAAAATTAAATATGAACTACAACATATTTAATAGAACAATCGATTCAAACCAATATCTTCAAAAGATAAAGTCTTCAACTTGATCTTTTGGAACATATTCTTGTAGTCTCCTTAGCAAGATCTTCAAAAGATAGAGTAATCAACTTTGTGCTCGAACAAGGTCTTCTTGTAGTATTTCTTGCTGCAAGAAAGAACAAATGATGTTGACGGTTGTGGCTGAGGCACGTGTTCAACACGCTTCCCTTAAAACAGATTTCACGCCTCTACTAAAGACGACGCGTCTGTCTCCCAGGGTACAACAGCCGAAGTAGTCTGTACTGCCGGAGAAGGCCACGCGCCCAAGGTTACACCGGGTAAAATCATAGTGTTAGAATTGGAAACTTAGAATAGAAATGAAGTTGAATCGTTTAGAGAAACTTATCTCTATATGTTCCCAACATATGGGTCATCAAGTACTTCTTCTCTAAGAACTCTTCATGCATACATCTTTCTTTCTTGTATCTAGCTACATCAAAAGAGGCACATAGTACTAAGTATGCAAGAGTCATGGATGGTGAAAATTTTAACATAATTAGAGACTTAATTTGCAATAAAATCTCTAATCAATTGTCATAAAAGAAACTCTACTCAAGGGTTGTCGTCAATACCACCACATGAAAAGTTTATTATATTAATAAAAAATTAAACAAGTTGCATAAATAACTCTACTCAAGAGTTTGTCACTATATGTAGAATCTAATATTGATAATCTCACTAAATTTCCATTCATCACATTTAAAAAATTTTCCAACACATGCAACATATATTTTCTTTAATATTAATTGTAACTTCTTTAAAAACATATAGCTTTTTTTAAATATATTCGGCAAAGGAGACGACTATATGCTAAGCATTTTGTTATCAACAAATTGATCCTCAATATCATATTAAAAACTTCTAGCCTTTTGCATTGTATTAGAAAAATAATGATTCTTAAAATCATACCATCACAAGGGCATTTGTAATCGTGGGTTTTCAGCCTGTCTGTGGGTGAGCTAGCGTCGAGGTAGAAGATAGAAAAGAAGGACGACAAATTTTCGAGAGTGAAAGTTTGTGGCTACGGACTACCATAGAAAAAAAGATCAAGATGAAGGAGAGCCGTGAGAGGCCTTAGAGAGAGAAAGGGATGAGAAAGAGGATTGTTGTGAGGTTCTTGTTGTTACATGATTTTGGTCTATTGGGTTATTTTTGGGCTGTTTACTTTTGTTTAATAATGCGCTTATTAATCGTTGTGTTGTGGGTTATGTAGTTCGGGTTAGAGTCCGGTTTGCCTGGTGTTATTTTGTAATTCGTTGTTAATCGTATCTAGGGTCGGCTCTCTGGTTTTGATTCCTTGTTTTCTAATTTACATTTGTTAGCGTTAGTTCTACTCTGATCATGAATAAAATCATCGAATTCAATATTGAATATATGATAGTACTTTAAGTTTTTACAGCGCTGACGTAAAGAGATATGGGTTTGTCTAATTACAGGGGTGCAACTTTCTTGTGGCTTGGGGTGCCTCGATCCTCACTGATTTTTTGCTTGTAGTGTTAATTTTACCGAAAGTTTCGGAATATTTTTGTTTAGTGTAAAACATTGGTTTTTTTTTAAATTCGGCTCCCACTTATTTGGATTTTGAAAGTCCGGTCTCACTGATGTTTCGTTCAAACTCCGTCGCTGCGTCCAATGACACTGTTAATTTTATAGGGTCCTTTATTTTTACCTTTTTAGATCATTGCTAAAATAATTAACTTAATAAAAATAAAAGTTGTTTCAAAAATTGGAAAGCCACAACCAACAATCAAGCAACAAACCACGTCTTTTGTGTGTTATCTTGGCCTTATAATTTTCTGTAGTTGACCTTTGTTTCATTGGACATATAATTGACGTTTGGCTTTTATTATAAGTCACAACCATCATTTCTATTTATTTGAATTTTATCTTATTATTTTGTATTTATCTATTTATATATACGTATACATAAAATAATATTTAATAAATTCCAAAGTATGAAAAAGATGTCAACATTTAATCGAGTCATCACTTAAATAATATTTTAACTTTAGTTTATAATGTTATTTGTTGTCACTTATAAGGTCTTGGACGAACTCATCTCACAACCTTGCGTGGTCTTACGTGACTGTTTGATTACACAGGGAACACCGTGTCGCCACTATGTGGTACGCGTAAGTGAACTTGCTTGACGAGATTCCCACACGTTGAACAAGCTTCCCACTGTCTCTTGACTGTTGTGGCGTTATGTTACGACTAAATTTTAAAAGTTTATACCAATTCAAAATAAATTATAAATATCATTCTATTCCAAATTATTTTTATACTTAGAAATTTCTTAAATTCTTAGCAAATATGAAACCAATGTTCGGCAACCACGTGACGAGAAACACACAATAATCTTCGCTCAAATTTGGTGGAACATATTTCACACTTCAACCCAATGGTGAAGAACATGTTATAATAACTGTATATTATATTGCAGGTTTTAAGTTTGAAATGATAAATATTTTTCTTAAAAGTAGACCGGGTGTTATGCGAGAAATGGAGTGGCATGAGGTAGATGCCACACAGACCGCCTGGGGCGGCACATCTTAACGCATTGGGTACCACAGGGCACGAAGGGGCAAGATGTGGAGCTTTCTGTGGGCATTGAGGCACTTGTTAGATTTTTTTTTTTACTGTGAATATATATAAAAACCAACCTCATATTTCATTTTTTTTATTAATCACCCTTCCACATTTCATATTCCTACAAGACATATTATTGTGTGTGAAATGTTTAACCTCCTTACTTACTCCTACGCGGTACTTTTTTAATTTATTTTATTTTATATTTCAAATTCGTCACAACACATAATATTAATGTTAATCTAGATTTTTAGTAAATTAAACCTATATTTTTTAGATAATTCTTTTCATATATGAAAATAATATATATGATTAAAAAATGAGTTAATTACTGTTTTCGTCCCTGTGGTTTGTCAAAAATCACTATTTCAGTCCATTAGTTTAAAAATTACGATTTCAGTCCCTGTGGTTTCACTTTCGTAACCATTTCAGTCCACCAACTTAACTCCATCCATTATCGTAACGGGTGAATTCTAAATTACCTAAGTTAATAAAAAAAACGTTGGTCACATGTTTCGAACCTGTGACCTTTGCTTTGAAATGTGATTGTTAAACCAATAGGCCATGTATCAAGATTGTGAATGAATTCAAATTACTTTTCTTATAACATAGCCTATTCATCATCTTCCCAAACCTTTCATCTTTATCAATGCAGAAGCCACCATTAACCCTAAACCACCTCCGCGACACCACAACCACCTCCGCCATACACTACCACCATCCTCGTCACATACCACCACCCGCACAACCACCTCTCCTAACACCACCACCATCCTCACACACACCACACCACACCTCCGCCACACACCACCACACCTCATCTCCGGCGGCCCCAGGCATCTTCTCCGGCGATTCAATTGAATCTGTTATGCTGTAACAATCATCTTCTCCGGCGATTCAATTGAAGATGTTTGGTTGTTAATGGTGGGCTTCTGCCATTGATAAAGGTGAAAGGTTTGGGAAGATATGAATAGGCTATGTTATAAGAAAAACAATTGAATTCATTCACAATCTTGATACATGGCCTATTGATTTAACAATCACATTTCAAAGCAAAGGTCACAGGTTCGAAACCTGTGACCAGTGTTTTTTTTTAATTAAACCATAGGGGCAATTTGGTAATTTCACCCAAAGTTAACAGAATACATGGATGGAGTTAAGTTGGTGGACTGAAATGGTTACGAAAGTGAAACCACAGGGACTGAAATCGTAAATTTTTAAACTAATGGACTGAAATAGTGATTTTTGACAAATCACAGGGACGATAACAGTAATTAACTCTTAAAAAATTAAAAAAGAAAAGTGATGGAGTAAACAATGGTGATGATTTGTAATAAGTTTTTTTATAAATAAGTTGCGTAGACTGAATAATGACGTGACGATCATATGATATTAGATTATGAGTGAAAAATGACTCCCCAAAGTCAAATTTCAGTTTACGTTTTACGTATGTAAGTTTCCATTTGGTTCACTAGGTTTACATATGATATAAATTGCAACACGAATTAAGGTTATGATATAATTTGCACACAATTAAGTCTTCTTATAACTAACATTTTGAAATAATATTGTTTCAACATTATTTTAGTAAAGTCATTCCTACTTTTTAACCATAAAACCATTCAAAGTTTCATTAGACCATGTGTAGTGGGAAGGGGAAGACCCATGAGCGTTTTCTCTGTCAGGTGACGGTTCAGTCAGTATGTGAGCATTGTGGAGCATTATGTTAAAATGGTATATTAGGGCTTCAAATCTTGTGGGTCATTATATTCTAATAGAATTAAATAAAAAATAAAAATTAAAACCATAAAAAATATTATTGGCCAAAGATAAAGTTCCAGACGTAAAAAAAACACGCTTCACCCATTTAAAAAAAAAACGCCCCAGGGGCGGTTACCGGCCCATTTTTGGACGTTTTTTAGGGAACCCAAACACCAAACAACCCCCAATACAGGTGGTCTTATTGTTTTGTTATAGTGTGCAACTTTTAATAAGTGTTAGCTTTTAAAATTACGTGATTTGAATGGAATATTCCTGAAATCTGGTCATTATAGGGCCAGCCCTAGAATTTTTGAAGCCCAAAGCGAATTAAAAATTCGAGCCCTTTTTAATTTTTTAGTCTCTAATTTAGGTTTGTATCTGACATGAAATATATTAGGAAGAAACTTATAAAATACTTAACCATAAAACTAGATGATTTCCTTAATCACATAATGTTGAGTATCTAATACATAAATCTAATCTAAGTTGGTCAAAACAGTTTAACCTAACAAATAACAACTTATATCATGTGTGAAAGGAACTAAAACATGCTACTTATTTTGAATATACTGTTGTTATTAGTTAGAAAAAGATTTTTTTAAATAAATTTTTACCTGAAAATACCATGTTAAAAATTGTGTGGGCAAAATTTTTTAGCTTATTAAATTAGGAGAGGTGATTAAAAAAATACATTTATAACCCTTTACTAAAAAGGTGAGTGAGGTGATTAATAATTTTTAAAATGGTAGCAAGTGGGATTCAAACCCAACCCTTCACAAAAACCAAAACTTGTTCTTACCACCAAACTACACTTGTATTAATTTAACAAATATCACTATAAATATAATATTCTTATTTTATAAATATAGATATATATTTGTTTTTTTAATTTTGAAGGCTCTAAGCCGTCGCCTAGCCCAATAACACTAACGGGCCAGCCCTGGGTCATTATTTAGTGTTTTTCTTTCAAATCAACCTAAAATAGTATCATTAGTGTTTTTCTTACGAATCAACCTAAAATAGTACAATTAAGAAACTTGATTAATATTTTGTTGAATTGTTTTATTTATGTTTCAGTTTACTTTTTCTTAACCGTAAATTTCTTTATTCCTGTGAGACTTGAATCCATTTGGTTTCATTTATGACACTTAGTTATATAACAAAATCGTTTAACATTAATAAAATCTTTCACAATCTTTAACATTAAATCTTTAATGAAAAAATAGCAATTTTGAGTGGTTTTATAGGTTTATTTTTAGTAATTTTAACACAATATTAAAGAAAAACTTGATAACTATTCACTAAATGATTTGTAAACCGTAATAAATAAGTTACCATCAATTTTATTTAATTTAATAACCTTTTCATATTACACAATTATTTTGGCTTTTAATTTTCATGCAAGGGTAAATCTCGACAAAATAAAAAAGGGTGACGTATATAGTAATGACTTTTGGTTAAGAGAAAAAATGACAAGTGTTGGCAAAGGTCGGGGTGGAGTTTGTGACATGTGGGTTAATTTGTTTCCAAATGCCTTTTCATTAATGTGTAAAATAAGCGAAATGCCTAATTAAAAAATATTTTATTTAAAATGCTTACCCTTTCACTAATATTTAAGTTCAAATGGAATATTTATTTAACAAAACATAACCTTATACAACATTTAGTGTTTCTTTAGTGTGTAAGTCTTATACAACATTAGTTTGTTTATAATAATATCAGTATTAGTATTTACTTAAATAGCATAGATGTTATATAATATGTCATCTCACTCTAATATTATTAAAAAACCACACATGTGACATTGCTATAGGGTTTACTATATAATAGCTTATCAAAAGTATATGGAGTAATTTATGTGATGAAGATATGATATTAAATTATGAGTAAAATCACAATCTTTAACACTAATAAAACCTTTAATGAAACATATCAATTTTGAGTGGTTTTATAGTTTTTTTTTCGAGTGATTTTAACATAAAATTAGAGAAAAACTTATAACTATTCACTAAATGATTTGTAAACCGTAATAAATTTACCATCAATTTTATTTATTTTAACAACCTTTTCAGATTAAACTTTAATGTAAATAGTATTTTGTGTTTATAGTATTTTTTTTAATCTTGACAGGATTCGATTTATTTGATGGAGATCCAAAGGCATTTTTCGAGAGGGGTATATGTTATGGACTGAAATCATCGCAAGGAATGAGATTTGTCTCATATTGGTTGTATGGAAAATAAATGTGGGGTTTATATACCAAACGAGTTCTCTCACCCATCCGACTAGTCTTTTGGGTTGAGTTCTCTTGTTTGGTATGTAACATTGGTATCAGAGACAGACTCGAGTGGTAGCCTAGAGAGTAGAGAGAGCCAACCGTGACCAATGAGGCTATGAGTGGTTGTCCATGGAGTGGTGGCCTGGAAAGAGTCAGCCATTTAGCCGTGACCAACGATGACGTTGGCCCTTAAGGAGGGCGATTGTTATAGACTGAAATCGTTGTAAGGTATGAGACTTGTCCCACAGTTAAATATATAGGCAACCAATATGAGTTTTTATACCAAATGGGCTTCATCAAACTTGAGTATGAAATGCGATCAATACTCATATACAACAATATATGTTTTTCTCAAATATTATCTGTTGTTAAAGAAAACGTAAAATTTTGATGTTTGATTATGCATCGATCCTGAAACCACTTTTTGTCGCATAAACTTACGAAATTTCTTGTTATGTTAAAACAAAATGTAAGATAATGTTAAATCGATGTGTTAGATCATACTGAATCATCTTAATTATTACAAATATAATATTTACACGGAATATTATTTCAGATGATTATATTTTGTAGGAATAAGGCTCACCTTTAAATAAATATACATTACAAAATATATAATAACAAGACTCTTGTTAATTCATGGGAAATTGATCTAGTACAACACCAGGTTGCAACAAACTAATAAAACGCAATTTTATATCCAAAATCGATTCAAGGCGTGTCTTTGATATGTCCTCCACCATATGTTTAGAAGCATCCTTGGACTCGATTCTTCACCATGTTAAGTCTTCAACCTTACTTCTTGACTGCAACAATGAAGATACTAAAAAGATGAAGGTTTGGTTGAGGATCGTGTTTGACATGGGCCCCTTAAAACAGATTTTGCACCTCCTCTTAGACGGTCTGTCTACAGGGTACAACAACCGAAAGAGTATGTGTACTGCCGAAGATAGCTTTCACACCCGAGATAGCACCGGGTTATTTGGAGTTTTCAAAATAAGAAAAATAAGTTGTGAAGTAATTTAAAGAATGCTTTTCTCATAAATTTCTTTGGAACCATGGAACTTCTTTGGGTGTGTATATATATATATATAATATATTTTTGAAAAGTGAACTTCATTAGAAAACAACCGCCGACCCGAAACAAGCCGGCAAAACAACAAGAGACTACATAATTACAAATTTACACCAATTCTCCCACGAGACCTCATTACACTTAGATCTACTAGAATACCATAAAAAACCAAGCGCCTTAACCTCGCTGATGATGTTCTCGATCTTGACCTGTTTGTTAAAAAAATAATTTACATTCCTCGCTTTCCATAAGCACCAACACCCAATCACCAAGATGCCTTGGATTATATCTTTTTTTCTTTCCGATCCCCTTAACCCGACATGAGCATCAAGCAGATCTTTAAACGAGAAGAAATAAAAAACGGGAACTTTACACCAAACACTTATATGCTGCCAAAGAGTCGAGGCGATAATACATCCAGTAAACAAATGCTCAACACTTTCGTCCCCGTTGTTGTAGAGCTGACAAGCCACGTTTTCAATGTTAATGTTCCGTTTCCTTAACGCCATGCGAGTGGGGATTTTATCCATCTCGCAGCGCCACGCGAAGATATTACATTTTAGCGGGATCCATTTTAGCCATCTCATAATGTACCTGTCTCTCACATTAGCCCCTGCCGATAAGCTCATCCTAACCCTGCAAACCGAAAACTCCCCATTCGCGCCTCCTTCCCAAGACCATCGATCAGCAACTGATGTTAAACTAACTCCATTCAACAAAGTAACCAACTAGAGAATTCAGAAAACTCGGCTCAACAGACGACTTCCAGACCAAATAACCCTGACCATCACCGTTCATTTAACCCGATCTTTTACTCTACACTTTTTGGAAGACTCCAACCTAAAAAGGCCCGGGAATCTCGTTTTTAACTGTTCGTTGACGAGCCATGGGTCTAACCAGAACCCAATATCTTCCCCATTGCCTACAATCCCCTTTATGCGATTTACGGATAGGGGCCCCCTCCACCATGGTGTTCGTGAAAACCTTAGCTATATTACTCCAAACCCCACTCAAAGATTTTTTAAAATTGATACATTCCCACCCCACTCTACTGCCATGAACAGCCGCGATGATTCTCCGCCAAAGGTTTATATCTCCATCCCCATTTAGCTAATAGAGCCACGTTCACATCCCTTAACTTGCTGAGACCTAGACCTCCGTTTTTTTATGTGTAGCCACACGGTCCCAAGCTACCCAATGCATCCTATTTTCTTCGCTCGAACCCCCCGTGTATATTTTTTGTGTCCTTAAGAAATGAACTTTCTTGTTCATTTTATATTCACACAAAGAAGGCATAATCAACCCATTTAACATGATAATAAACAAGATAATAATCTTACAATAAACGGAGTTTAATTTCTCATTACGGATTTAAGTGATTGACCGTAACTCTTATACTTCATTCATGACGAGTTGAAATCGTTTGACATTAACTTGCTAATGGGTTATGTGGTTTGATTGGCCGCAACCCGCCCATACGCGCGTAAGTCGAACCTGCGCATTGCGCCCGTAAGCGAGCACTACAGTCGAATCCGCGCCGAGCTTCCGCGCGTACAAGTGTCCTTGTGCCATATGCTCACGCCACAAGCAGTATCCCGTGAGTGATCTGCGCACGCTATACTCGACCCGCGCGCCACCCACGGGTGCGCCATAAGTGAACACGCCACCCACCATGTACCTGACCACGCGCACGTGGACAAAAAATACAAAGGTGGCTCTCAAGCGACTCGGAGCGTTGCACTAATGCCACGTGCACGTGTACGAGTTAGTCCCCACTTGTGTTTGCCTTTTTAGGTAAATGATATACCAGGAGTGCTCCTCCTTATAAACCACTTCAAGTTTTGGTCATCCCACTTATGTGGGACAAGTTGACAAAGCACAACCCAATTTTCTCATATTTGTTTGTTACAAACATAGAACTTCACGCTTCGATGTATCATTCATCTGACCTCCATTTTAGACATAGTTTGGTTCGTTATGAAGCTTTCATAACGTAGAACACAAATCTAGTAAAAATTACTTATACAACACATATATAAATATAATTATTGGTATCCAAAATATTTAGTAAAAACCTATTTTCACTAATAATTATTAGTATCCAAAATATTTAGTGAAAAATCTATTTTCACTAAAATTTCCAAACATAGTTGTCATAATCTCATATTCTCATGTAAAAGGTCAAAAAGCATGTACTGTTGTTTTAGTACAACAGAATCATGGTTAATTCGCCAGTTTATTGGATTGTTCTTGTCAGCCCCCATGCTTAGCCAATGAGTTCTTGACTAACAAGTTTTGGATATACATTTGAAAACATTACAAAATAATATTATTTTGTTATTTTGTAATTGTTTGTATTGTTATTCTTCTCTCCACTATATATGCAAAGTATATATTAAGATGGAGACATCCCATGTATCTTATGACCATTCATTCCTTTCAAGATACAAACAAATTAACAATAAATTATAACTTGCTCTAAGATATATAAGGGGGCCCTTAGAGGAAACTTTGAGGGTTGCATGGTGGATACCATTTCCCCTCTTAGGCATAGGCATGGGGTATCATTTTGTGGGCATGTTTGTCACTAATCAAACATGTTATCATCGATACCTTGCGTATTACTCTTCTTAATCTCTACTAAAAGTTACCCGATTGTAAGAAACTTTTACGGAAGTAGAAAAGTTCTTGGGTTAATCACAAGGCCTAACGACTAGAAATGTGCGCTTCCTTAGCCAAAATCATATCGTCATGGTTCTCTTCACATGGGAGATGTTGGGTTCACAAGAAATGTTTGGTTGAAATACCATCGATGCATTTTAGACCTATTGGTTGTGGATGAAAGAAGAATTGCACACTTAAGCGTACTTGGGTGTATGTCGTTGAGTGGTGTCTCCTGAAAATTTTTCACCCTGTTACAAAAAAACAAATCTATGAGCTTTTTTGTAAGCAAAACAGACAATATTGATTGCTATGCGCGGGTTGATTACATAAGATCTCGATCACATGATGTTTCACCATGTAAACCTGTATTTTGAGGTAAATGGTTGAGTTATCTTCTCTAGCAAAGGTGGCTATGTAAATGATCAAGAATTTTCATTATTTTGTATCTAAAGGTTGTTTCAAATTCGTTAAAAAGTATAATACCCCTTCACAAGTAAGGGGTTTAACTTTTAGCCATAATATGATGGTCAAGTTTGGTTTTCTTATGCACATTATAGCAAATTTGAAAATTATTTCACAAAGGAAAAGTTTAGGAATTTGTTTCGTGTAGGAAACTAATTGTAAAATAAGAAAAATGTGGGCAATGCTTTAAGTTAAAGAAAAGGAGATAGAAAACAAAGATACTATGAAGGAAGGACAACAACGAGATGACGAGTATGTTATTAAAAATTTAATCATGCTCGAATATCTTATAAAATAATGAAATCTTTGCACGATAATACTCCAGTGGTCCGTTCTGATCTAAATTTGTTGTTAAAAAAACAAAAAAAAACATTTGAAATTTATATTATTTTAGATGTGGCACGACACGAGAGAGGCTTCGGATAATGAAATAGATGTTTTGTTGATGACGTTGATGCCGAAGTTTTTTAGCGAGTTGGGTATTTCGTTAGATTAGCTTATGTAGTTTATTTATACAATTTAACGTAGTTTGTTATGCATTCAACAAATAATTGTAATTTGACGGGTTTATTTCCAAATTGGATGTCTACATGTTTATTTCCGAATTGAATGTGTATTGTTTTGGTTTATTTTGGCTTGATATATTTCTGGAAAATATTCTTTTATTGTAAATGTTTTTTTTTCCAGCAAATGTTTATAAGACGGTGTTGAAAATATATGTTTTTCAGGTAAAGTAATATATTAGAAGACGGTGTTCAGGTTTAAGCTGGTGTTCGTCACGTTTGAGTATGTGATTCGTTTTGGTATTAAAAGACGGTGTTCATCTAGTTTAAGCCGGTGTTAAAATTGAACACCGTCTAATAAAGAGTACGATAGCTTAAGACGGTATTAGAAACACCGTCTTAAAACCCATATCACCCCGTCTTAAAATCTATTTTGTAGTAGTGATAATCAATCAATCATAAGTGTTTTGATCCTGGGTATGCTTATTATTGTAATAAGTTTTTTGATAAAAGGAAACGTAATTAATTCAAATCTTCCGTCAATTAAGTGTTGTAGATTTAAGGACATTCCCGAAATAAAATAAACTAGAATATATATTTTTAATGAAGATTGGATAACGGTAATTATACAGAATTGATTATTTAATAATGTGAAATTGAATTTTAAGTAGTAGTTAATGAAAAAGAACATGAAGCGAAAACCATCTTTTGAAAAATCACATGGTGAGCATGTGGGTTTGACTCGTGAAAAACCCACAATTATTTGTGTCACTAATTCCAAAATTGAATGAATTAAAATATCATCCAAGTAATTTAATAATTTTTAATTTGATCAGTTGTATCATGTATCACATATATAAGATATCATCCAAGTAATTGAAGATGTATTTGTAGGACAAGTTGGTTTATGTTTTATGAAGGTGAGACATAATCTCTTTTTGCTTATTTTCTTGAACTAATGATGTTGCATTATTGTGAGCTATTTGTTAAGGTTGCTAAATAAAAAAATAAATAAATAAATAAAACAAAGAAGAAAATTGTAAAATAGTTTATGTCGCACTCGAAATTGTCACCTTCAATGGATAAGAAACCCATTCGATATCATCATCTTTCCAAAGAAGGCATGGACCCTAGTCTTCATCGTCCCTACCATCCGCCACCCTTCCCAATTGTCACAACTTTAGCATCTATATCAACTGCAATGTCGTGATGCATAGGAGTTTTAGTGGATCAAAGTGTGATTTACGAGAGGGGGTTTTGATGGAGGTTGACCGATATCAAGCAATCAAGGATTGTATGGGCTTTTGATAAAAGGTGGACGATGATCGAGAGATCAAGGATTGAGGGGCCTTTTCGACACCTGAGGAGGGAGATGGTGGATGGAGGTTGATAGAAGGGGATGTTAGAGAAGATGACCGATAAGAAAACATATTTAATTTTATTTAACAGAATTATGCCAATTGAAAATGGTATAATATTATATCTTTTATGGGAAGAGTGGCACTCGCACACAGTATTTAACATAGCTATCTTGATGTCAAAATTGTACATAATGCTAATTGTATACTATAAACCATGAAATTATATGACTAGTGGAACTCGTTTTAACCATACTACAGAGGTTTGGTTCATCTTTTCTGTTAAAGATGTGGTTAGCAGACTGTAAACATTTTACCTCTGAAAAAATAAACTATCACCTAAATGCACTAATCTATTTAGATAAAAAAGCTCGAAAATATCTGATAGTTTAAATAGTGGAGACAAGTGCAAATAGCAGTCAAGTTGAATTAAAAAAATTTGATGTTAAAAAAATGAATTATGAATTAAATAAATATGATGTTAAAAAATGTATTAGAAAGGTATATTAAAAAATGATGTTAAAAAAATGAATTAAAAAAGTATATAATACAGTTCTCTTTTTATCAATATGTAAACTCATTTAATGGCTTGAAGTGTAAAACGTACATGTGATACGGAGCGTTTCATGTGTCTCTTGAGGGGATTCAAAAAAAGTCCCTTGTGTTTCTATTAATACAATTTAGACCCTTTTACATTGTGTAAAACACTTTTGTTGCCTTCTCTAGAGACAAATTTGATAACTTGAAAATTCGTTATTTGATTCAATGAAGACCCCTACTCGTAATACGTAAATAACCTTGTAAACACAATTTACCGTCACTCTATTTTTCTCTACATTGGTGTAAATAGTTTATAAGAAAAAGATTACATCAACTTAAACATGAAAATTGATTAAATAAGAATAATTAAAGAAAATTTATCCAATATCCTGATTTTAAACATAATCCTAAATAATTAAAGAAAATTAATCCAATATCCTGATTTTAAACATAATCCTAAATAGAACCCTACGAACTTATAGCTTAGTACTACCATTTTGACTTGAATGATTACATTAAATGTGTCAGGACCGGGCTAGAGCAGGTGGCGGTAGAGATGGGCATAATCGGGTTTTATTATTACCTGGAACAGGTTTCAACCCGGACCCGGTTCTGCTTGGATGTCATTGGAACCGGGTATGGTGTGGAACCGGGTCCAGTTCCTACCCGGGTTCACACCCAAGAATATGGAACCGTGTAGAACCGGGTACGGGTATTATGGAACCGGGTATGGTGTGGAACCTGGTATGATGCGGAACCGGTTTCTGATAGTGTTGGGAACCGGTTCCTGACAGTCAAACCTGTCATTTACTGTTCAGAACCGGTTCCTGACAGCCATTTACTGTTCAGAACCGGTTCCTGACAGTCAAAACTGCCATTTTACTATTGGGAACCGGTTCCTGATTAAATGTTACCGTTGGAAACCGGTTCCTGATTAAAAAATCGGTTTTTTTTGTATATAAACCCCTTCCTACTTACCATTTCTAAACTTAACACTCATCATCATCAACTTACAAAATCAATCAACTTCTAAGTTCTTGCAAAATACCTATGGCATGCAACGACGAAGTTGTTATGGTCTTAGAGACGAAAAGAAACCCAGCTATATGGAAGAATTTTGATCTCTGTTTAATGTCTGACAGCCACGAGATGGCTAGATGCAAAGATTGTGGAAAATTTATGAAGGCCGCAGCCAACTCAACCCTTAAGAAACACACTGAGCGGCATTGCCCAGTGACGAAGGCAAAGAAAAATGAGACGTGAGAAGGTTCCGGCACCGGTTCTTCAATTGTTTGATGTAACCCGTTTGGTTTGGTGTTTTAATAAAGTTTGTGTAATATTTCTTTCTATTGTGTTTGTTATGTTTAATTTTTATTATTAGTTATATTGATAAATAAAAATAGTAACAATAATCGGTTAAAATTAAAAAACAAATTAATCGGTTACAATATATAAAAAAAAATTAACCGGTTACAAAAAAAAAATAAAATTACTCAGAACCGGTTCCAGTAAGATTTTATTTCTTTGATCGTTTACTAGCGGCATGTGCAACACTTTCCGATGAGTTTCTCTTAGGTGCGGGTACCTCGGGTACTGGTGGAACCGGGTACTAGTGAAACCGGGTACGGGTAGGAACCGGGTACGACCCGATTCAAATGGTAAAATTGTGGAACCGGGTTGGAACCAACGGGTATTTTGAACCCGGAACCGGTTCTACTTAATGTCGGGTAGGAACTGGAACAGATTCCAGTTCGGTTCTACCGGTTCGGGTTCGGAACCGGTTTTCATGCCCATCTCTAGGTGGTGGGTACTCGGTAGGCGATCGCTCTGGGCCCAAATCAAAATTTGGCCCGAAAAAATTATAAATTGTGTGTGTGTGTATATATATAAATCTGTATGTTTAAAAAAAATTTAAAGGGCCTGGTTTATGAACCAAAAACGTTAAAGTTCAACTATTTGAAGCCTAACTGTTTTTGCCAATCAAATTTAGAAGACCAACTCTTTTAGTATGTAATGGGCTAATGGATTAATGAATTGGCCCAAAATAAATAAACAAACATAATGATTAATAAATAGAGCCCATTTTTTTATCTCATACTGAGCCAATATCTTTTTCTATTTTTTTTTTTTTGGTGACGGCCCTGAAACGTGTGTATATATGAATTAAAGGTATTAATGTATTATACAAGAAAACTCAACTCCAATAAGGTCCATATACAACAAAACTCGACTCCAATAACCTTGGACTTTGTCATACAAGATTAATGTTTGCATTGAGTGGTAAATCTGATCACAGCACACTCTAGGGCGCCAGCCAACTTTGAAACATGGCAAGAGTATATTTGGGTGTGTGAAGGGTAGATATTATAGTTGTGTTTGAACCACATGGAGGTTGGTTGTATATTCTAGGATAAATAATGGCTCACATGTTGACAGGCTAAGAGGAGTTAGTTGTTTATGTGAGGGGACCCGTTTTGGAGATAGTTGACGCCCCTAGACATAATACAACCGACAGGTCTCTATGGACAACCCTTTTATGCTATGTACTTATGTGTATATAAGAAAAAAAATTTAAAAAGTTTTTTTTTAGATATGATGGGTAGGAATAACCTGATATATGTGTCCATTCTTTTATGTTTGAGAATTAACTAGTAAAACAAATCATTTCATGTATCACACATCAATCTATTGTCATCAAGTGGTTTCAGAATACTTACATGAAAGGAGAACAAGAAACCTAAAATTGATGAAATAAATCCATAGCATATGCTTTGTATAGAAAATCTAGAACAATTTTGCATCATTTGTAGTGTTTTTTTTCCTTATTCCCTGCGGACTTTGTTTTTTCTTTATATTTTCAACTACTGTCTCGAAAGGACATCTTGGTGATAAGGTGCCTTTGAGGCTTTATCCTTAAGGTATAATGTTTAAATCCTAGAAGGTGTATGTATAGATGCTTATTAGGCAGGGGCGGATCTAGGGGTGTTTTGGGAGTTTCCAGGAACCCTCTTGGTTTAAAACAAATTGAAAAAAATAGTGGAAACCTTGTATGATTTGGAAAAAAATTATTGAAAATCTAACAAAAGGAACCCGGTGGAAAAAAATTTTCTGGATCCACCAGAGTTATTAGAAGTAGAATAGGATTAGGAGCAACAGAGGCGTCTCTGAGAATTCACATACCATGTACGAGCTCGAAAAAATATGCCATTCCGTAATGTTTTATTATTATTATTATTTTAATCAAATTAGTATTGGCCTATTTGGGCTTAATAAACTTAATGCCAAGATGGCTAAATTCTAAAGCATAAAAATTAATTTGTAAATGGGTCTGTATCAGAATTTTTATGTGTTTATTATTTAAAAAAATTAACACACACACACACATATATATATGGGTTGGTTAACGTACAATTGAGCTTAACATACGTTGCGTATACTGTGAATATATAACATGCGATTTTTTACATCAACATGCGAAATATGTGTTTTATTTGTATTTCCCTTTTGTTTTTTGTACATGCAATTTACATTTTTCTTTGTATATGCGATTTCCATTTTCTAATAACATAACGTGCAATTTTGCCATTGCGTACGCAGCATACGTTAAGGCATATTGTACGATACACTTTCTCTCTCTCTCTCTCTCTCTCTCTATATATATATATATATATATATATATATATATATATCGGATTTTTTTTACAAATCCCGTGCCCCTCAAAATCACAGGCTTTGTGTGGAGGTTCTCCCCACACACCATACAACCACCACTGAGGAGCAATACCAAAAAAAGGATGCTAAAGATTTTGAACATAAGTATTAAAATATGCAAATCTGATGCACAATTGTAATGCGTTTTCTTGTGTTGTAGTGATATGTATACCTGTGAAATATGCCCCTTAGCCTTCCTTGCAAAGGTCGTGACCCTCTTGACCTAAGCTTTTTGTCAGTTTCATGCATCTTGTAGTTTATAGTATGTAAAATCTCATTAAAACTTTGTTTAGAAAATTATTTCAAGACTCATATCAAGCTGAAAAGTGTTAATTCAAGATTTTTGATTTAGAAAATATTTAAGATAATTAAGGTTAAAATTTAAGATAAACAAGTTTGTATTTTGTTTGAAAGTCTTATTCTCACCCTTCTACCTCATAGTGTGTAGTTTTACCATCAAAATAGAACTAATGGTTTGTGTATGTAAAAAGCTTTTTATATTCTTAAACAATACAAGGGATGTTTTTTTTAAGGTAAACTAACCTAATTCTATACGTGCACTTTGTAGGATTTAAACTCTCCATCTTTTTGATAAAGAGAAGTTACCTTACCACCACCACGGTGCCTTTTGGGGACAAATATGAAGGGAGTTGATTTAGTTGTGGACTTTTTGATCATTCATAACGCCAAAACATTATTATGCACTTAGTCAAATAAGTCATTGTAATATCAAGGAAATCAATTAAGAGAAGCACAAATACAAATTGATCATCATTTGCTATTTTGATTAAAACCAACATTTTATTTTATGATATATAGTACTAAATATTATACATCTCATATAACACTAATAATTGAATAAGGGAAGATTAGGTAGTTTTAGAATTCGATACTACAATAACATAAGGTGGCACAAGGATATCTTATCTATGTATGTAAGATAATTTAACAGTATACGAGTCTTTGCAATAGTTGTGTGTGCAAACAATGTGCCAAGCAAGCCTAAGATCATGTTAGACGTGGATACGATTATACCTTGTTACATAAAAGGAGAGGCCGGTTAACATCCAAGACCACCTTATTGTGCGATGCGTACGCGAGCATCTCAATCGTTCATGTGATCTAATCTAGGCATTCAATTGAACGCAGTGGCACAATAGCAATTAACTTTGCATAACTACGCACATTATTGCATAATTACGCATGTTATAATACATAATTACACACATCATTTGTATAATTATGCATGGCTTGGGTTAAACCCCGGTTACGCATGTTATCTGCATAATTACGCATGGGTTGGGTTAATCCTAACTACGCACATTATTTGTATAATTACGCACGTTGCCTATTTGTTCTAGCCTCACGAATAATTTCACTGTCCTCTATAGAAATTGCGTCCTTTATTACGAGCTTGTACACATGCTTCTAGACCTGCTCAATTAGCTACATGTATTTCTCTAGATAAGGAAGTTAAAACATATTTTTCGTATACTACTATATAATTAATATATTCAAATATTTATTACTATACGAAAATACTTCTATTTTGAAAAATTCGTCTACACCTAAATACTGTCTAACTTGCACTTACAAATTTGAACCCGCCTCACTTTTGTGAGTGAACAAACACCAGATCATTAAACTACTAGGCCATAAGTGAGAAGGCTTCTTGTGTTCATGTCATAACTTGCCTATCCATCATCGTCTTGTAATGTGTCTATTTGATGGATTCTGAACCACATGCTCGTTAAATGCGCAAGGATTGACACCCTCTTGCAACTTCGGGTTTATGATTTTGATGTCACATGTTGTCACGTTACATGTGCAATACCTTGTTAAATTACATGTTATATTACAACATAACTACGTGCTTTAGCCAATCATTAATGTCAAACGTCCTAACCCAACAAAAAGAGGTTACAAATTTAGGTCCGTTAGTATAAAAAAGACATATAATATGTACAGAACCAATAAAAAGAGGTTATGAATTCAGATCCGTTAGTATAAAAAACGTATAACGTGTACATAACCTTTTGACGGTAAAAAAAATATTATACTCGCATAAACGATTCAAATAATAAAATACACAAAATCTTATCACCGTGAAAATGACACATACATGTAACTTAACACTAATTCTTATCTTCTATCTTCTTTACTATCAAAAGGAAAGTAAATATACACATTGTTTATAAATTGCTACGAAAAATTCTTACCCCTAATAACAAAATCAGTTTATTTTTATCAATTATACTACTGTTACAATATTTGTTTATGTTAATGATTCTCTATTAATTATAATAATTATCTCCAGTACGTCACACATTTACTTTTTTCTAGTTATCATACTCATAAATAATTAGAGTTGAAAAACAATAAAAAAATAAAAAAATAAATACAGGGGCCACTTGGTGTAGGGGGGGTGGTGAAGTATAACTATAAAGACTCCCCTGTTGTTACACAACCTCAGGTGAAGAACCCCTGTTCTCACACATCTCTCTCTAGAATTTCACATTGGGGTTTCAAACTCCATTGTTGTTATTTTATTGTTATCAAACCGATTTCAAAGCGTTACACTGTCGGTTTTGTTCTGGTAAGTTTTACTAGCCGGATTGCGAATTGTTGTTCTTCAAAAGTTTTGTTAGTTTATCGGCTTTTTACCCCCGTTGGTTGTTGCAGCTCTATTGAAGATGGGTGGCGATACTGCTCTCAGTCTAGAAGGCATCAAGAATGAGACCGTCGATCTGGTATTGCGAAAGTTTTCGAAAACTAATTATTTGAATTAAGTTTAGATCTGAATTACTAAAATATATGATTTTTTTTTACTAATTCACATGGTATTACAAAAGTTGTCGACTTCTATGATCATAGAAAAGGGTCAGCATATGCTGTAAAACCAAAAAAGTACAGTACAAAGAGAAACCCCCCTTAGATCTTCAGTTTTTTTACTTTTGAATTACTAAAATATATGATTTTTTTTTGTACTAATTCACATGGAATTACAAAAGTTGTCGAACTCTATGATCATAGAACAGGGTCAGCATATGTTGTAAAACCCAAAAAAGTACTGAGAAACCCCCCTTAGATCTTCAGTTTTTTTTACTTCTGAATAACTAAAATATATGATTTTTTTTACTAATTCACATGGTATTACAAAGTTTTTGGAAACTAATAAAAGGTGAAAGTACATCTTGTACTGCTTTCAGTACAAGTAAAATACTATTTTTCATAGGTACAAAATTCCATGCATGAGATACAAAATGAGCTTTTAGGGATCCATATAGATGATTTATATATATATATATATATTACTTAAATTAAATTATTTATATTTAATTTGTCAAGTTGTAATATTTATAGTACTCATTAAACATAAGGTGTAATATTTTGAATAAAAATTTAATGCCAACGAACAAATAAATAAAGTTTTAATATGTGATCCCAATAGAATCTGTAAAATTTATTTGGTAATAAAAATAAATTTTTACCCCTTTAATTCTTTTCTTTTATCACACTTTTGCTATTTGCTATATATGATTTTCCAAAATTGTATCGTAATTATAGTTTTTTTTTGAAAAAAAAACTTTGCTTGAACTTTTTAAAAGTTGCATATCTTTAACACAGTTAACTCTCATATTAAGTACGTTTTTTGTACTTTTATCTTGTTTTTTATTATTAAATGAATACGGACTCCATGGTATACCAAACTTGTCTATTTCTATGCTTTTTTTTAACAGAATGGAATTGACCTAGATTTTTAGATTTATTCTCGATTGCTAATCTATAAATAAATAACTACTTACACAACCAATAATTTTGGTTATATATTGTTTTTATAAATCAATCACAACTATTTTAAAACAACAAACGATAAAATTGTAACACTCAGCCCTTGTTTTGCCGGGATTCACAATGAATGCCTTCAACAACGTCTTGATGATGGTTGATGCGAGACATTCTTTATGAACCCAACATCTCTACTGCTGTCAAACGGTCGACGTAGATTGGATTTCACAAGAATAAATGAATAATAACACATATAGATTTTGAGATATTTTATCACGTTAAAGAAAGCTTAATTAACTGCTCACTTTTCTTGACATAGAATTCTGTCACAGTAACTGTTTTATCAGTGGGAATCGTTGGTAGCAAATAAATGACAAACCTTTTTGGACTTTTTCTCTTGTTGGGCAACGTGCCGTTGTTGGTTGGTTAATAATTTCAAGGAAATAATGATAATAATAATAATAATAATAAATAAAAACAAATAATAAATATGATAAATAGTATACGGATGCATCTTGTGTCTAGATTAGCACCTTCGGGTGGGTGGGTCCGACCCATTTGCGTTAGGGAAAAGTCAACTTGCTAACGCATGTTCAAGTGTTTCCTATTGTTTTTAGTCGTACATCACCGTGAAAATAGCTTTGTACCAAATCCCCACATATTCAATCTTTTATAAAACTTTTTACTTTTTTATAACGGTAGATCAACTAGATTTTCAGCTGACTCTCCAAAGGGTCAGCATGTGATGTTTAAACCTCTCATCCCAAGTTCGAATCACTCTCAACGGTGCTCTCATATATTTCATAATTTGCATTTAGTAGGAATCGAATCTGGTCTACACCTCCCCAAGAGGAAACCACTTAGTGGAAAACCCCCTGATCAACTGGGCTATGTCATATTGGCATAAAAACTTTTTACTGTTGTTTGTTAAAAAAATTCTTTAATATATTTGTTTGCTAATTATCATATAATCATGATTAAATAATTGTAAACAGTTTGCAATAATATTAGAATGCCTTTCTAACTATGTATGTAAAATTTATAGTCTTGCATTGCACTTATAGAGTATACATACAACTTATAACCAAACAAACAAACGTACCCAGTAAAATCTCATTTACAACAAAAACTACTATTTTGACATGTAAGGCGTTGTAAACCAGGTAACACAGAGTGAATAATGGAATTAAAACTAACAAGAAGCCAGAGTCATAGTACACAACTTATGCGTTTCCTAATTTCTTTCGTGTATCGGTTATAGTTGCTGTTCTTACATGTATCTAGCGTATAATCCGATGTAGCATATTAATCATGTTTGTGTCAATACAGGAAAAAGTACCAATCGAAGAGGTGTTCGAGCAGTTGAAATGTAACCGCGAAGGTCTGAGCTCCGATGAAGGAGCCCAAAGGCTCGAAATTTTGGACCAAACAAACTAGAAGAAAAGAAGGCATCACTCAATTACTACAGTTCTTGTAACCTGTAACGAGTATCGTCATTTCCAAACGGTTAAAACTTAACATACATCTTTTTTTTTCACCGAATACAGGAAAGCAAAATCCTCAAGTTTCTCGGGTTTATGTGGAACCCTCTATCATGGGTCATGGAGGCTGCAGCCATTATGGCTATTGCACTCGCTAACGGTGGTGGAAAGCCGCCAGATTGGCAAGATTTCGTTGGTATCGTTTGCCTGCTTGTTATCAACTCCACTATCAGTTTCATCGAAGAAAACAACGCTGGAAACGCTGCTGCTGCACTTATGGCTGGTCTTGCACCTAAAACCAAGGTATTTTACTATTTCCTAAACCAAAATTTTAAACGGTTAGCAGCGTTGTAAGAATCGCTATCACTAGTCAGCAGTAGGGTACCCACTAAGGATTAATCAGATTGAGATTTATTTGTAGCTTTAAGTTTTACAAGTAAACACACATTGTATAACTATTTTTTAAGTATGCATGTTAAGCACTTTCTTCGACCCATATTTCTAAATAGATAGGATTAATTACCGAAATTCACAAGTTTTGGCCAAGAATCTGGACACAATCGCTAGACTACCTTTGATTTTTGGTCAATTAGTACCAGAATTGATAACTTTTGACCGCCTACTGATTAACTGACATAATATTAGATAAAAACTACTCGGTGAGCCTCCAGCTAGCGATTAATCAGAGGCTAGTCGGGATTTTTACAACCACTAATGTCTATAAAAGTTCTATAATCTTTCTTTAGGTTCTGAGGGACGGACGATGGAGCGAACAAGAAGCCGCTATACTGGTTCCAGGAGACATCATAAGCATCAAACTCGGTGATATTGTTCCGGCTGATGCTCGTCTACTAGAAGGCGATCCCTTAAAAATCGACCAATCCGCCCTAACCGGAGAATCTCTCCCAGTCACCAAACACCCATACGACGAAGTATTCTCCGG
The DNA here is from genome assembly GCA_947069175.1 of Scalesia atractyloides. Taxonomy (NCBI): domain Eukaryota; kingdom Viridiplantae; phylum Streptophyta; class Magnoliopsida; order Asterales; family Asteraceae; genus Scalesia; species Scalesia atractyloides. The sequence continues at coordinate 6,448,897 of CAMTDV010000017.1, forward strand.
CTCAACATGCAAACAAGGCGAACTCGAAGCCGTTGTCATCGCTACAGGAGTCCACACCTTTTTCGGCAAGGCTGCGCATCTCGTAGACAGCACAAACCAAGTGGGACACTTCCAAAAGGTCCTCACTGCTATCGGAAACTTCTGCATTTGCTCCATCGCTGTCGGAATGGTCGTCGAGATCATCGTCATGTACCCGATCCAACACCGAGAGTACCGAAACGGGATTGACAATCTCTTGGTGTTGCTTATCGGTGGTATTCCGATCGCTATGCCTACGGTTCTTTCGGTTACTATGGCTATCGGATCGCATCGGCTTTCGCAACAAGGAGCTATTACTAAGAGAATGACTGCTATTGAAGAAATGGCGGGAATGGATGTGCTTTGCAGTGATAAGACTGGGACTTTGACACTTAATAAGCTTACTGTTGATAAGAATTTGATTGAGGTGTTTGGTAAAGGGTTGGATAAGGAACAGGTTTTGCTTTATGCTGCTAGAGCTTCTAGGATGGAGAACCAGGATGCTATTGATGCTGCCATTGTTGGAACCCTTGCTGACCCCAAAGAGGTATCGTACTCTTCGGTCGACAGAAACTTGACACGTGTTATCGTCTTTTGTCTTCTTTTTTTTTTTTTACTTTTCCATCATGATGATTTTTATATGTTAATATTTTTAGAAAAGTTTACACCAAATTAAATAGTATTTTTTTATAAAAAAATACCGTCGTATGAAAAGTTTTGCTCTGTGGTCGCAATCCCCGATTTTTGATTTTTGCGTCTGGCAAAGACTCATACTCTTCAGCCAATAGAAACTTGACACGTGTTAGCACCTTCAGTTTTTTTTAAACTTTTCCACCATGATTTTTATACGTTAATATTTTTTTAATAGTATTTTTTTGAGTAAATTGCCAAAATCGTCCTGAGGTTTGGATATGTTTGTCATTTTCATTCAAAACAACTTTTTTGTACAATATAGTCCTTCACTTTTGGGATATTTTGCCATTTTCATCCAAACATCTAATTTGCTTTATTTTTTCTATCAAACATTTGGATGAAAATGGCAAAAAATCCAAATCTCATGGACGTTTTTGACAAAAAAAGTCAGAAGTTTGGATGAAACTAACAAAAAATCCCAAAAGTGAAAGGCAATATGGTAAAAAAAGTTGTTTTGGATGAAAACGGCAAACATACCCAAACCTCAGGGACGATTTTGGCAATTTACTCTATTTTTTTAATACTATCATATGAAAAGTTTTGCTCATTTTAAAAAAATCATGGTGGAAAATAAAATTAGCTGGTGCGAAAAGCCATAGCACAATTTCAGACGCAAAGTTTGAGTTTCAGACGTAAAACTTGCATTTATTTCCGTTATTGCGTCTACCCCAGATGCTAACGATGTTTATTTTGTAGGCTCGAGCTGGCATTAGAGAGGTCCATTTCTTCCCATTCAACCCGGTGGACAAGAGGACTGCTTTGACTTACATTGATAATAATGGCAACTGGTTTAGAGCTAGCAAAGGTGCACCTGAACAGGTAACTTATACACCGACATTCTACTTGCTATAGCAAAATGAAGTAAAAAAAAAAAAAAAACTCAATGTTCTTGATTCTTGGATCAGATTTTGACACTTTGCGGCTGCAAAGAAGACCTGAAGAAGAAAGTTCACGCAATGATTGATAAATTTGCCGAACGTGGGCTTAGATCTTTGGGTGTTGCGAGACAAGAAGTGCCGCAAAAATCAAAAGATAGCGCGGGTGGTCAATGGGAGTTTGTTGGGTTGTTGTCTCTCTTTGATCCACCAAGGCATGACAGTGCCGAGACCATCCGAAGAGCTCTCAACCTTGGTGTTAATGTCAAGATGATTACTGGTAACTATATCTCCATATAAACGACCCTTTTTTGCATAAACGTAGATGAACATGTTACAAACAGACCAGTAAAAAATTGCTGAGCGGTGTTTTATGCCTTTTACATCATTGTAAAAGAGATGCTGACATCAGCATTTACCCCCAGTAAAGGTTTTTTTCGCTAGTGTAAATACTGATACTGGTTTAATATTTATTGTGTAGGTGATCAACTTGCTATTGCTAAGGAAACGGGTAGACGGCTTGGTATGGGAGTTAACATGTATCCTTCTTCGTCTTTACTTGGCGGACACAAGGACGAATCGATTGCTGGACTTCCAGTAGACGAGTTGATCGAGAAAGCTGATGGATTTGCAGGAGTTTTCCCTGGTGAATGTTTCTTCATTTAAATTCTCGACACTAATTAAATTACTATACTCTGACACATCGTTAATTATCTACAGAGCACAAGTATGAAATTGTGAAGAAGTTACAAGAGAGGAAGCACATTTGTGGTATGACTGGAGATGGTGTGAACGACGCACCTGCTTTAAAGAAGGCCGATATTGGAATTGCGGTTGCTGATGCCACCGACGCTGCAAGAAGTGCTTCTGATATCGTGCTTACTGAGCCTGGGCTTAGTGTCATCATCAGTGCTGTGCTTACCAGTCGCGCTATTTTCCAAAGAATGAAGAATTACACCGTTAGTCCCTTTCGTCATCTTATCTAATAAACACATCTCTATGTTATTAATATACTTAAATCATTCATCTTGTTTGCAGATCTACGCCGTTTCAATCACCATTCGTATTGTGTTTGGATTTTTGTTTATCGCGTTGATATGGAAGTTTGACTTCTCTCCATTTATGGTGCTTATTATTGCAATTCTTAACGACGGTAAGTTTTCTGACAACTGGAGTCCTCGTTTATGATAAACGTAACATTTGCTGACACGCTATATGTATTAAAGGTACGATCATGACAATCTCAAAGGATCGTGTGAAGCCATCTCCATTACCAGACAGCTGGAAGCTAAAAGAGATCTTTGCCACCGGAGTTGCTCTTGGAGGTTACTTAGCTTTAATGACAGTTATCTTTTTCTGGATCATGAAGGATACCGACTTTTTCACGGTAAGATATAAAATTATTAGGAGCGTTAACAGTGTAATCAAGTTGTAAACATGTCGTAAACAGGTTGACCTGTTTATGTAACGAGTTGACAAGTCAACATGTTTATTAAATGAGTCAGACACGACAACCCAAAACCTAGTTATTTTCATGACGTGTCTTAACTCCGTATTTTTGTTTCCTTCGTCTCTGCAGGATAAATTTAGCGTGAAATCTTTGAGGAACAGTGAAACCGAGATGATGGCTGCTTTATATTTGCAAGTCAGTATTGTGAGCCAAGCTCTCATCTTCGTCACCCGTTCTCGTAGCTGGTCGTTCGTTGAACGACCCGGCTTCTTACTGATGGGCGCTTTCCTAGCTGCACAACTGGTAATAATCTTTTTTTTTTTTTACAAAAAGTTTCCAGCTTTTTTAATTCTCAAAACAACCACATAACATAAAACATTAAAACTCATATTTGCATGAATTTCAGGTAGCAACTTTAATCGCGGTATACGCAAAGTGGGAATTCGCAAGAATCAAAGGAATCGGATGGAAATGGGCTGGGGTTATCTGGCTTTACAGTATCGTGTTTTATTTCCCTCTCGATATCATGAAGTTTGCTATCAGATACATCCTAAGTGGCAAGGCTTGGCTCAGCATGATTGACCAAAGGGTATATTACTACTATATTTCAATAATTTCATCATTAATCAATAACCTTATATCTTAAACTTTAATGATGAATAATACTAAAACTTAAAAAAAACATTGTGTGTGTTTTTGTGTAGACTGCTTTCACAACAAAGAAGGATTATGGAAGAGAAGAAAGAGAGGCCCAATGGGCTCATGCTCAGAGGACTCTACACGGGCTTCAAGCACCCGATACATCAAACCTCTTCAACGAAAAGAGCAGCTACAGAGAACTGTCTGAAATCGCTGAACAAGCCAAACGACGTGCTGAAGTTGCAAGGTACTTTAACTGTTAACAGTTAACAGTTAACCAAAACCAACTTTTTGTATTTAAAGTCGATAAGATTTAACTAACACTTGGATATGTATGTGTGTATATATAGGCTTCGAGAGGTGCTTACGCTCAAGGGTCATGTTGAGTCAGTGGTGAAACTGAAGGGGCTCGACATTGATACCATTCAACAACATTATACAGTATGAGGAACTTTTGATAAGGGAAAATGGGTCGGTTTTGTTTACCTTTAACTTATTATAGAATGAAGGTCAACTTAAAGACCGTGTTGGGGAGAAGTGTTACGTGCTGCAATGCAGCCAAGAGTCGTTGAGTCGTTGAGTCGTTAACGTTCATGTTTTGTTGTGAATTTTCATGCGTATACCCGTACGGGGTTTGTGTTTGGTCGCTTCTTACTTGTTAGCAGTGAAGCATAAGCATAAGCTGTGAACATTTTCTCTATAACATAGTTTTCTTTTTTCCCTTTGTTTGTATAAACCAATGTAATGAACAAAACCAATGCCATTGGTGCTTGTAATCTACAAGTTAAGTTTTACTTTATACATTTCATCTTTTGGCTTATTATGTGTTGGATGCTTGATTATTTACTCAAAAATGTCTAAAATGACATAGGACCAGACACAATTATCACTCTCAAAAGCTCTTATAATGTTTAAATCATTGGTTTGAAAACGAATTTTAATGAGAATATGATGAAAGTAGTAATGGACTAATAGTTTTGGAATGTGATATACTCATGTAAGTATATAGAGAAAGTGTATCGTACAATTGCCCTTAACGTATATTACGTACGGTATATATATCGCATGTTATAAAAAAAGCGTGTCCATGGATTTGGAAATCGCATGGATGATGAATTCGCATGTTGTATTTTTTTGGGTGAAATCGTATGAAATGTATAAATCGCATGGGGGATGAAGGATAGTGCGGCTGTGGTTGTAGCGTACGCAATGTACGATAAACCATTTTATACGTTAACTGGCCCCTAAGTATATAACATGTCTGGTAATTAAATACCTGTATGTTCTCATACTTCATAGTCATGTATCAATTATAATGTTTTGTAATGCATTATTTAGTATTAACAAATATATATATTTATAGTTCACTTACCTTGAAATATGTATTACCTTCATTTAACTTCAACCTTTTAACTATTAGATAAAATGAAAAAAAATATATAAATATTATAGGTGTAGGTGGTGCATGAGCAATTTTCAATTAGTTAGTAATTAGTGGCTTTCCCGGTGATCCGGCGTAAATTTGGTTGGTATCAGTTCGGTTTATTATGATACTAACACTTGTTATAACAACCATAATTGAAAAGGGCGGATAAAAGTAAATACGTTGAAATGATAAATACTGAATTTTATAAAACATTTATATTTTAAAACTTGTAAAACATAAAAATAACTATTAAAAAATAAGGGATATTGAATTTAAATAACTCAACTTTCACTAATTGGCCGATAACACTCTCAACTTTCGATTTGTATACACCACTCTCAACTTTCAACTTATTGGCCGATAGCAGTCCAAACTAACTGAATCCTAACTCAGTTGCTGATGTGGATTTTTGGACGTGGCATCAATGGCGGACCATAAATTATTTGCTGGGGGTGCGGGTGAGGCGTTCAACCATATTTTTAAAAGGTGCGGTCGGGTTTTTTTTGCCTAAAATATGCACTAATTTTTTTTCAAGGGATGCAGCCGCCGGTGTCACACCCCAATAAATCGATTACATCAGAGCCGGGCGTGATCTGACTGGTATCTTCATTGCACAGCGGAAGTGTTTAATGCTAAGACTTCTAGAATGTGAATGCCCGCTAAGTACTCGAATCTCAATGGGTTCTCCTATTCCAATCGTGCCATAATTTGAAAATGTAACATGAGAAAAAAACATGCGAAAAATCAACATAATGTTGGCGAGTTCATAGTTTGCTTGAAAAAGATTTGAAACTTTTTGATAACCGGTTTAAATATTGTCGAGAAAACGTAACAAAATCATTTTTCCTCGGCATGTCATATGAAAACCTTGTTTTTTTGTAGTATTTGAATAACCGTCGATGTCCGCGTACGACAAAGACAACATGCCCGCATGAGCTTATAACCCACCCCAAGCTAGTAAGTGCCTCGCCAAACCGTTTACTCAAGACGGTAGACTAGCAGGTGGTTATAGTTCCAATATGTAGCGTGGACTTCACTGTACAGTTTTAAGCGACCCTACGACCCTTAGTGTTGAGTAGTGAACAATCCAGTCCTTGCGTCTATAAGCAGGACCAACCAGTCCCCTTATTTGTATGTAGGACAAACCAGTCCTTGTGTCTTCGTGCCTCACACGAGTAAGAATGGGCCTAGCCCATTTGAGTCTGTAAGCAGGACCAACCAGTCCCCTTATTTGTATGTAGGACAATCCAGTCTCTGTGTCTGTATGTAACTAGGACATTCCCGTCACTAGTCGTGAAACTCATGCACGTTCTGAAAATACGCGTATGTTTTGTAAAAACTGGTATGTTGAGCATAAACCTTTCATAAACCATTTAAGTTTATTGAAATCCATTTGCAACATGGTTTAGAAATATGTATTTTCGTTCATCAAAATTTTATGTACTTTTGCAAAAGTTGCATGTCTTTCCACCCCGAAAACATTTACAAAAATGTAAAACTGTAGAAAGTGGGGGTTATGAACTCACCTCGATATCCTTGTGCAAAGCTAGCTTAATGTGATTCCGTAGTATCATTCCAAGAACGTGAACTCGCTAGCATGCAACTATAGCATTCCTATCATGGAATATCTTATAAGTTTCTAATAAAAGGGCGTAGCTAAACTACGTGTCACCGAGCTCTACTGAATCGTTAACCATACGATTCTATGAAGGCGCTACTATCTTGATTTGAAATAACCAATCAATGGTTGTTTTAATCCCACTAATAGTCAGGATGAATACTAAATCTTGGAAACGACTTAGTTTCCGAGATATTTGAAATATATATTTATATATAAACATAAATATATTTATAAAATCTATTAGTCGTCTTGAATAGACGGGCGTAGTTGAATAGTAGTAGGACTCCTCGTGGTTATTCATAAGATGAAGTTATATATTATATCTATGCCTGCACACATATGTATGTAAAATGTGTTGTAACCGAAATATATAATATATGTATGATACGGTAATATATCGTGGTAGCGTCCGTAAGATATAAATATATATACATATATATTTACTCGTTGTTATCAAAACGGCTTGGTTAATAGTGCGTTAAGATCGTACCGTAACGTGTCGTGTCCGGTTTAACGTTAGAAAAAGAACATTATAAATAATTGTATTCATTTAATAAGAATATTCCAATTTTTACGTTTGAAATAATCATAAATAATTATATTTAGTTTATACGAGATTTCCGAGTTTTAGGTGTTTGGAAATAAATATAAATAATATTTATCTCATAGAAACTTTCGAGTTTAAGTGTTTTGAAATAAATATAAATAATTATATTTATTTTATGTAAGTTCTCCCGCGTTCCGTTAACTTGTAAACGGATTTGTCGAAACGCTATAAATGTGTTTTAATACGTTAAAAGACGTCGCCAAAATAAATATACTTTTATATTTATTTTATAAAAACACTTGAATCCAATAGGTGTTATTTTTTTGAATATAAATACGTTTCGTATTACGGATTTTTACAAAAAAGGACAGTTTCCCATGTTTTTAGACGATCCCGACAATCAAGTGTCGATATAATTGTCCAAACGCAATAATAATTTATGTAACTTTCACAAAGTTGTCGAATACTAAATCAATCTATATAAATTTATATACAAACTACGTCACGATACTACGGTTCGAGCTCGGTTCACGTTAGCTAATACTATCTAAAAAAATTAACAAAATTCGGATCGTTAAAACTTTACCGAGCCTTGTGTTGACTGAGTTGACTGCGTTGACCAGCAGTTGACCAGGTTTGACTTACGTTGACCGACTCGACTGAGTTGACCGTGTTTGACCCGAACACGAAAACTTAACCGAAGCTACCTTTTGACTATTGTTTGACTTTTTGAACCAAACCGAGCATGAACCGAGTCGAAACGAGTTGCACCGAGTTGAACCAAGTTGAACCATAACTAAACCGAGTCGACCGTAACTGAACCGAGTTGATTTGAGTTGAACCGAGACTGAACCGGGTTGAACCGTGCTGACACGAACCTGAACCGGATTGAACCGAACCTGAAACGGGTTGAACCAAAGTCGAACCGTCAAGAAAAAAATAAAAAAAACCACCACCGTCGTAATCTCCATTTGTGCTTCGCCGCTATTGTGGTCTCTTGTGGCTACCCAGCTGCCCTGAAACGCGACCCCAAGTGGTCGTTCCACTAGTTTGCATCTATCTCCCTCTCACTAGATTATTTATTATTTAAGCATGTGACATTCAAAGATAAGGTTTGATGGTGATGCGGATTCTGAACAAAGAAAAAGTAAAGAGTTAATTATTGTTTTCGTCGGTGTGTTTTGTCAAAAATCACTATTTCAGTCCATTAGTTTAAAAATTGTAATTTCAGTCCCTGTACTTACAGAATAAATGGATTGAAGTGGTTACGAAAGTGAAACCACAGGGAGTGAAATGGTTACGAAAGTGAAACCACAGGGACTGAAATTATAATTTTTAAACTAATGGACTGAAATAGTGATTTTTGATAAACCACAGAGACGAAAACAGTAATTAACTCAAAAGTAAAAAAGAGAAACAAGGTAGGTGTGATGGGTTTGTAATTTAGGTTACCTTTACATTGCTAAAGTATGAGAAAAGTCAAACTTATATATTTTGGACAGTTAAATGCTTGATTGGTCCCTGTGGTTTGCAAATCTTGCAGACTTGGTCCCAGTGGTTCACTAATTACACACTTGGTTCCAGTAGTTTCAAATTTTGCACTGGGTGGTCCTTACCACTAACCTTTATTAGATTTCTCAGTTAAGTATATACAAAATTACTATATTACCCTTGAAATAATAAAAATAAAAAAATATAAAAAAGAGGGGTCCACTACTCATCTTCTTCCTCACTCCATCTCTCTCTTTCAAAAACTCAGTCACCACCCCTCCTTCACAAACCTGCAACCTCCACCTCCACCTCCACCTTAAACCCACCACCACCTCCACCGTCAACTGACCACCACCACTGCAACAATCACCGGAAAGCCTTAACGCCGGAAAAAAACGAAACAAATCAGGTTGCCACCACCACCGCCGTAGACTGCAAACCAATTGAAATCCAAAACGACGTCATTCATGAGAATCATCCAAGAAGAAGAATGCAATTCATCGAGCAGTTCATCGATCGGCAACAATAGCGACGAAGACAATGACAACGAGGACGGAGATGCTCAGAGTCCGTACAGATATGATCCAAAAATCAGCACCGGATCTCTTGATGATGCTATTCAAGCCCTAGAAAAAGCTCTGCCCATCAGGTTACTTTACTCCTTTCTTGATCTTGATACTATAACAATTTGTTAAGATTATAACAGTTTATGCTTGATTTGAATCGGTTAATTGGTTGTTGATTTTGAATATGTGAAGGAGCTTTAAATGTTAGGTATTGGTTGTTGATTTGTGTTACAAGTTCATGATCAGTGACTTTAATTTGGGGAAAATGTTTTAATTGATTATATCGAAGTGCATAGGCCTAGAAATTTGGGGAAAATGTTTTAATTTTGATGAAACCTGATTTTATGTTTAGTTACCGATGAAACCTGATCTGTTTCGTTTTTTTCCGGCGTTAAGGCTTTCCGGTGATTGTTGCAGTGGTGGTGGTCAGTTGACGGTGGAGGTGGTGGTGGGTTTAAGGTGGAGGTGGAGGTTGCAGGTTTGTGAAGGAGAGGTGGTGGCTGAGTTTTTGAAAGAGAGAGATGGAGTGAGGAAGAAGATGAGTAGTGGGCCCCTCTTTTTATATTTTTTTATTTTTATTATTTCAAGGGTAATATAGTAATTTTGCATATACTTAACTGAGAAATCTAATAAAGGTTAGTGGTAAGGACCACCCAGTGCAAAATTTGAAACTACTGGGACCAAGTGTGTAATTAGTGAACCACTGGGACCAAGTCTGCAAGATTTGCAAACCACAGGAACCAACCAAGCATTTAACTCTATTTTGGAGGCCTGCTTACGCTTCCATACCATCCACACATGTTTAATTTTGTTATAATATATATATATATATATATATATATATATATATATATATATATATTATATATATATTGTAAAGTTCCCATGCTACTTTATTACTTTTGTAATTGAATATCCATATTTACTATGGCCGAAGACATGGAATGGTAAAATATAAAGGATTTGACATTTTATATATCTAATAATCTAGAGTACATGGATCGGTGATCTAATATATGACAGATAAGTGTCTAGATAAACCTAGAGTATATTAGTTGAAATATTATTTACTCAAATGAAATATATAAGGATCAAATAAATTAGTCATATAGAAGTGCGTACCCACACGTATACAATGGGTATTTAAAAAAAAAAAAGCTTTATATAAATGTGGATGCATGTTAAATTCAGATATTAAATAATCATGTTTAAATGCGTATTCTTATAACTATATCCATCCTAACAAAAATAACTTGTAGAACGCTTTCTAGCTTTTTGATTGTCACATCACAATGTCAGTGTTTTGTTTGTCTAGTTGACTCGTGTCTGACCCGGTAATTTCTAAAAATTACCGAATGAAAAAAAAATGTGACTCGAATAGACATTCTATGTATATGACAACCCAATTTATAAAAACTAAGTCTATTATGTAAGATCATGATATGTGCGAGATTTGAGCGCATAAAGATGTTGGCCCAAATTTGCGGGTTGTCGCAGCCGACCCACAACTATGGGTAGGTTTGCTCCTGCGTGGCATCTGACTTGACTTTTTTGATGACGTGACAGTTGATGTGGCACTAGTTTGGTAGTTTGGTAGCTGATGTGATATAAATAGAAAATTGGATTATTTAAATCTATTATACCACAAATGACTAGGGTTGTTCAAAAAGCTCGCGGCTCGGAGCTCGCTCGGAAAAAGCTCGCTCGACATGGCTCGGTTTAAAAGTGAGCCGAGCCGGCTCGGCTCGTTAGAAAATGAGCGAGCTCGGCTCGGCTCGTAACGAGCCGAGTTGGCTCGGTTTGGTTCGCTTTGTAGCTCGGCTCAGTTTAGCTCGGATTATACTTATAATAAATTTAATTTTATATACATTATAATATATTACAAAAAAAATGATTAATATTTACATGTATATAGGTTTGTAATTTGACATATGTGGTATATTTGAAGGTTGATTACCATACTAATGAACTAATATTATATTTCATTGAAATAAAAACTTATTTTGCATTGTCGAACTTGATTTTGATTTGTAATATATTAGGTTGAACTTATTTTGAATATATCCTTTAAAGTATTGAATAATATTTTAGGTTACTGAATTTTAAGAGGTATGTATTAATTTTTCTTTATAAAATCGAGCCAAACCAAGCCGAGCCGAGCTAGCTTGGTTTAAAACCAAGCCGAGCCCAAGCTTAGATATTCAGCTCGGTTTCAAATCCGAGTCGAGCCGAGCCAGCAGCTCGGTTTATAACCGAGCCGAGCCCGAGCTTGGCCTAGCTCGGCTCATAAACAGCCCTACAAATGACATAAAGATACACTATTTGCTATAAGGTATTAGTTATAACACGTATAATTGTGGTTTTCCCAATTTTAATCAGGCTGATATCTAAACTAAAGAGTAAACTATATTTTGGTACTTGAGGTTTGACAATTTTGCCACTTTAGTTTAAATCTCAAACTTTTTGCATCTGGGTCCCTGTGGTTTCAGTTTTATTGCCATTTTGGTCCAAAAGTGATTTCTGTCTTCTAAGATCCTGTTATTTTGTCCTTTTTCGTAGGGGCAAAATGGTCATTTTAAGCATTAATATATAATATATAAATAAACCTCAAACTCTGCTTATAATAACCATTTTCCCCTGAGCAAAAGGACAAAATAGCAGGATTTTAGAAGACCGAAATCACTTTTGGACCAAAATGACAATACAACTGAAACCACAGGGACCCAATATAAAAAATTTAATATTTGGACTAAAGTAGCAAAACTGCTCAAACCCAGAGAGAGACAGTTTACTTCTAAACTAAATAAAGAAATATTAGAGGTGATGGCCATAAATAGAACTAGCCACTACAAGACTACCACGTGGCACAAGCACCATCATAATTAGATATGCCTGCATATTTCAATCCTGTGTAAAAACAAATTAAATCCAGAAACATCAAGCAGTTCAAACTCAATTCAATCACCATGTCAATAGCTTCATCTCACCAAAGCTTCTTCATCAACACACTCATCTCCACCCCTCACAAATCAAACAAAATCCACAAAAGAACATTCATCATCTCTTGTAAAAACACAAGTCTTCAGCAGAAAACCACAAAGATTCTTTAAGGTAATCTCAAAAGGTCAACTACTTATGTTCCCACTTGTTTTTTACTTTAGTTTGTTAGATTTGATTGTTTTTAAGGTTTTTTATTATGTTTGTTTTGTGGGGAATATTGGATATGTATAGAGGTAATGAGAGCAATCAACTTGCAAAGCTTGCTTTGGTGACAATGGCAGCTGGAGTCTTGACACTTGGATCAATTGATCCCGCTTTCGCGGCTAAATCAGGTGGTCGTGTTGGCGGTCAAGCTTTTCGTTCTGCGCCCAAATGGGCCCCGCGTTCATCTTCACCAAGAATCAATAATTCGAGGTAATTAAATTCATGTACCCAAAGGGTTTGTAGATTTTGGTATCAAGTAGGCTTGTAGACGAATTGAACGAAGAAATGAATAAACACAGACACTTAAATGGACGGATTTTCTTGTTCATGTTAGTTCGATAAAAAAATAAATATGTTTATGTTCCTTTGTGTTCGCTAATATTCAAAACGAACGATTAATGAATATATACTAACGAATGTAAACGAACACCTATATTTTTAAATTGGACTTAAGTTTAAAATATGAAAATCAAATTGGTTTTAAACTAATATTAGTAACAAAATTATTTGAATGAATATTTAACAAAAGCCTAAAGGATTCCACATTAACAAATTTAAATTAACAAAAATAAATGAACGTAAATGAACGAACAAAACATGTGTTCATGTTCGTTTGTTTAGTTAAATGAATAAAAATGTGTGTTCATGTTTGTTTGTTTATTAAATGAACGAACATAAACGAACTTCTGGTTGAACGGTTTACAAACCGTCCACTAAACGTTTGGTTAGTTCATAGGCATAGTATCAAGGTGTGTAGTAAAGGTGTTCCCTCCCAATTTATCAAGGGTTCTAGTCCTATGGTCGACAATGATATATATTTAAATATGTTTAGAGTGTGGGTGATTTAATTGTTTTAGAAAAGATAATAACAATTCATGTGATTAAGGAAATCAACTCAATTTCACCTCTAGCTTGTTCTTCAAACCATATCATGAATTGATGATCATTTTGCACTTTGCAGGACAAATATTTACATAAATCCACCGGTTGCACCACCGCTAATTGGTGGATACGGTTATGGTTATGGTTATGGGTGGTCGCCATTTTCATTCTTCGCACCTGGACCAAGCGTGGCTGTTGGAATTGGGGGTGGGTTTGATACCTTGGTTTTGTTTATGTTTCTTGGTGCTGCAGCCGCTGTGGTTAGAAGGGTCTTCGGATCAAGGAAAGATTATGACGATGAAGATTACTAATAACCGTTGAAAATCCGAGTTTTCTATAAAACGTATACGAGGAATGTAAAATTTGTAGACTTTGTTATATGGTTTATGTGATACTAGGCATTGTATATACCGATAAGTGTATTTCTCGTGAGGGTTATGTGGTACATTACTAAGCTTAATACTCAAATTTTCAACATTATAAGAACTAAGAAGGGGGTGGCGGCGCAACTTGTTGCCCGTCTACCTTCTATTTTGATGTAATTTAACAAGTTTTTTATTAAAAAAATGTTAATTTAAAAATAAATAAATAAATAATTGTTTCTTTGAAGGTAAGAAATTGAAGTTTTCAACTTTAATATAGATATAAAACAGAATACAAATACATAGCCTGAATAACATCTTTTGTAACATCAAATCTACGCGATATAAGATAACGATGTCAAAATTAGAACATCAAATGAGCACAAACAAATAGGCCCGCCGACATCAACGTTTTTATTCAAATCACCTCACAAACGGTATGAGCAAGTACTCAGCGTAGAACAACTGCAAAGGCAATAACAAGTTGTACTAATACTAAAATGTTCTTTGTTAGTTGTTACCAAGATTTGACAAGCTTTTGTTGGATAATAAAAATTTGTAAAAAAAAATGTTACCTGCCATATGAACATGTAAAATGAGATTATAGCTGATTTGTTCTCCAAATCAATTGATTTCGCGCGACCCCAAAGTATTAAACCAAGAATCGCATGACCCAATACCTAAATTAACAAAAAAAAAAAAACTTTAACATTGTTATCAAATAAAATTACCAGTGACGGACCCAGAATTATTTACTGGGGGTGCGAATGTGGGTCTTAACCAACATTTCAAGGGATGTGGTCGGGATTTTTGAATATAAAATACATTAACTTTTTTTCAAAGGGTGTGCCAGCCCACTCAACCTATAACCTAGGTCCGCCCCTGAAAATTACCAATGTTGACTTTTAAGTCAAAGGAAAACTCTTTAAGTCTTAACCACTATTAGACTAGTGGTCTAGATATATAATTAGTTTATAATACAGGGTATTAGAATGTAATTTAGTCATCTATATAAACTATTGTAATCAGCAATTATAATTGAATACAAAAATATAACGGTCTGATTTGATATCAGAGCCTAATAAAACACCTCTCCAAATCTCGGCCGTAGCTAACCCTACTACTGCCGCCAAAAACCCTGCCAATAAAAACCCTTCTGCGGCTTCTGGAAACTCCATCAACATCGCTCTGGAAGACATCATCAGCGACCTTCTAGAAAATACATCAGACATCGCAGCATATTATTTTCTTTTCTGACAACAATCCACAACAGCAGCAATTAATTCTTCAAGTAACCTAACCCTACTGCTGCAAATCAATCAACCATATTACAATCCGTTAACTAATTGCTGATACAAAGCCAAGTCCGAATACAAATCAACCAGCCTTCCAACCGGCGTTACAATCTTCCAATCGAATCTCATGGCTGCCATCACTTTATTTACTAATCAAGAAAAAGCAAGCCATCAATCTCACAAGTTGGCGTTCTCTCTTAAACCTACAAATTATGGATATTGGAAGCAAATACTTGAACCTTTTCTTATTTCTCATAACCTCTTCGGTTATGTAGATGGAACGATAGCTTGTCCACCTTCTAAAGTCACCACAGGGACCACTCGCACGGACAATCCAAGTTATAGTCCATGGGTGAACAATGATGCTCATGTGCGCTTACTAATCACATCGACCATCTCTGAGGAATCGTTTCAGCATGTCCAAGGGCAGACATCTCGTGAGATATGGCTGTCTCTTGAACGTGCCTATGCACCAGTTTCCTCATCTCATGAGTTCATCCTCAAAATTCAGCTTCTTCGAATAACTATGAAAAGTGATGAAAAACCTGCAAAATATTTAAGCCGTGCTCAGGAATATGCAACCGCTCTAGCAAACATAGGTGAACCAATGAAGGATAAGGATCTTGTCATGCTTACGATTACCGGTCTTCATGAGGAATATTTTGGTCTCAAGTCAAACCTTTTAACCCGTACTCCACAGTTCACTTTTGGTGAGCTTCAGAGTCTTATTAGTGATCATGATTATATGATTACTAACCTTTTACCTACACAACCAACCAGTCCACCGGCTCTTATGGCCACGACACCATCCCAACAACCACAAGTGAATTTACAATCCATTCAAACACAAATAAGTAACCTACAACTCATGGCTACATAACTTGGCAACCAACTAAACCCGACTGCTGCCTCTACCCCACCACAACCGCCAAAAGCCTACTTTGCTCCTCAGTCCTCAAACAATAACCGAGGTGGTCGTGGAAATTCAAGGGGTTCCTATAGGGGTAATTATCACAACAACAACAACACTGCCCGCAACCGTGAAACTAGTAGTTCATGTCAGTTCTCTTGGGCATCTACTCAAAACACCGTGTATGGTCACTGTAACCGTTGCAGGATTGGTCATCTACCATCTCAATGCCCAAATCAGTCTTCTCAACCGCGCATCCAGTCTCAAGCCAATTATGCTACTCATTCCGATGCTGGTTCACACCGGAGCTTTAACTATCTTCCTGACGCTGGAGCTAATGATCACGTTGCCGCAGATTTTGAGAGCCTTGACAACTCTGAGGCCTACTATGGTAATGATTCTCTCTTTGTTGGTAACGGTCAACCCTTACCCATTTGAAACATTGGTTCGACAAAAAATTATTCCCCAAATAAAACCCTCACACTTTCTAATGTCCTTCATGTTCCTCAACTTAAAAGAAATCTTTTATCTGTACAAAAGTTTTGTGTTGATAATAATTTTTCTTTGAGTTTTATGCCTCTTATTTTGTTGTGAAGGACGAGTCTACACGCACCATCCTCCTAACGGGTCCAAGTGAACATGGATGGTACTCCCTTCGCCTTCCTCAGCTCAAGTCTCTTCCTAAAGTCGCCTTCACTACCTTCAAAGCATCGTCCACCATTTGGCATCAACGACTTGGACATCCCCATGCTCAAGTTCTTCGTTCTGTTGTTTCGCATTTTCATTTACCTGTTTTAGACAAGTTGTTGTCTTCGTTATGTACTTCTTGTCAAATGGGCAAGTCTTCAAAATTATCATTGTCAGACTCTAATTTTCATAGTGCTAATATTTTGGACTTAGTTTATTGTGATGTTTGGGGTCCAGCTCCCACGTTATCATTTAATGGTTATCGATATTTTTTATTATGTGTTCATCATCATTCGAAATATATGTGGTTTTACCCGTTAGCTCGTAAATCTGATGCTTATCATAACTTAATATATTTTATTAAAATGGCAGAAAGGCAATTTAACACTAAATTAAAAAGTATTCAGTCTGATTGGGGAGGGGAATTTCGCACCATTGCTTCGTTTTGTCACAATCTTGGTATAGTTCATCGACGCTCTTGGCCTCACACTAGTGAACAAAACGGCACTGTTGAGCGTCGTCATCGTCATGTTGTTTAAACCTGCCTTGCTCTTCTTGCTCAATCTCATCTTCCTCAACATTTTTGGCATTTTGCATTCGAAACAGCTGTTTATCTCATAAATCGTCTTCCATAACGGGTCTCCGCCAAAAAATCACCTATTGAACATATTTTCAAACGTCAACCAGATTACTCCTTTCTTCGGGTTTTTGGATGTCAATGTTTCCCTACCTTCGTCCTTATAATAATCACAAAATTGAGTTCCGATTTACTCCGTGTATCTTTCTTGGCTACAATCCTGTTCACCATGGTTATCGGTGCCTTGATCTCACAACTGAACAAGTTTATATTGCCCAACATGTTCGTTTCAATGAACATGTTTTCCCTTATCATGCCTCACCCATAAACTCTAACCCACCCAACCCGACAACCCTAACTTCTCCACTTATCCTATTGACCCTGACCTACCAGAATCTACTCCCAACACTTCTGCCCCAGCCGTCACTGCACCAAACGTAACCACCTTGGTAGTCGATACCACCCTAACCGAAACCACTCAAACTGATACTACCTAAACCACCCACACCGAAATCAACCCAGCCACCACCTCCGTTGAAAATCCTCCCAATCCTGCCCCAAGACCTCGTCCAACACACCTTAGGCCTAATCCTAAACCAACAAACCGCTATGATTCCACTGCCTATAGCTACCAATTTACCTAACCTACCTGTTGAACCTACTTCCTTTACCGTGAGGAGTGGCGCCATGCCATGGCTGAAGAGTTGGAGGCACTTCATAAAAATGGTACTTGGTCATTGGTTCCTCCTGTTAAAAATGCTAATGTGGTTGATTGTAAGTGGGTCTACAGGTTAAAAACAGACCCAGCTGGAAAAATAAGCAGGTATAAAGCGCGACTTGTTGCAAAGGGTTTTCATCAACAGGCAGGAGTTGATTATCATGAGACATTTAGTCCGGTTGTTAAACCGGCTACTATTCGTACCGTACTATCTCTAGCTGTCACTAATAACAGGTCTCTTCGTCAACTAGATGTTCAGAATGCATTTTTGCATGGTGATCTTCAAGAAACTGTTTACATGAAACAACCTCCTGACTTTGTTGATTCTACCAAACCTGATTATGTAATCAGCAATTATAATTGAATACAAAAATATTACGGTCTGATTACCACTTATGAACTTCAAAACTGAAATGAGATCCATATCAATTTCAAAGTTAAAAGACATAAAAGTTTGACCTCATAAAGTAAAAAATCCACATAAATTTACGATAAATTAGGGGTGAGCAGAAAAATGAAATAACCGAATTGTGACCAAAAAACCAAACTGAAACAAAAAACCAACGGCTCGGTTTTCTGATTTTAATAACCGAAAAATTCCATTCAGTTTTCGGATAACCATTTTCAATAACCGATAAAAAACTGAACCGATAAGGTACAATAGTAGGCCCAATCCATATATTTTTATGTAAATTTAATAAGGTTAGCTACTAAGTAACGTTTTTCAAACTATCGGGACCAACTATGTAATTATTAAACCACTAGGACCAAGTCTGCAATATTTGCAAACCATAGGGACCAACCGGGCATTTAACTCTAATAAAAATATTAACATGTTTATTTATGATTGAAATGATTTACCTATTACCTACAAGAAATAACAAAAGTTAATATAAAAATTAAGTGATCTTCAAAGTATTATATAAGAAAATGTCTTAATAAATACTTTGGAAAAACACAAAAACATATTAGAAGGTTAGGTATATGTAAACAATATTAATTATAGAATGGTTAAATATAATAACTTAAATGTAAATATCTAAGAACGATTCTTAAATTTGGTATTATAATTTATATTTGAATCTTACGTAATTTTGTTTAAAAAACTGAACCATTGATAAAACCGAAACGAATGGTTTTTAAAAACTGAAAACCGATCATTTCGGTTTTACCATAAAACCGAACCGAGCCGAACCGAACTGTGCACAACCCTACTAGTATAAATGAGTAGTGATGATTGCTTACCGTTATGTATCTGCTCCAAAGGAAGGGAGATGAAGCCCCAACTAAAATAGCAACAGCATAAGCCACTTCAAGTAATAAAATACAAATCCAAAACACCTGTTAAACGGTCAAGATATTGTTTTCACATAATTGGCGGCAGTTTTGTTTTTGAAAACCTATATTATAAAAGTGTATTTACGACCTTGGTTTAAAAAAGCGCGAGGCGCCCTGAAGCGTTTTGGTTCCAAAAGCTCTAAGCGAAGCTTCAAGCGTGAAGCGAGAGCTTCACGTATACAAGGCACTCAATATTACAAAAAATATATTTGTACACATCAATATGACATATTCTACTTGTTAATCAATAATAAACACAAAAACATGATTAAAAACACACTTAACACATAAAAAACATAGTTAAAACATAAATTAAAGTTGATTATCGAGGGAGCGGCTGAAGATGTTTACTAACGTTCTTTTTTTAGGGTAAAGAAGTAGCGGGCCTCAGTTAAACCCTATCAGAGACTATTGGGCCTAAATAAAAAACCCAAATCTGACCTGATTGGGTTGAAGCGTCGCTTCAAACCAATGGCGCTTCGGGCTTAAAGCGCGCTTCACGTGAGTTGTCGCCTCAGAGCAAAAAAAGCGACAGCCCTAGCACTTCATCGCCTCACGCTTTAAGCTCGCTTTTTTAAACCAAGTTTACGACTAACCCGAGTTTGACCTAAGTGGACGGTAAATGATTGAATGTCGAAGATCTTGTCTCCAACAATGTCAGGTATGTCCTGTCAGTTACACAATGATTTGTATTTATTAGGAGTACGTTTGTGTAATGGTTTGTTAATTAGCGGTAATTGGTTGTTAATGGCTGGAGAAGTTTACCTTAAACAATGCTATAACAACAGAGAAGAAACTCATTAATCCGGTTGCAAATATCACGGGTTTTGGGAACACAGCGGGTCTTCCGTACACAAAAGTCTGAAAATTAAATAGGTTAGTTTTTTTCTTTTTTAACGGCAAATTTGGATCATGACGGACCACTGGAGTATCATCGTGCCACCAGCAGAACCACCCGATCATATCTATCTACACTAGGCATAATGCCTATACACAAATTTATGAGGAAACCCAATAAATATAGGAAAAACCCCTTGTGAGAATAGAACCCAGGATCTACTGGTCTCAAAGTCTTATCTCACCTCCATAATGTCACTAGACTATTAAGGAAATGTAAACAATTGTAATTTCATAATTATCTTTTATTCGAAAGATGAATTTAAAAAGAGTAAAATGTCATGAGGTTTGGCTAGTTTTGGGACTTTCGTCCAAAGGTTTGTTTTTTCGCATCCGGATCCAAAAGGTTTGAAATCCTGCCATTTTCATCTGGCTCGTTAACTCTATGCATTTTTCTCTGGGTATTTTCCGTATTTTTTGTTAACTTAAATGGCAATCGGTCTTTTTCACTTTATGTAAAAAGACGTATTATCCCTAAAAAAGACTGAATTGCAATTTAAGTTAACAAAAAAAGACGGAAGTACCAATGACTTAACCGAATAAATGAAAGGAGTTAACGAGACAGATTAAAATGGAAAGATTTCATACTTGTTCGATCTAGATGCGAAAAAACAAACCTTGAACCTTTGGACGGAAGTCGCAAAACTGGTCAAACCTCAGAGACGAAAGTGACATTTTACTCATTTATAAAACTCCAAGAATGCTACTCTATGGCAATGGCAGAGTATGCTATAGACATACTGATATATCGTTCTTTTACATTAATGACATTTATAGATGAAAACTTTGACCCATTTACTTATGAACGGGTCAATTTAAGTTTTTTTTAACCTCAAATGGGTCAAACAAAAGGAGTCAAACAGGTTGAAAGTCGTCCAATGTATACAACTAATTCACATAATTTCTTAAAGGAGTTTAAGCAAGTATTCAGATAATTATTACAAGTACAAAGAGAAAGAAAAATACCTGAATGTGCAGGTAAAATGCAATTTGAACTATTACAGCTCTTACAGCAAGAATGCACATTGCTGCCACGAGAGGAAATCGCTTCCATCTCAGCATCGGAATCTAACATGTATAAGCTAGTTAACAATGGCGTCCTTTATTCCAACATAGTAGATTGAACATATTAGGTGTGAAAAGCAAGGTTTAAAAGAACGGAAACGAGTTTCGAGGCGTTTTTCCTTCGCCTCACGAGGCGTAAGCCTGAGGCGAAACGAGGCGTAAGGCCGAGGCGGTATTAATAAATAAAAATAAAAGTTTATATATATATATATATATATGTTATAAAAATAACAACACTAAATAATTTCATCACCAGATTCAACAAAATCATAAAAACACACATAAAAAAGAAATGAAATGCTTGAAATTCACACAAAAAGTCAAAAACATAAAAAACAACTATCAAAATCCCCTGGGGCGCAGCCTTTCTTAGGGGGATGTGTTAGATTAATCTTGACGGGTCAAGTCGGGTCGGTAGAAGTATGTTTTTTATGGGTCAAGTATTTTTAATTAGTCATGTGTTTTTTATGTTGAAGTGTTTAGCAAGATTGAGTTAGTGGGGTTAATGGGTTAGTGGCCCAAATTATTAGTTAGTGGGTTAGTGGGTATTTATTTTATACTATATAATGTAAGTTTTAGCATGAATGAAATTAGGGTTTTGTAAACACATTCTTTGTACGTAGTTTTCTTTGGCTGATTAAAGCCTTCAAAATCCAACAGGCTGAGGCGCATATACAGTAAAAACCCCATGAGGCGTGCCTCAAACTCGTTTTTTGGTCGTTTCGCCTCGAGGCGCACGCCTCAAGCATTTTTTAAAACTATGGTGACAAGTAGTCACTATAAGTTGAAATTATATACAATTTAGGGTGACATGTTTTGTTCTATAAATGGATATACAAGTTATCTTCTTAGCTTCCTAATTTTAGCTATGCCGTTATAGAGGAATCGATATTTTATAGAGGGCCGATAACCGATATTAACTACTGCATAGAATTTTAGTGGCAGAGTAATGACAATCGACAGATGACTAATGTGACCACAATTGTCAAAGGATATGCGCCAGAACAGAAACTCACATTGACTGAATATGCTGTCCCAAGAAGAAAACTTAAGAAAAGGGCCCAAAATAAAGGCCATGAACCAACAATCCATCCAAGCCAGAAACTCTGCAATGTATACGATAAAGTAATTGTTAGAATGTGTAGTTAATAGTAAACGATTCCCGGTTAGACATCCTAACCGTACGCTGTTAAAAAAAGTAAACGATTATGTGTGCTATATAAAAAATTTTGAAGAGGTTGAAACAAAACTGTTATTCATGATATTACAATGGTCATTTTGGACTCATTTAACACACACACATATAGTAGTTGAATGAAATTTACTTACCATGAATGCAAATAAGGACACAATAATAATCCCAGTTTTAACGGAATATTCTCCAGATGCCAATGGAAGATAAGGCTTATTAACCTGAGAATTATTCAAAAATAAAATAAATATAATAATAATAATAATAATAATATAATAATAATAATAATAATAATATAATAATAATAATATAATTTAATAATTAATTAATTATAATGATGATGATGATGATGATGATGTACCTTGTCTATTTCTATATCAAATAACTGGTTCAATCCAACAACATATATATTCATAAAGAAGGCAGCAGCAATAGCCTGAAAAAAATAATAATCACGTAACTTTACAAGAAAAAACAATTACAGACCAACATGTTGCGATTCAAACAAATAAACATATCAAATATGTGACTAATTAACTAAACTTCTGCAACCCGTTTGACCCGCAAAGCTACAATTATTGTACCAGATGACCCGGTTTAGAACTCGTCAAGATTAACCCTACACAACATTGGCATGACTGGTCAAGAATCAATAATCCGTAAGTATAGCATTTTTTTTTGTTTTGCAGTGATGAGTTTGTTTGTAAAAGAAACCACTAGGCTACCCACTATGGTTTTTTTTTTTCACTTCATGTTACCGGCACATCATAAAGTAACTGCCACGTCATCACATCACTTTTTTGGTTGTGTTTAATGATTGTGCTGACGTAATTATTTGGCGGGGAAATTAAGTCATGTTTAATGATGTGGAGTTAATTACTGTTTTCATCCATGTGGTTTGTCAAAAATCACTATTTCAATCCAGTTAGTTTTAAAAATTGTCGTATTTACTGTTCATCCTGTGGTTGTCATCATTCTTTGATAATCCCGGTTTCAGTACCACCAAACTTAACTCCATCATTTACTCTGTTAACTTTGGGTGAAATTACCAAATTGCCCCGATGGTTTAATTAAAAAAAAACGCTGATCACAGGTTTTGAACCTGTGACCTTTGCTTTGAAATGTGATTGTTACACCAATAGGCCATGTATTAAGATTGTGAATAAGTTCAAATTGTTTTCCTTATAACATAGCCTATTCATCATCATCATCTTCCCCAAACCTTTCATCTTATCAATGGAGAAGCAGTGTTGAGATAATTTCACCGTATTCGGTAAATGAAAGTATAAGAAGCAGAGTAAGACAGTCAACAAGCACAAGCGATCTGAAGATCCGAGTTCGATCCCAGTTGTAATTTAGTCTATTTAAGGAAAATCAAATTGGTGGTCCTAATTCCTATCATAGAAAAAAGAAGGCATTCTTCCAACATTATAATCACTTTGCTCTCAAGAAAACCTCCACAAGTATATAAGATCATATTTACAAAAGAGGATATAGAATATATTTAATGTAAGGAGATAAATGAATAGGATCAGATTGTAATTGGAGGGACGGAGAAAAGAAAAAACGAGTTACGCCATGGCTGCAGATACACAGTTCCATTGATAAAGATCAAAGTTTAGGGAATATGACGATGAATAGGCTATGTTATAAGGAAAACAATTTGAATTCATTCACAATCTTGATACATGGCCTATTGGTTTAACAATCACATTTTAAAGCAAAGGTCACATGTTCGATACCTGTGACCATCGTTTTTTTAATTAAACAATAGGGGCAATTTGGTAGTTTCACCCAAAGTTAACATAATAAATAAATGGCGTTAAGTTGGTGGACTGAAATGGTTACGAAAGTGAAACCACATAGACTGAAATCGCAATTTTTAAATTAATGGACTGAAATAGTGATTTTTGACAAACCATAGAGACGAAAACAATAATTAACTCATGATTGTGTTATAGGTTATGTTTCATATGTCTATATTATTTGGTTGATTGATGAGTTGTTAGTTAAGCTTAGCCTAAAGTATTTTTTTTAAGTTATATCCTATAAATTTTTATTCTTATATAGGCAGGGGCGGACCTACGGCCACCCGTGGGTGGGCGGCAGCCCCCTTAAAAATATATATGTTAGTGTTATTCGTATGTGAAAAACCACGGGGTGTCAGCCCAGTGGCCAGCCTCACCCATTCCAAACGGAAGGACGCGGGTTCGAGTCCAGCTCGGCCCGAATAATCCTGCTGGGTAGTAACCGCCAGACAGGTATGGGACTAAGCTAGCTTAGGGAGGGAGAACCCTTCCGCGGTCAAGGGTACCGTGCATTTACCCTCGTATGTGAAAAACCTGAACGCACCCCATAAAATTTTGACTCCGCACCCCATGAACCTGAAGCGAAATGAAAGAGAAGAAAAAAACAATAATGAAAATATTTTTTTTCCGGTGATCATGGTGATGAAGCTGAGAAATGTAGGGTTTAATACGTAGAAGAATGAGATAAATCTGATGGGTGGTTTTTTATTCTATTTAACTATTTTTAAAGGTTACTGACACCATAAAGGAAAGTGCATTGGAATTTGAAGAGTTTTGAATTTTTTAGATTTGTTGGTTTATTTAATTATTTTAATCCAAGCTAATGGAAAGTGTGCATCACAATTGGTACAGATTTGTATTTATTTATAATTTGTTGATTTACTTAATTTAACCTAATTTTTCTCTAAACATGTATTTATTTTCTTCATAATGCTACTTTTTTAATATATTTGAATTAACATACATGGTATATACGTAGATGGATAAAAACAATATTTTCATACATAATATATATATTTTTAACCTTTCAGAAGACTAGATTTCTAAAATTAAAATCCATATAAACCCTTGTAGATATATTGTACTTCCATTATGTATTTCTAATAATTATTGACGAATTTTTATTTATGTATTATAAATTTTAATTTGGTTTTATCTTTCAAGTATGTCATCCGACCCTACCCGATCCAAAGCGGACTGATTTTTTATAATATTTAACAAAATACAAACGACCCTTAAAAATTTCACACCTCATGAAAAAAATTTCTGGGTCCGCCACTGTATATAGGTAATAGAACATATGTATACTTGAAAAAGGGAAAATCCTATGTTACTTCATACATATGGATGGTATATTTTTAATGCATTTAAACGTTATTTCACTTTGTGCACCTTATATGCTAAATGAATTTTTTTATCCATTTAAATGTTAGTTGTTTGCCCATGTATATTTTTCAAATTTTTATTTCTATCATACGATAATGTGGTTAAAAGTTATTTCTAACAATATGGTTGAATTAGTTCTATCATACGGAAATGTGGTCAAATTTTTTTAAAGTTGTTTGCCCAAAAGTTTATTGTTGAGAGATTGAATCTTCAATGTGATAAATGTGAGAAAATGCATGGTAACATTTTCTAGCATGTGGTGTTGTAGGCTGGAGGTTAGGCAAAATGAAAGAATATGTTCCAGAAACTTAAGAATTTTCGTATCTAATACAGTCATACTAATATAGTCAACATCTCGATGCAACGCACGGATTAGCGTAAACTCGTTGAAATCTAAAAAGGTAAAAAAAAACAAACAACAATTCATTGGTTGATGGGCATGGCCCCACCCAACTCCCCTCTCTTCACGTTATGATGCCCAACACATCGAAACTCCTCACGCCTGTTTTTTCGCCGACTCATACCGGCGAGGCTGCCACCTAGGCAGGGCGTGAGACGGTAGTGTTATTAAGCAGTTAATTACTAAAATATGAAAAGGTATAGAAAGTTCAAGAACCTCCAAAACACCAATGAAGAATGATGGAGAAAAATCTGAAAGCTTTTGAACTGCAAGGAGTGAAACTGAAACTATGCTCAATGCCTGCTCAAAAGGATGGAACGTAAGTCAATCATGTTTTAACAATAAAATATATATACATATACAGAGAGAAAAAAAACCTCCCATGCTTTGATAAAATAAAAAATTCCTTTCTCCCATGAAACTTGATTATGACACACAACAAAGTAAGTTTATAAACAAATATCACCATTATTTTACAACATTACAATCATAAGTGTTAATAGCGGACGATAGCGACAGCTACCCGTATGAAACAACGGGCACTATTTTATGTTTAGCGACACACTAACAAAAAACCTAAAATTTGTTATTTATATTAAAGCAAAAAAAACAAAAAACAAAAAAAATCTAAAATCCTGCTATTTACCCGCTATGGAGACGCTAAGATTAGATAGCAACACATGAGTGCTACGCTATCCGTTATGAACGCTATTAACAACTATGATTACAATGGGCAAATGGGTAAGTTTACTTTAAAAACTTTCCAAAAAACAGAATTCTTGCAGTGCCATGGGATGGGAGGGAGCAATAAATTTATAAAGGATGAATCTGTTATCTGCATAAAAAAATAAATGGTAGTCTTACAGTTCCTATAACTGTGTGAGGTCTTGAAAACCTATAGAAAGCATTTAAAGCATTTGGTAATGATTGCTGAGGGCTTGTAGGATCAGGATTAGGATCAGGATCAGGATCAACAGGTTGTTCAGAAATCGCACTTGCAACGCGTTGTGTGTTGAATTTGTGAGAAAGAAGAAAACTTTTATTAAATCTGTCAGTATTGCATCTCAAAAAACTTGATTGAGATTGAACGATTCGTTTATGCTTCGATGCTCTTAATGATACACGATTACAACCTAAAAAGTAGTAAATTCCAATAACAATAATATGAGCATCAAATAATAACATAACGACTGCAAATTTATGAAATTTAAATTGGATACAAACATTAGCACTTAAAATTTTGTCATAGGGATACTTGTAAACACTGTGATACGGCATACATTATGATCCGTATGTATATAAAAGGTGTGTTCAATACATAACCAAATTTAAGTAGAGAACCATATATGATGGTTGGATACAACGAAAAGGAGAAAGAGATGTGGTTATACAGTTAAAAAGCTTTATGTATTAAAGGTAAAATTATAGGTACATGAAATTTATACTGTATCGTCCCGGTATATGCTATATACTATTATCTTTTATGGATTGGAAATTCATTACAAAATTTATCATTTAAGGATAGAATTTCATAACAATATTAAGAGCTTTCATATCATTATATGCATACAGCAAACCGGCGTGAGAAAATTAATTAACAGATTCGTAAAAATATAAGTAAACAATTCAACAGATTCATGAAAACCATCAAATTCAAGAACAAATGCAAATCAATTCAGCTTAATACCTGTTGATACAAGTGAAGAAGTTGAAACTGGTGACGGCGGAGAATAAGAAGAAACCTTGTATGACGAAAAAGAACCAAGAATCATAGACTTCATGATATGCTTCTTCGAATCAAACCCAAATCTTTATATGAATGAATCAAGCGATTCACCTGCATATAAACCTTTTAAAATGCAAGAAAAATAGAAAGAAGTGAGTGTCTAGTGTAGTCAGCAGTCCCCGAAGGGCTTTTTACACGTCTGCTTCGGTTCACAACACTTGAAATGCTAATTGGAATCTGCTTGTTTTATTAGGCCCATTGCATTATTTTATTATCAATATGGGGTTGCATCCTACCCACTCCATTGCAACTACATTCTCGTTGTATTTATTAGGACTTGCAGAAGATGCATAACACACACACACACGATGACCGAAGATAGTAGACATAAACACGACATGATAACTTATTGTGTATATTTTCAAACACTAACACGACCTGTTAAAAATACGTTAACACGAAACGACTTGTTAACAAACCTATTTAAGGACACGTTAAATATCAAATATTTAGGAGCATGTATAGTGAAACAAAAATTGCCAAAGTTTTATGAAATCTTAACTAATACATAATCCTTAACTTATTAATCCTTAGCAAATTTAAACAAAAATCCATATAAGTCAAATCATAACATCCATTACACATATAAACACGTCACTTACAGATTAACAAGACTTTAACATGTTTAGACACGAATGTTATCGCGTCCTAAACGTGTCGACCTATTTAAGACACGAAACATGTTAAGAACGTGTTGTCTCGTGTCGTGTTAACATGTCTGTGTATGAAATTGCCGATACTAATATTTATGTTCATTTTTTTCACAACAGTTATAAAATTAATTTATATTAAAAAGATACATGGTTCTTAAGAAATAGAACTATATAATGTAAAAGATTAACCATACTAATCTTGGTGGTATGTTGTGTATTCCACCACCAAAATGTTAGGAGTTAAGATTGTAACCGAAATAAAGAGGAAAAGAAATAATAATAAAGTGTACATGATATGAATAAGGAATGAGATATGGTAGGTTTTACAAAAGTGAGACTTAAATTTATAACAAGGTATTTTTTTGTTAAATTTTAGGGTTAATGATCAGGAGCCTGTTTAGGTGCTTTGTCGTTTATAAGAGAATTAAAGTAGATTAATATACACATCTTTGCTCCGCCTTACTCATGACCGACTCTTATGTGTGAGATAAAAAGCCATTGTTTTAGCTCCCAATTTAATAGCATCGTTTTGTATGTGTAGTATTGCTAGGGTTACATAAGGCACAGTCTAGTTATTTGGTGCATGACTCTTTTTAAATTTATACATTACAAACTTAGAATAAATACTCATACAAACTTAGAATAAATACTCAACTAATATAACAGAAAACTTTATAACACCAAAGCACCTTTCTTGGATGTTGGTGAAAGGGCGAAGAATCTATTAGGATTGATACATATTTGATGTATGCGATCTGTTTAGAACAAATGGTAGACATGGAGAAAGATACTTCGTTACTTTTACTAATGATTATAGCAGATACGTTTATCTTTAACTAATAAAGAAAAAACATTAAACGTTTGAAATGTACAAACAATACCAAAACGAAGTACAAAATTAGCCGTCAAGGACGATTAAGAAACTTCGAGCGGATTGAGGTAGAGAATATCTTAGTCAAAAGTTTGATGAACATCTAAAGAAATGTGAGATCATTTCTCAACTCACTCCGACTGGAACACCATAACGCAATGGTGTGTCGGAGAGGAGGAATCAAACTTTATTAGATATCGTTCGATATATGATGTGTCGTACAAACCTCTCAAGCCACAAGAATAATCAAAATAGCTCTAACAAAGAAGATGGACAAAACACCTATGAAATTTGGAAAAACCCAAAATGTCCTATCTTATAGTATGGAGATGTAATGTAAGAAAATCCAAAATGTCCTACCTTATAGTATGGAGATGTAATTCTTACATTACAAAGCTTTAGCTCACACATTTTCTTATTGTCAAAACAGACCTATTACATTTTTTAATATTAATGTGAGGTTGCATCCTACCCACTCGACCGCAACTACCTTTTTGGCCATATTTATATTCATTCTTTTTCACAAAAAATGTAAAATTAATTTATATAAAAAGATACATGGTTCTCAAGAAATAGAACTATATAAATACAACCAAAAATTAGTAGTTAGGACTTTATCCGTAGTTCTTTTTCACAAAAGTTGTAAAATTAATTTATATAAAAGGATACATAATTCTCAAGAAATAGAACTATATATATACAACCAAAAAGTTAGTAGTTATGACTGAACGAATTAAAGAGAAAAAAATAATAAAATAAACACATGGGTATTAATAGGGAATGAGAAATAGAATGTTTTATAAAAGTGAGAATTAACTTTAAAAAAAATATTTTTTTATTAAAATTTTAGGATTAATGATGAATAGCCTGTTGTGAGTGCTATAACGTTTTTAACAAAACTAAAAGAAATAAAAATGCATGGCTTTGCTCCACCTTACTCATGACTGGCTGTTATGTGTGAGCTAAAAAACAATTAAACAGCTATTTAAGTGGCAAATTATGAAAATCTAAATATTAATAAAATACTTTATTTAATGCCACATGTTATTCTCTCCCTCAAATCTCTCATTTTAGATTTATATACTAGGTTATGGCTCTGTGCGTTACACGGGTTGATTAACAAAAAGCGATATAATTTATTATTTGTAAATACTTATTATTTCCAATCTACTCTTAATAATTTTGAACAAACATACATGATAAATTCATGGGTTGTCACTAATAACATTGAATTTCATAGGACTAACTTCCTAAAATTACAAAATAAAAAAAACAAAGTCATCAAAATTCATATTAACAAAACTTGGAAATAGTTGAATTGAAGAAACGTCTTTTTTACTCATATTTACTACTTTGTGTGTGTTACTTATTGAAAAAAAAGTCGTGGTATCAATAACATCTCAAACCAATGGAAATCACCCCATAACGTGACAAATGTCTATATTTCATCTCTTTTATTATATAGATTTTTTAAAACTAGACCTATTCATATTACCCAATACTATAATTTGTAACATGTTTAGGCATAGAGGTGTGGTACCTTATTCTTTGTGAGTTTTTCAAAAAAAAAAATAATTTTAATCCAAAACTATTTAATTCTTTACTTTTAACCAAAAACTATTTTATTTTTTTTTTACTTTTAACCTCAAAACTTTTTATCTTTACTTTTAACCAAAACTATTTGATTTTTTTTACTTTTAACCCAAAACTTTGCTATCTTTTACAATTTAACCTCACAACTTTTTTTACTTTCAATTCTGGTCCTCTATGCTTTTCATTTTTCGCAAAATTTTCGTTTTACGTTCCGTTCTAAATTTTGCTAGTTAACACGACGCAATGTATGTGTGGTTAAACGCTTTTACGGTGTCTATTTTTTTCCATACGACAGGTTCATCGTAACGCGCGGGTCCTACATCGACTTAGTTATTCTTTTCTATGTTTTACATTTCGGTTAATTTCTTCGTACGCCGCAATTTCAGTGTTTGTGGTCGTTGGCAGTGGTATGGCATTGGTGTTCGCCCCCGCCGCAACACCGGTGATGCTTAATCCTAGTTCATATATAAAATATATCAACAATGACTCAATGAGTGTCTAATTTATTCCACAAAGGCTTCTAAAAATAAGAAGTGTATAAAGACACAATGGATCACATAAGATGACACAATGTCGAGTAAAATACAACACAATGCCAAAAAATATAACACAATCTCAAAGAAAAAAGACACAAGATATAATGACGCAAATATAAAAAGATACAATGACGCAAATATAAAAAGATACAATAATAATAAAAGACATAATGATAATGAACAAAAATTCTATGAGACGGTTCCAATGACGTTTGATAACTTTTGTAGGACTTCTTATTTTTATGAGACTTTGTATTTGATCTAAACATAAAATAAAATTTTAAGTTAAGAACCATGCTTATATACAAAAAAAAGTAATACAATCACTATCAATATCTAAATATTACCACATTCATATAGATATTCATGTTAAATATAATTGTTTTTTAATTGTTACTATGAATAATTTTTGACTAAAAAATAATTAATTTGATCCAATCGGTTTTGAAATAACCGATGAATTGGGTCAGTATAATCTATTAAAATTGTGATCACTTATTTTTTAATGATCTTCTATAAAAGTTAAGTGGAAAAATCTAATGAAAATCACTACATAATGTGACAAATGTCTCTCATTTGATTTACTTTATTATTTATTATATATATTATATATTATGTATGGTATAGAATAGATATTTGTATTTAAAAATTAAAATTTATACTTATCATATCCAATCAATTTAAAATTTTAGATAATATTTTATTAGAATAATAAAAGAATTCTATATAAAATTCAATATAGAATAAGATTTAATATTAATTTATTATTTAATAGGATAATATTTAATATTATTTTTATTATATAATTAATATAAGATAAGTAAAGGTGTGGGAAAACAGAAAATTAGATGGGTTCAATGAATATAGCGTATCACACATTTGTAATTAGATGGGTTCAATGAATATAACGTCACATATTTGTTTACTTTATTATATAGTATAGATAGATTATATTATTAATTAAAGAATATGTAAAATCAATTAAATTTATTTTTTATGCTCGACAATTAGTGTCATTTCCTTGTATATTTTTTATATTTATGTCTAAAAGTAGCAATAACTTTGAGTTTTTTACTTCAATCATTTTTATGTAATATACTAGAATTTTCTTATCTGAAGTAGTCCCGATGTAAGTTTTTAGATAGTGTGTTCCTTGCAAAATCGACATGATATCATTAGGTAGTTGGTATTCAGTTAATTTATTATTAATATGTATTTAAATATTTTAGTAATTCAATTATCTGTAAAACTTCTTACAAATTTGTTTTATTCAATAAAGGTTTAATATTAATTTATTATTTAATAGGATAAGATTTAATATTAATTTATTATTTAATAAATATAAGATAAATATGAAAAAGACGAGAAAATAAAAAATTAGATTACCACAATGCAAGTGTCACACATTAGTTTACTTTATTATATAATATAGGTATAGATTTTATTCATTTTTAATAGGGATTTTTATATGGTGCTAAATTTTCGTTATTAACTTTTTAAATCTCAAAGAAATGATGAGGAGCCTTATTATTTTTTTAATTGTTTTGCTTTATAACAAGGCTAAACAAAATAATTGAATATGTAATTTTTAACTTCGTGATGGTCTTGTGAAAAAAAAGAGAGATTGAGCTCTAATAAGTTATGTTTATATGTACATAATTAATTGTATAAAATTATCACAAAATAACTCAACAATATATTTTTAATTATACGTATAAAAGTTATAATAGTAATGTATTAAAAATAAATATAAGCATACAAAATTTACTTAATAATTAATGAGTTCAAGTTTTATAAATAAAGGTCGACATGAGCTGAGTTCAAGCCTTATCAATTAAACAAGTTGAGTTTAGGTGTAGATAACTCAGATGTGACTTAGCTCGACTTGTTGTTGTTATAGATTAGATTAGATTTCTTCTTTAACTTATTAATAACATTAGAGTTAATTACTGTTTTCGTCCATGTGGTTTGTCAAAAATCATTATTTCAGTCCATTAGTTTAAAAATTGCGATTTCAGTCCCTGTGGTTTCACTTTCGTAAGCATTTCAGTCCACCTCGCAACCATTTCAGTCCCTGTACTTACGAATAAATGGATTGAAGTGGTTACGAAAGTGAAACCACAGGGACTGAAATGGTTACGAAAATGAAACCATAGGGATTGAAATCGCAATTTTTAAACTAATGGAATGAAATAGTGATTTTTGACAAACCACAAGGACGAAAACAGTAATTAACTCATAACATTATGATTGTTATTATAAATATATCTATGTTTATATATCTATCTATCTGTATCTATTTTTATCTCTATCTATATTATTATTATATTATTATTAAATAAACTTCCAAATGACAGGTGTCATTTATTAAGGCTATTTTTTTCTTATTGTAATATAAAATTACTAAAGGTTTTAACTTTATGAAAATTATTATAAAATTATTTTTTTCATATGTTAAACAATTCAATACCCAGTATATATATTTAAGAATATTCTAATAAACAAAATAACGGAAGACATGGCTTTGTAAGTCATATAAAATTTAGTTTTTCCACCTCTTTCTTAGGTTAAATAGTACATGTTACGTATTAACTTCTGATAACCTATAGATTTTAGATTTTAATAAATATATGACATGTTATTTAAAAAAACATTTATTTAACATATTTAATACACGGGTCTACTAAATTTTGGTTAGTCAAAGATTCAATATCGTATTTTATGTTAATTTATATAATATCAAACTTAAATTCATACTTACATTATCTCCACACTATTTCTTTGATCTATAAGTTTAATTTTATGAATTAAATTTCTCATTTACAGTCCTCCTTTAATAACAAGTTTAAAAAACGTATAGTTTAAGAAATATCAATTTAAAAATCAGTAAATACGTATTTTTTTTTCATTTTATTTAGCCCCATGTATTTGTAACATATGATACAATAAATACAATTCATAAACAATCGTTATTCAGATGTGGTTTTGTTTTTTAAAATAATCAGTGTTTTCACATGGTCTGAATGTAGTTTTTTCCATTGTCAAAAGTAAGATGGACGTAAACTGTTAATTTTTGTTAAATATGATAATCTTCCAAGTAGGACATCTAATGTTGTCTATAAAGAATTTTTTAAAGTTTTGTAATTTATATTAATAGATTTGTAAATTATAAATGTAATATTAGTTTGTAATTTTTCATTAGTACATGTAATGTAGTATGTAATTATTTATTATAAATATTTTTTACTGCATATTTTTTTTATCTAATCACGTGTAGTACACGGGCTATTAACCTAGTTTAAATAAGAGTAAACTGCCATTTTGGTCCTTGAGGTTTGGACAGTTTTGCCACTTTAGTTCAAATCTCAAACTTTTTGTATTTGGCTCCATATGGTTTTAGTTTTATTGTCATTTTGGTCCAAAAGTGATATTTGTCTTCTAAAATCCTACTATTTTGTCCTATTTCTTAGGGCAAAATGGTCATTTTAAGCATTAATATATAGTATATATATAAATAAACCTCAAACTCTGTTTAAAATGACTATTTTGCTCCTGAGGAAAAGGATAAAATAGCAGGATTTTAGAAGACAAAAATCACTTTTGGACCAAAATGACAATAAAACTGAAACCACAAAGACTCAGATGCAAAATGTTTGAGATTTGGACTAAAGTGGCAAAACTGCCCAAACCTTAGGGACCAAAATGGCAGTTTACTCTTAAACAAAATAAAGCAATACATAAAACTAAATCTTGTAATTTTATTTCTTCTTAAATCTGGTTTACGAATTCCTCCGCCACCAAGTTATTACCAATCCTTTTGCATGTAGAGTTCCATGCATAACAAAATCTCTCGTTATATATATAGTTAATTATTGTTTTCGTCCATCTGGTTTGTCAAAAATCACTATTTCAGTCTATTTTTTAAAAATTGCAAGTTCAATCCCTATGGTTTCACTTTCGTAACCATTTCAGTCCCTGTGGTTTCACTATCGTAACCACTTCAATCCATTTATTCTGTAAGTACAGGGACTGAAATGGTTGCGAGGTGGACTGAAATGGTTACGAAAGTGAAACCACAGGGACTGAAATCACAATTTTTAAATTAATTGACTGAAATAGTGATTTATGACAAACCACAGGGACGAAAACAGTAATTAACTCTCTCTCTCTGTATATATACACACACATATGTATGTATTCAGTTGGCAAAGTCTAACACAACAAAGACCATGGAGGAACCCCATTCACCTCACAACAACATCACCCAGAGCTTCCCATTGATATAATAACATCGGAAATATTACCAAGACTTCCTGCGAAATCCGCAGCTCTTTTCAAGTGTATTTGCAAACAATGGCTATCATTCCTCTCAACACAAGAATTTGCCACAATGCATTGCCGCCACAAAACCGCTACAGGCAGCCGCAAGCTTCTCTATGTTGACAAGCGATCACGTTCTATTCGCACAATTGACTGTAAATCCCCTAATCATGGCTCAACCACAATCAACACTATCCCATTCGAAGCACATCCTTCAGATGTTGTGGTTCTAGCAAGTTTGGACGGGTTGGTATGTTTATGCCTAAAGAAACCTTGCGAGTTAGTAATTTGGAATCCATTGACGTGTGCCTACAAGAAGTTACCCAACTCAAAGTCTCAAGGCTTCTTCAAAGTCGATTATGATACTCTCGGGTTCTATGTTGATTCTTCTAACGATTACAAGATTCTACATATAAAACTAAGGCCGGGAACCATTGGGGCTTACATCTATTCGCGGAGATTAGACACATGGAGAAATATAAAATTCTTCAAAAGCGTCAGCATATCTACAAGTATAAGTGGTGTTCGGTTACCTTCTCTAGGGATAGTCTTTATTTCACAGTGGAAGAACGGTGTATTTATGGTGAAACTATGATAATTGGTTTTGATGTGAATTCAGAAAAGTTTAAGGAAATAAGATATCCTGATGTTCCGCGTGTTGCTTCTGGAGCCCTGGTGGATGTAGAAAACCGCCTTCACATGTTTGTTAGTTACGGGTTCCTTGACTGGAAGATTGAATCTGTGGAGGATGGAGGAAGAAAAGTGGGTGAAGGTGGCGGCTTTTACCGGCATTGAGAATATGCGGTTTTCAATGACCCTAACATATGTAATGAGGAATGGCAAATGGCTTGTGACACGGGACTGGAACATTAATGTTTATGAAATAGCTAGATATCATAAAAAAGGACTATAAATGTATAGACACCAAGAGAGAGGACTGCTACATGTGTGTGCATCCTAGGAGTTGGTTTGGTGGATTTCAAGTGATATACATCGAGAGTATTGTGTTGCCAAATCTTTAATTCGATCTAGGGAGGAGACTCTTTTATTGTAATTTTCTTTCATGTTTGGGTAAATCTTTGTTTTATCATTTTTTTCTTTCTTGTTCATTATATTTGGTCAGCAAAAGAAGTAGTTTATGTAAATTAATTGCGTGAAGTGCTTTCTTATAAATAAAACTTAAATGGATAAAATTAATTAATCATCGATCAAACAACTAATGTGGTTCAATGTGAGTGCAAAACTAAAATACGAACCGGTTGTATATATCATATGTGTGTGGGAGGAGAGTACTCAAGGAGATAAAATGCTGGAGATATACGAATTAAAAGCCCTAGAAATAGAAATTTGTGAGAACTTGATTACTTACCGAGGCACAGATGATTTGGAAGAATAATTAGCGAAGAATCAATTCAAATTGAAAGGAAGCAGTGAATCCACGCCACTTTGTTCATTTTTTTTGGTTTATCAGGTGAAGAGTAGAAGGGGATTTAGGGTTTCGTTCGAGGACGTGGATTACATTGCACGCCGCTACTGTTAGGGGTGTTCAAAATCGGATATCCGAACTTCTGATATCCAAAAAATTTCGAATGTGGATTTTACATCTAGAATGGTGTACTTCCCACTTATTGTAAGTAGCTAACGTTAAAATTAGACGTACAATTTTTATCCATGTTGTCGGGGCAAAGACCTCTTTAAAGTCTACGTACATAGCCTTTTGCTACTAATGGGCTTTGTGCTTTATTATATTTCCACTTGCATCTTTCTTCATCTTGAATATCCATTTCAAAGCTATTGCTTTAGGATCCTTGGTAATTTAGTTAAACTCCATGTCTAATTCCTATTGATTGAATCCAGCTCTACTTTCATGCATCAAGCATTTAGTATCAACTGCTGCTTCCTTATATGTTCTAGGTTCTTCTTCAACTAAAAATAATTCATTTTAATCTAGTTCTATTTTTGGTGCACGATCATAAATATCTTCTAGATTTTGAAAACATAGAGGTGTATGATCAAAAGGTGTTGATGAGAATTTGGTTCGTAGTTGTACGGTTGGGGAGTGAATGCTGAGACTGGCAACGTTGCCGGGCACGTTTTCGGGGCGAGGGCCTATCACCGGCCGGAGAGTTCGAATAGACTATCGCAGGCTCAATAATACCACAAAAAAATCACTTGTCATGACTGTGTGTAGTTTGGTTGAGATGATTTCTATTTTTTTATAAATTTAAAACATGTGTAATTGATAAATTTCATATGTACCATTCACATGCATCAAGTTTTGACGCTGTTGCTGAGTACACGGTGATTCTAAGATATTATTTGAGTCAATAGTTAACCATTTTTGTATAATTTTTTTCTTTGCTTGTAGTTCTTTTGTTTTTCTATGCTTTCTAGGGTAGTCGCTTTGTGAGATTAAGCGTCGGTGTTCGACGTCTTGTGAAGAGGCGACATTGACTTATTGATCGGACTGAAACAAAGTCACAAACCCCAGAGATCGATGGTTGAAGGAGATGCCAATATGGAATATTGATGCCTGGACGTGTATTGTGTAGTGGCGGCTGAAAAGGAACAAATAGATTTAGGGTTTTCAAACAAAACTTATAATATGTTTAAAAATAATATTATATAATATTCGGACATCAGATAATTGAATTATCCGAAAATTTTGAATATTATTATCCGAAACCTCGGATTCAGAATTTCGGATAATTCGGATTCGGTTTCGAATTCAGATTTTTTTACACAACCCTAGTGGCGGCCCGTGAAAAAGATGAGATGGAAGAAAACTAAAGTTTTACTCTTATATCTAGGTTTAACTTATGTTTTGGCCATTCAACTCACCCCAGCACAAACCTTTTTATAATGTAACCTTTCCTTTAATTGTTATATATTTTGGTTTTCTACCGCGTGTAAAATAGAAGTTATAAGACACTAGCAATGAAAGAAGCATTGCATTTCTTTAAAGTTATAATCGATTTTACTTCATTTTTATCAAATATATATTATTCTAAAAAATACACCATGAAATTCTAATATTTTATTAAAACTTTATTAGTTTATTACTTTAATTTTTGACACCCATTGCTAATCAAAATTATTATACATTGGTCAATATAAAACATAAATGTATATATGGTTCCGCCATTGAAAAACAAGGACCAAAGCTGCTAAACAGAGTAAATTCCATGGTTAAAA
This sequence comes from Scalesia atractyloides, assembly GCA_947069175.1. Taxonomy (NCBI): domain Eukaryota; kingdom Viridiplantae; phylum Streptophyta; class Magnoliopsida; order Asterales; family Asteraceae; genus Scalesia; species Scalesia atractyloides. The sequence continues at coordinate 6,487,898 of CAMTDV010000017.1, forward strand.
TCCGAAACATAAAAGTTAACTGGCGTAACCAGTTCTAATACATATATAATAATAAATTTGGTATTAATTTCTTGCTATTATTCATGTTTTATCACTCTATCAGTTTTATTTTATATTGTTTTGTGATTGTAAATTGTTCATGTTCGTTTTCCTTTTATAAATTAAAGAATGGTGTTTTTATTTGTAATGTTGTTTATATTTGTGTCCACTTAATATAGATTATCTTTGTTTATTTTGTTGTTAGAGTAACCCGTCCACCGTTAGGTATTAAAGTAGTTATAATTAGTTTCAACCCATGAAGATATCATCACCAAAGTAAGCTTCATGTTTTAGTTCAAAATTAAAAATAAAAATTCAAAATTGTGTATTAGTAGAGTAATCAAATAATGGAACTTTTTTAATAATATATCTTTAATGTATAATCGAATGTAAAAATAATGGAACTTTTTTAATAATATATCTTAAATGTATAATCGAATGTAAAATCTTAGACACGGTAGATTTATTTAGATGATAGATATGAAAGTTGAAAATATTATATGATCTAGAAACAATAGAGCTAAGCAGAAAATTTTGAAAATTTAAATTGAATAAAGCAATAGATAAAACTAAATCTTTTATTTTACTACTTCTTAAATTAAATCTGGTTAACGAATTCCTTTGACGCCAAGTTATTACCAATCCTATTGCATGTAGATTTACATAACTTAGCTTCCATACATTAACAAAATCTCTCGTTATATATATATATATATATATATATATATATATATGTATGTATGTATTCAGTTTACAAAGTCTAACAACACAACAAAGACCATGGAGGAACCCCATTCACCTCACAACAACATCACCCCAGAGCTCCCCATTGATATAATAACATCGGAAATATTACCAAGACTTCCAGCCAAATCCGCAGTTCGTTTCAAGTGTGTTTGCAAACAATGGTTGTCATTCCTCTCAACACAAGAATTTGCCACAATGCATTGCCGCCACAAAACCGTTGCAGCCAGCCGCAAGCTTCTCTATGTTGACGAGCGATCATGTTCTATTCGCACAATCGATTGTGAATCCCCTAATCATGGCTCAACCACGATCAACCAAATCCCATTCGAAGCACGTCCTTCAGATGTTGTGGTTCTAGCAAGTTTGGACGGATTGGTATGTTTATGCCTTAAGAAAACTTGCGAGTTAGTTATTTGGAATCCATTGACGTGTGCCTACAAGAAGTTGCCCAACTCAAAGTCTCAAGGCTTCTTCAAAGTCGATTATGACACTCTCGGGTTCTATGTTGATTCTTCTAACGATTACAAGATTCTACATATAAAACTAAGGCGGGGTACCATTGGGGCTTACATCTATTCGCGGAGATTAGACACATGGAGAAATATAAAATTCTTAAAATGCGCCAACATATCTTCAACTATATATGGTCTTCGGTTACCTTCTCTGGGGATAGTCTTTATTTCACGGTGGAAGATTTTCATTGGGGAGTTGAAACTATGGTAATAGGTTTTGATGTGAATTCGGAAAAGTTTAAGGAAATAAGATACCCTAATGTTCCGCGTGTTGATGGGGGTAGTTTCTATGGGAATCTAGTGGATGTAGAAAACCGCCTTAACATGTTTGTTAGTTACGGGTTCCTTGACTGGACGATTGATCTGTGGAGGATGGAGGACGAAAAGTGGGTGAAGGTGGGGGCGTTTACCGGCGTTGAGAATATGCAGTTTTCAGTGACCCCAACATATGTAATGAGGAATGGAAAATGGCTTGTGACAGTGGACTGGAACACAAATGTTTATGAAATAGATGTCAAGAAAAAGGACTATGTTTGTATAGATACCAAGACAAATGACTACATGTGTCTGCATCCTGGGAGTTGGTTTCGTGGATTTCAAGTGATATACGTCGAGAGTATTGTGTCGCCAAATCTTTAATTCGATCTAGGGAGGAGACTCGTTTCTTGTAATTTTCTTTCGTGTTTGGACAAATCTTTGTTTTATCAGTTTTTTTCTTTATTGTTCATAATATTTGGTCAGCAAAAGAATTAGTTTACGTAGAATAATTGCATGTGATGAAAAAGAAAAGAAGATATAGATAAAAGGATAAATTTAATCATCAAACAACTAATGTTAAAAGGATAAATTTAATCATCAAACAACTAATGTGGTTCAGTGTGTGTGCTAAACTAAAATATGAACCGGTTGTATCATATGTGTGTGGGACGAGAATCAAGGAGATAAAATGCTGGAGATACGCCCATTTTAAATGATTTCCAGATAATTTAGTTATTGGATTTTATATATTGGTTTCACCATGTTTTAGTTTGAAATAATGAGATGAGATAAAACTTTTAGAAAGATCTAATAATTCCCAACTTGAAAATAAATTGCCATTAGAAAAAGTCTTATATGAATTTGATGAATTTCAAGGGTACCTCAACCAATCAACTAGAATTTTAGGAATTCCAAGTATGGCTGCAAACGAACCAAACGTTCGACGAACCATTCGTGAATCGTTCGGCGGAAGTTCGTTTGTGTTCGTTCGTTTATTAAACAAACGAACACGAACAAGAAATTTTGTTCCTTTAGTTAAATGAACGAACATGAACAAATGTGTGTTCGTTCATTTATGTTCGTGAACGTTCGGTAACGTGTTCGTTTATGTCGATATTTCATTAATGTTTTCAGTTTTTACATTTTATTTGAATACTTCAAAATTACGCCAAAAAAACATTAAACAAGTGTTACTGTATTATATATTCTCTTCATGAACACTTATTTGTGTTCGTTTGTTTCCATTTGTGTTCATGAACATTAGTTTTTGCTTATTTGTGTTTATCAATGTTCGTTTTTGTTCATTGCCTATAATTAACAAACAAACACAAACGAACACAAACAAGTTCATTTCCTTAACAAACAAACACGAACATAAAATCTTGTTCGGAAGTGTTCATGAACAGTTCATGAACAGGTATATTTCTTAACAAACGAACATGAACAATGTCTGGTTCACGTTCGTTTGGTTCGTTTGCAGCCCAAATTCCAAGTAGGCCAGACTCAAAGAATAGAAAGGAAAGAACAGAAGTATGAGGCAATTTTCTTGATATTCTCTACTGGCGAACAAATAGAGGATCGAACCGCGAAGATGGATTCTTCGGCGGAAGTAGGATCTTCACGGGGATGCATGGAAAACGACTGGTTGAAAGCACCAAAGTGATGGCATCCAGTGGCCAGACTCCAAGAACAGAAGTTTGAGGCAATTTTCTTGCTATTCCATAATGCTAAGTATAAGATATTTAAACAATACGAAACCACTAAACTACTAACAGTCACAAGCCTTATTTTAGGGAAATAAAAAAAACCGTACCCGGAACTGGTTTTTTTAATATCCGGGCATTCTGTACGTGAAACCGGAAACCGACCCTACCCGAGGTTAGAAGGGTATGCATTTCGATCTCAATACCTGGAACCGGAACTGAACCGATCATACCCGATTAATACCTGAAACCGGACAAGAACCGGAACCGGAATCGATTATACCCGGCTATACCCCATACATGATTCTCATATCTTTCTTTTAAATTTATGTTAGTGCATTTATTTTAGTTTTCTTACATTATACAATGCATATTTTAATAATAATAAACAAAAATACGAGAAAATATGGTAATAAAAAGCAATATAGTATTAAAAAATCCGAAAATATAGAGCTAAAATAGCGGAAATAGGGTATAAAAAAAACCCCGAAAATAGGGTGTTTTAATACCCGATTTCTTAAGAACCGGAACCGGGCACATAGGGTATGGTTTTTTGGTCAAATAACCTGAACCGAACCGGTTATAGCAATAACTGTTCCGACCCTTAAAATAAGAAACCGAAACCGTTCCATAACCAAAACTGGTTATTAAAAATACCCGATTTGTGCACCTCTAATGTGCAGCTCCCAATTTAGTCCATTAACTTAGCAGGCTTCTTAATCACTCTCTTGGGCCTGCTGTTGAGCCTGCATGACTGAGCCTACTGGCCCATTTCAGAATCATAATGGTGAACTTATATAAAAAGTTTATAGTTAGTAGGTATTCCTTGTATTGTAGACTATGTTAATCAGGGCCGGCCCAAGCATTTTGGATGCCTAAACGGAGTAAAAATATGAGGCCCTTTTCTAGATTTTACTGTTACAACTTCCATCTCCTTATTTGGATTTAGGACAGATAAGTTTTTTTCTTCTTCAAACAAGACCATCTTGTTATGTATGATTAGTGTAGTCATATAAGATGGTTCAGTAATTTATGTTTGTATTGAATAATTTATAGAAAAAAGAGTTTCATGTTAGCACTTGTAAAATACATATTTATATTAAGTTGGCTAAAAACAAAAAAGAAATGTCAATAATAAATGTGTTACTAATAACGAAGATAAAGAAAATTAAAATAAAGTAATACAGTAGTAAAATTTGCTTCGAAAAGAATAAAGAAATTTTAGTATAATAGATAACTAATATAAAAAAATAGAGAAAGGCAATATACAGACAAAAATAATGTAAAGTGGAAAACAACGAGAAAGAATCCCGAGAAGATCGAACCCAGGTAATACGATCTTAAGAAGAAAAAAGCTAAACCACTGGAACAAATGCTACCTTATTACAGATAAATTATATTTTTCTTAATATCAGTCCTTTTCTTGTATATGTAAATCTTAAATGGAGGACCTAAGCAAAGGCCTAGGTTGTTTTGTCACTTAGGCCGGCCCTGATGTTAATGACACTATTACAAAGGTAGTTGGCTACTTAACAATCTACTAGTGGGATTCGTCCGTGCTTCGCGGCGGATTTTCGATCAGTATCGGTTCAGTTTATTACAATATCAGCACGATACCCGCACTCGCCATACCAATTGACACATGTTTTAGATCGATTGAAAACCATAAAAACGTATAACTCGTATTGATACTTGTGTTGTTCGGTTGGCATCGGTTATGTTACTGCCTTACCAGTATGATACCGACACTCGATATAGTTTACGATACCTAAAAATACTTTATTGCGAATACACATCTCGAGAAAAACCACAAAAGCAAATACGGTATGGGTACCAATGCTATTTGGTAGACAATAAAAAATTAACTAAATTTAACATGTTCGAATAGAACTTTTATTGAATCATAGGTAGTAATAAGCGTGCGATGGTATATTCAAAATTTTATAAAACTTTATAATATATTAAAAAATATACGCAAATGGTAATCAAGGGAAAACCATAAAACTGAATACGGTAACAGTACCGATATTGTTTTGTTGGTATACGTAAAAAGCCATAAAAACGAATACGATACCGACTTTATATGATTAGTATATCTTCGATTTATAACGATAAAAAAATAACTAATAAAAATACTAAAAACCTATACTATTAAGAAATAAACTATAGAGTGAGAAAAAAAAAGCACAAAATGACAAAACATAATTTTTTATTGATAGTTCCATCATAACAATTAACTAACGGCCGTTAACGATAAGTCGTTAATTTACTATTCTTCAGTTATGTTAGAAATTAATTAATATAGTTATATATAATAGCTAAGATATTGGTTGCAAAAACTCGGGTACACATGAAGCTATTCTTTGGTTATTACAAGTTGATTATAATCCATATCAGTACAAGATTATTGCTTATATATATCTTCAAGGTTATTGGGGTCATATATGATATGTTGATGTGGCTTGTTATAATGATAGTATTGCTTTTCTATGATGAATGTATGTCTTCTCAATTACATGGAATGATGTAAAAGAAACCAGACTTTAAGCTTGTAAGTTATATAGTACGCTGAGGGCCCTAAAATATTGAAGAAAGACTTAAGAAATACAAAATACAAACAAACTCTCATATCGATCATTCCATGATAAACCTGTATAGCATCAGCTTTACCACGTGGTTTTACGATGTTGCAAGGATTGCGATAAAAGATAACAAATAAAACCACGTGATTAAGATAATACAATATGGATAACTTGAAGATGTTTATGATGAGATTTATAGATAAAGATGGTATGATAAAACGGTAAGTTGAGCATAATTGCAATAAGACGAAAGATAAAAATGATAAGAATGCATAAAGAGATAGGAAACCACTTAATCTGAGGTGTTTAGTTATGTTGTGTTGACTTGAATCATAATTCAAATCTCATGAAAGAAACGAATAAATGATTTGATTATAGGATTTTAATATAACTTTTTTATGTTATTCGAGTTATAGTTGAAACTTGTTTACGAAAACGAAAACGAAGCGTACATTGCATAAGAAAGATTTTGTCGAAAATCCTGCACTACTACAAAAATAGGCATTTGCTACGGCTAAATTGGTAGCAAATGCATAGCAAACACCCATTTTGCTACGGATTTGCTATGAATTGGGTCCGTAGCTATAAGTCTCGTCGCGAGTTTATTTGTTAGGAATTTTAGCTACGGGATCATATTTTGCTGCGATTTTAACTACAAAAAGAGATGTTGCTATTTCCGCTATGGATTTTGCTACGAAAATGTTTGCTACAAAATTTGCTATGAAATTTCAACTATGGATTTTTTAACTACAAAAATTGTTATAACTTTTTTGCTATGAAATTTCTGCTACCGAGTTTTTAGCTACCAAAATTGCTATAGATTTTTTGCTATGAAATTTCAGCTACCGAGTTTTTAGCTACAGAAAATTGCTATAGATTTTTTGCTATGAAATTTCAGCTATCGAGTTTTTAGCTACGAAAATCGCTATAGATTTTTTGCTATGGTTACAAGTTTTTGGCTAAGGATTTTGCTACAAATTGGGTCACAAAAAATTGCTACAAATTTTATTATTTTAGCGCTATAGATATCATCCCCTTGTTTGCATTTCACTTGAGAACACGTCCTTTTTATATTAAAATATATCTAAAATCACATATAGATTTACAAACCGAACTTTCTTGAAAATGATAAAATTTATAACATATAATGAAATAGAATATTACAATACTGTACATATTATCCAAATACAAATTGCTATCGCCTCCTAACTTTCTGTATCTCAAGTGAATAAAACACTACTCCATCCCATAAGAAGACCTCGTATGGATGCAACACAAAATACAATGTATACAAACAACACCATTTCTCTTGATCTCTTCATCGCCTCTAGAACCTTCATTGTCATCTTTTTGATCAAATTCCTTAAAGCAAACAAGATGTCCAAGCATAATATATGTTTGGCTCATAATAACTCATTTATTTTGCTATGAGCCCATGAAGCATTGAGAACATCCAAAATCCCAAGACCATCTTGTACAAACCATTGAGAACAAAAACATGAGTACAGAAAAAAAAGTAAAAAAAAACATATACCGTAGTGATGATTAATTATGAAATTATGAAAAAAGATTGAAAAAAGTGAAACTATCACATACCCGTAGAAGCAGTACGATTATCAATCCCTGGCGATGCGTTTATTGCAATTTGCGTGATATAAAGCTTCCAGTCACATTGATCATGCGATTTATAGGGATTATTGGCGGGAATTTTAGTTTTTCACGGTGTCGAACTAAGGGAGATATGGGTTGTAAAGGAAAACTAGGTGGGGTTATAGGGCGGGAATTTAATGTTTTGGTTTTTTAATGAAACACGTAAATGAGTTCTATGTATTATATAAATAAATAAATAAATAACAAGATGAAATTATAAAGAAATAAAAATCATTTTTTAGTTCTTAGAAACAATGAATGTATAGTTACCCATATATAAATAGTTTAATAAATAATATTTTATTTATATTATCTATCATTACGTATATTAATAGTTTTATAAATATTATTTATTTTTAGTGAAAATATTATTATATATATATAACAAATCATTAACAGGTTAGTTCAAGTTTTAATAGCTCATATGCGTTTTAATAATATTCTACAATTAGTTTTAAGAGTAACTAGTTTTTAACTGGGTGCCCACTCCTAGGCATTTTTTGCGTATGTTTTTTCATTTTTCCTTATAGATTTGTTCATTAAAGTATTGGTATGGTACATGGTACATGCACTCAATCTAATAACTCAATCTAATAATTTAGGGTATGAAATCATTTAAAAATGGAAAACAAACGAATGAATAAAAGTTCAAAAAAAAACTGAAGGAAGAAAAACTTTATTAAAGTTTGGACAATGTAAAAAAACCACAAGAGAAAAAATATCTTTAGTTTTGAAGATTATATAGTAAGTTTTAAAGTTTAAGGAAAATAACTTTATTAAAATTTGAACAATATAAAAAAAAACCACAAGGGAAAAAATATCTTTAGTTTTGAAGATTATATAGTAAGTTTTAAAGTTTAATGATAGTAATGTAAATTATGAAGTTGATGGTTATCGGTTAAACACTCATAATTTACCGAAAACAACATTCCAGACGGTATTTAAACCCGAGTCTGCCCGTTTAAAAAAAGAGTCATTTCCAACACACCACTTCTTTTATTTGTGTTAGAATTTGTTTCTAAATGTATATGCATTAAAGTTTCTATTGCGGAAACAAAAATAAATTACTTTTGTGGTTGCCGTGTGGCATCCACCGGTTGGACTAGATCATGTTTGTATTCGATTGTGTTGATGAGGGTTACATCATAGTGTGCTTATATTGGCAGGATGTTAAATGTTTAGTCCTTATATTATAACCAATTACATATTTGTCTAATATTCCCACATAAACTAAACGCGGGAGCGACTTTGTTTGAAATCTAAAAGGCATAAACAAAAAACATAACAAAAATTATAGATAGTAGGTCTTCGTTCTTCCCTGTCTTGCTTACGCATGTCACTCGCCCTTTTTGTGAATCTTGATCTAGCCCACCCACCTAATCCAATTTCTGCAGTCATGAGTAAAGCCCAGATGCCCAATGTTGTTTTTATAGCTGAATAAAAAGGTTCCATGACATGACTGCCACTTTTTTTTGGATTTCCAACCTCACGGTCAACAAACCCTACTCTTTCATCCCGATCATTTTTCCGGTGATGATGATTTCTGTGATATTGGGGCTTATTCCCCTTCTTCAAATATCAAAAATCCCTCACGACACATCTAGATTCGACACCCTTCACATATCTGACAACACTTCCTTCGGATTGTGTGTCGCCGAGTTTCTCCCGCATTTCTCCACATGAGTTTTTTCCTCTTCATTATTCTCCCTATCAAACACTCTTGTTTCTTGACGGATTAGTTGCCTAAAAAGAAGGGCCACCATTGTATGGTGGCGGCAACGAAGACTTAGGGTTTTGAAAATGCAGGTTGTTTCTTCAACCTTAAGTCATGGAGTTAGTAGCGCGGTTGCCTGTGACGGCAGAGGCGCTGTGGTGGAGGTGAGTGAATGTGGAGCGTTGACAGGGTTTCTTGTTGGTGGCGCCAGATCTTGTTATGGTTGCAAAAATTCATAGCAAATGCCTCTTTTTGTAGTAGTGAATTGCATGCCTTAACGAAACATATTGGCACTAATGGACCATAAGGGCGATAATAGGTCATATATGTCTTAATTTACCATCTTGTGACTTAATGAAATACTACGGGTAATAGTATGTCATATAGGTCTTAATGGACCATAATGAGCCTTAATGGATCACAACGTACAATAGTAGATGATATATGTCTTAACATGCCATATTGGACCTTAATGGATCACAATAGGCAATGATAGATCACATATGTCTTAATGGACCATATTGGCCCTTAATGGATTACTACGGGTGATAGTAGATATTATATGTGTTAATGTACCACATTTGGCCTTATTAGTTTACTACGGGCAATGGTAGATCATATATGTCTTAACGGACCATATTAAGCCTTAATGGGCCACAACGGGCAATAGGAGATAGTATATGTCTTTACAAACCATATTGGGTCTTAATGGACACAACATGCAATATTAGGTCACATATGTCTTAGTGGACCATATTGGGGCTTAATGGATTACTCCAGGTAATAGTAGATATTATATGTCTTAACGTACCATATTGGGCCTTATTAGTTTGCTACGGGCAATGGTAGATTGTATATGTCTTAATGGACTATATTAAGCCTTAATGAGCCACAATGGGCAATAGTAGATAGTATATGTCTTTATAGACTATATTGGGCCTTAATGGATCAGAACGCGCAATATTAGGTCACATATGTCTTAATGGACCATATTAGGCCTTAATGGATTGCTCTAGGTAATAGTAGATATATATATCTTAAGGTACCATATTTGCCCTTATTAGTTTACTACGGGCAATGATAGATCATATATGTCGTAATGAACCATGTTAAGCCTTAATGGGCCACAACGGGCAATAGTAGATAGTATATGTCTTAACAGACCATATTGGGCCTTAATAGATCACACTAGGCAATATTAGGTCACATATGTCTTAATGGACCATATCGGGCCTTAATAGATTACTACAAGTAATAGTAGATATTATATGTCTTAACGTACCATATCGAGCCTTATTAGTTTACTACGAGCAATGGCAGATCATACATGTTTTAATGAACCATATTAGGTCTTATTGGGTCACAACGGGCAATAGTAAGTTATATATGTCTTAATGTATCATCTTCGGCCTTAATAGATCACAACATGCAATAGTAGGTCATATATGTCTTAACGGACAATATTGGGCCTTAACGGATCACAATGAGCAATTGTAGGTCATATATTTTTAGTGGGCTATATTGGGCCTTAATGGATCACAACGGGCAGTAGTAGATCATCTTTGTCTTATATTAAGCCTTAATTGGCCATAACGAACAATAGTAGATAGTATATGTCTTAACGGACCATATTGGGCCTTAATGGATCACAACGGACAATAGTGGGTCATATATGTCTTAATGGACCATATTGGCCTTAATGGATTACTATTGATTATATTTGTCTTAACGTACCATATTGGGCCTTATTAGTTTTACTATGGGCAATAGCATATCATATATGTCTTAATGGACCATATTAGGTCTTATTGGATCACAACGGGTAATAGTAGGTTATATCTGTCTTAATAGACCATATTGGGCCTCAATAGATCACAAAGAGCAATAGTAGATCATATATGTCTTATAGACCATATGGGGTCTTAATGGATTAAAATGGGAAATGGTAAGTCAATATGAGACTTTAATGGATCACAACATCACAATGGGCAATTTAATAAGACATACGATTTGTCATTCTTAATCTTTATAGTCATTAAACAAAACCTAAATCATAGCCTGAGTCAAAACAAATTATTTGTATACTTATTAAAATATTTTAGTATTTATGTTTTCTAGTTTGCTATATATTTTATTAATTATTTTTAATACTTATTTTCTTGTTTTCTGCTATGGTTTTTAATACAGGTTTTATAGACTTATTTTTTAATATTTATTTTGTCAAATTTGCTATGGAATTTGCTACCGGTTTTATTAATTTGATTTTTAATTTCCTTTCTCGTTTTTGTAACGAATTTTGCTACGGATGATGCTACAAGTTTTTTTATGTTGGTTTTAGATATATTTTTTTTCTAGATTCTGCTACAAATTTTGCTAGGCATTTTATTAAATTATTTTTCAAACATTTATATTCTCAACTTTGCTACAAATTTATCTAACGTTTTTTAGTTAATTTTTAAATATTTAAACTTATGGTTTTGCTACCTATTTTGCTACGTTATTTTAGTTTATATTTGTTTCCTCAGTTTTGCTACGGATGTTGCTAGTAGTTTTTCTACGTTTGGTTTTAGTTTTTTTTTTCTAGATTTTGTTACGAATTTTGCTAGGCATATTATTTAATTATTTTTTTAAATCCTTATTTTTTCCAACTTGGCTACGGATTTTGCTACGGATTAATTTAACTTTTTTTAGTTAGTTTCTAAATATTTTTCTTCTTGGTTTTGTTACGAATTTTGCTACGAATTGTTCTTCGTTTTTTTTTATATATTTATTTCCTCAGTTTTGCTACGGATTTGCTATGGATTTTGCTACGTATTTAATTTGCGACGGAATATTCGTAGCAAAATGGTAGCAAAAGGTGTCCGTAGCTAATCTGTAGCAAAATTTGCGACCGATTTTATTCTGTAGCAAAACTTCATAGCCAATGCCTCTTTTTGTAGTAGTGTTGGTCGCTAGTCTTAAGAAGGTAATTCATTTGCTAATTGGGTTGGAGCAATCTGCTTATGTATCTAGCATAAACATCTTACATGGCCACCTTATACTAAACGAAAAAATTACTTGGGTTAGTAGATTTAAAAAAAAAGATGCTTACTCTTTAATGTCGACTTTGAAAAAGCATTTGACTCAATAAACTAGAACTTCATATTATTAACCATGAATTGTAACAACTCAGAATTTCGTTGTTATCTTTTCTTTTATTATCGATTTTATCTATCCTTTGTAAACCTCGAGATTCGTTTATAAGAAAAATTTATGTTAATTAATTACAATTATGTATGTCTTATCGCATCTGATCGCTTATTAAATCGCATCGCTAATCTCATCGCATCACTACTCGCAGTTAATTATATGGTTTTATGTTATTTATGTGTTGTGTATGTTTGTGGTTATGATTACGCTCGCTATCGCATCGCTCTCGCACGCTCAAATCGCTAAATCGCACTATTATATCAATTATAACGCTTAATATAACTATTTAATACGAACCGAATCGCCAACCGAACACTTAACGCGAAATAAACGAAGAAAACCCAACAACTGGGTCAAGTTCGCTCGAACTTGGTGACCCCAAGTTCGGCCGAACTTGACTGGCCAAACTCAGATTCCCTTTTCTCCTCTAAGTTCGCTCGAACTTGTCTGAGTCTTTAAAGACTCAACAAGTTCGGCCGAACTTGACTCTATAACCTTCAAAATCTCACAAGTTCGCCCGAACTTGACTCCCACCCTCCAAGTTAGCTCGAACTTGCAAAGTTTCTTAGGAAACTTCACAAGTTCGGCCGAACTTGTCAATTCACTTACTAAAAACCCACAATTTCGCTCGAACTTGTCAAGTTTCCTTGAGAAACTTACAAGTTCGCCCGAACTTGACTCAAACATCACCAAAACCTTACAAGTTCGCTCGAACTTGTATGTTTACATACAAGTTCGCGAACTTGCCTACTGTTCAATCCAAACTTAACCGTTTAAGCTTTTCAGAGACTGATGCACTTCCGTTCGCGTATGCAGGCTGATCTGGCGCTCCTCTTCACCTCTCGACAGTCGTCTACTCTCTCCTAAATGCACAGACAGTGAGTATACTGTAACATTTGTAAAAATCGGGTCTCCAAAACCCGCTCCGTTTTGTAATCTTGTACCAAGTTATGGAATTTCATTAATTAATCATGATTATTTTGGGTTTAAACATTACATAATTAATAAATAAACTAAACCATAAAAATTATATTTGATAAAAAGTTAAAATAAAATAATAAAAAAACATTGTAGCTGACCGGACTCGAACCCGGGTCAGCTGAAGCAATCCAACAACTTATCATTCCGTCCCCAAACCACTCCGCCACCAAGTGTTTTCTGTTAATCTTAGGAAAACAATTGGGTTTTATACGCAAACTCGAAATAACAGTTAATGATATCTGAATAACGGAAATCGGTAAACCGAATCGCCAAATCAGTTCAAGTTCGTTTAGCTAGCTTATAACCGCTGAATATCGGTTTCTAATTAAGTCCAAATTGAATGAACTTAAAGTTTCGGTTTTTGAAACCGAAAAGTTATCAAACTCCGAATAATTCAAGTTCCAATCATTTGTGCGATTCAGAACTGTCACAACAACACTCCATTTCCTTTTCGTCGCGTTTTCAAGTCATTTGAGCACCAAAAACTGTTCGCCGGAATTCTCTGCAGAACTCGCCGGAAAACCGTGTTCAACACAAACCGGTAAGATTTTCCTCCTTTGCGGTTTCAATCTATTGTTAGGACTCTACTAACATTAATCCATCACTCAAAATCAGTCACAGAAGACTTTGCTGGATTTTCTGGGTTCGCCGGAGAAATTCTGAAATTGCCGGAAACTCGCTAGTTAACGGTAAACACATTAAATCGTGCTAATAATCCATGTACTCTGGTTCAATTTCAAATCTAATTCCTTAATTCTGTTGTTAGACCCTCTCAGCCGAAGGTTCAAAAACAGAGTTGTCTGTTCTCGCCGGACTCCCTAAAGAAGACAACCTGTCCGGTATATTCTTTCCCCAAACTGTTCGGTTTTGTACATTCAAGCTAGTCGTCATGTTTAGTAATTAGTTAAATCATGAACCAGATGATTGAGTAAAGTCGGTAATGGTAATGAAGAAGACGAACTTAAGAACGGGATAAGAGTAATTAAAATTCGAATAATAAACGGGTTAGACACACAGTCCAGCGGTGGACTGTGTGCAAAGTTTATATACAAGTCCCGAGTTCGATCCTTACTACACACACGCTTTACGTAATAAAATTTCTTTTTATTCATGAACTAACCGGGTTAGGGCGGGTAGTTGTTAAGTATAATATAAATCAAGAATATAACCGGGTTAGACGCACAGTCCAGCGGTGGACTGTGTGCAAAATAAACTTCACGTCGCGCGATCGAGTCCCGTCACAAGCACCGGTTCATGAGATTAAAACGTTTTGCAAAATAAAGGAATTTTCGGTAAATTCGAATAAGTATATAAATATAATTAAAACTGGGTTTCTAACGGGTTAGTCACGTAGCTCAGCTGGTAGAGCTACGTGCGCGTGAACGGAAGGTCACCGGTTCGAATCCCGCTTGGCGCAAACATTTACCGCTGACCGAACCGGTCAACGGTCAACGTCAACGGTCAAACAGTAAAAAAAAATAATTTTTTTAAATATTTATTTGTTTATTTTAATTTAAAAATCAATTAAAAATACTTAAAAATAACATTTTTAAAGATAGAAAATAGCCATAAACTCACAAAAATATATCTAAAAATCCCATTAAAATCCTTAATAAAATCTATCCATTTATTATATCTTTCCATTATTATTTATGTTAATATTCCTCGTCGACTCGCTCGTCTAAATCGTGCGCATCTCACCATCTCAAATCCAACGCACCCAATGTGAGTGAACCTTTCAAATTCCCCGTTTTAATCACGATTTTGGGGTGTATCATGTGTCTTTGCTTATTTACATATTATAACGAAATTATTGTGCATACATCATAACATGACATGTGTATTAGTTTGTTGCTGTTAAGTAGTCATTATTAGATGCAAGTTATTATTTCAGTACATGCAATTGCCGAGGCCGTAGCTCCCCATCCATCGAGGTTGAGTTTGATCCCCATTTTATTATGCGGTTGATCAGGGCGTGCCCGCACGATCGGCTCCGTTTGATTGAGCCTTGATCGGTCATTTCATTTTACATTTCAATACATGCAATACGCTCGGCTCGTTTGATTGAGCCTTGAGTGCACAGTTCAATTTACATTTCCAGTTCATGCAATACGTTCGGCTCCGTTTGATTGAGCCTTGAGCGCACAGTTCAATTTACATTTCCAGTTCATGCAATACGATCGTCTCCGTTCGATTGAGCCTTGATCGCACAGTTCAATTATGTTAATTGTTATATGATGTTGGTATGTTCATGTATGCTATCGATTGTTAATTGATGTTTGCCAATGTTTGATTTCATACATGTGCTCTTTTATGATTATGCACAATATTTTATTGATAAACTAACCAGAAAATCATTATCAAATGTTTATCTATAAGGTTCACTCGCCAACTTATGTTGACCCAAAAACCTCCCATTTTACACATGATACAGGTGAACCAGCAGCAGCTAGGAACACATAGGACCTGGATTAGAAGAAATAAAACGATTTAGTATTTGGATTATTATGTTTGGTTATTTTCCTTTGTAATGAATGAACATGTTTGGATGTTTGAGAAATGTAACTTTGACTTCATTTAATTATGAAACAAATAGTAAATGTCATGTGCTTTGGTGATAACCCAATTATGCCCGACTCTTATTTCCGCTGCGGGTCGGGGTGTGACAGATTGGTATCAGAGCCATGACTATAGGGATATAGGATAGGTTATTAGACCCTTAGAGCCTATACTATAGTCGATTAGAAACTTATAAGAATTTTGTGTGTTATATGCCAAATTTCATGATGTTTATATGTTTATGTTAAATGTTACATTTGATATTGTTCAAGCATGTTCATAAGTATGTATTATCAAATAATGCCTATCATGAAATCGTATGATCATAAAATATCACATCCATGCAAGCACACACCACATCATGATTGATTTTACAATGATTTTCGTGTTTTCAAATCTCATCAAAGTGAGTTTTATGACGGGCATGTAGTAACTGGAAGGGTACTAGTACCGGTAGTCGGAACGTCCTGTTTAGGCTGGCATTCGTATAAATCCAAAATAAAGGACCAGTTTGCCTACCTGGGGACTAACGATGAGAGTACGAAATACCTATTAGGCCAAAGCATGCTATACCAAACGTCGTGAGAGCTAATCCCACTTTGAGTTGTCATTGTGTCTACACCTGGACACGTTCCGACCAAACATCTCATGAACATATTTTGTGGTTAGCATTCGGGGGATGCGAGTGTTAAATTGCCAATACTAATGTGAATCCTACCAAGCCAATAGCCATGGGGGCCCACATGACTATATAGGTGAAGGTATGGGGGACATTTGAGGCCCAACATGAGCGAACCCAAGACATCCTTTGGATGTAGTTGCATTATTGATATTTATGTTATTTTCATTTTCTTAAAGACACATGACACCTAAAAAGATACCATAAACTCACAATCTTCTCATTTTATGATCCTGTAGATGTCGTCTAGACCGCATCGAAGAAGTAGGAAATCGGAAAAGTCTCGGGAACGTTTGGCCACTCATATCGCGAATCAAATGGCCACGATATTACCTGACATCGTAGTACAAGTACAACAAGCCCTTGCTGCAAATCCTACTAACCCTCCTCAACAACAGGACCAGATCATCAACAACCCTCCTACCATCAAATGCTCTCACAAACATTTTAAGTCCTGTGATCCTCCAAAATTCGAAGGGACTGAGGGAGTCACTGCTCTCCTACATTGGTTCGAGGAGATGGAAAACGTTTTCTTAAACTGCGATTGTCCTGAGGATCGCAAAGTTCGTTATGCCACCGGGAGACTACTTGGGGTAGCTCTCACTTGGTGGAATACTGAGAAAGGAAAGAGGGGAACAGATGATGCGATGGCCTTAACTTGGGAGGAGTTAAGGGAAATCATGACTAGGCGATTCTGACCTAGAAGTGAAATTAAGAAATTGGAAGATGAATTTCATGCTTTGAAGCAAAAAGATGGTGATCACTCTACTTACAACAAAAGGTTCTTGGAGTTGAACCAAATGGTTCCAAACTTATTCACTCCAACCTACCGTCTGATCGAACATTACATTCGAGGACTTCCCTCGAAAATCCAAGATTCGGTCCTCAGCGTTTCACCGGTAACACTCGAAGCTGCCATGGAGTTGGCAACAGAACTGACCGAAAACCGAATTCGCAATGGAAGGTTCAAAGAGGAAAAGAAGAAAACCCCTGCTGAAGGACAAACCTCAAACCACCACACTTCTTCCTCTAAATTTGCTAACAAGAGGAAGCGTAACACCAGGAACTTTGCAGTCTCCCAAACCAACACCCCTATTCCTGCTGCACCCATCACTCAAGCCACTCCTCCACCCGTGCCATACAGAAAACCGTACACAGGGCCACTACCAAAATGTAACCGTTGTCAGTATCACCACTCCCCTGACTATCCTTGCTAATACTGTACCGGCTGCGGTTGCGCCGGACACACTGTTCAAAACTGCCGCACGCTTCAACGAACAAACCGCCATCAACCTATAACCCAAATCCACCAACAATTAATGGGTCAAGCCCAACAACAACAACCATTTCTACCCACTCAACATTTAGCCCAAACATACTATCAACCCAACTATCCTATGGGCCAACCTATGCGGGCTTGTTTCAATTGCGGTGATCCAAGTCATTTCAGGAACACATGTCCAAGGCTGGTCAACATTATTCATGCTCAGGCCCAAGCCAACCCTGTGAATCAAGCAAACCAAGCTCCTCCACCTGCTAGAGGAAGGGCTTTCAATATTAACGCAAACCAGGCCAGAGCTGACGGCAATGTGGTCAACGGTACGTTTCTTATAAATGGTAGATATGCCTCTATGTTATTTGATACTGGTGCGGATAGAAGTTTCGTGTCATTAGAATTTGAACCTATCTTAAGCAAAAATCGGGATAAGCTCGCGGAATCCATAACGGTGGAAGTTGCGGACGGAAAACCAGTTTCGTTAGACTCTATTTTACGCAACTGTACGCTCACCCTAAACGACCACGATTTCTCAGTCGATCTTATTCCTATGAAGCTGGGAAGTTTCGACATCATAATCGGAATGGATTGGCTCAGTCAGCATCATGCGAAGTTGTATGTCGTGAGAAATTTATTCGTATTCCTCTTTCAAACGGACAGACTCTTCGAATTATTAGAGAAACCTCGGCGAAAGGGCTCAAATTAATGTCTTGTCTTCAAGCTCAAAAATACCTTCGCAAGAATTATGTCGCGTTTTTAGCCCATATCATCAAGAAGGGGACCTCAGAAAAGAAACTTGAAGATATCCCTGTTGTAAAAGATTTTCCACAAGTTTTTCCTGACGACATTTCAGGACTTCCTCCAATCAGAGATGTCGAATTCCGTATCGATCTTATACCTGGTGCTACACCAGTGGCAAAATCTCCATATAGGTTAGCCCCCTCTGAAATGCAAGAGCTAGCCAGTCAATTGCAAGAGTTGACTGACAAGGGATTTATACGCCCCAGCTCATCGCCTTGGGGTGCACCTGTACTTTTTGTAAAGAAGAAGGATGGATCTTTTCGCATGTGCATCGACTACAGAGAGCTCAACAAGTTAACTATCAAAAATCGATATCCTTTACCTCGCATAGATGACCTTCTTGACCAACTACAAGGTGCCAGTTGTTTTTCGAAAATCGACCCTTCGATCTGGCTATCATCAGCTTAGAGTGCATGAAGAAGGCGTCCCTAAAACTGCTTTTCGAACTCGATATGGTCACTATGAATTCATGGTTATGCCGTTTGGATTAACCAATGCACCAGCTGTTTTCATGGACCTAATGAATAGAGTCTGTCAAACCTTACCTTGATCGATTTGTTATTGTATTCATCAGACGATATTCTTATCTATTCAAAATCTAAAGCTGATCATGAGCGTCATCTGCGACTTGTTCTTGCACTTCTAGAAAAGGAAAAGCTTTATGCCAAGTTCTCTAAATGTGAATTCTGGTTAAAAGAGGTGCAATTTCCCGGGCATGTAGTCAATGACAAAGGAATAATGTGGACCCATCAAAGATCAAAGCAGTTCAAGAATGGCAAGCTCCAGAACACCAACTGAAGTAAGGTCTTTTCTTGGACTAGCTGGCTATTATCGTCGGTTCATTTCAAACTTCTCTCGCATTGCTGTGCCACTCACGGCTTTAACCCATAAAGGGAAACCATTTGTATGGGGACCCAAGCAAGAGAAAAGCTTTTCAAACTCTCAAGCAAAAACTTTGTGATGCACCAATCCTCACACTTCCTGAAGGTTGTGATGATTTTGTAGTCTATTGCGACGCGTCAGGGCAAGGATTAGGTTGCGTTCTCATGCAAAGAGGAAAAGTCATAGCTTATGCCTCAAGGCAACTGAAGACACACGAAAAGAACTACACCACTCATGACCTTGAACTTGGAGCCGTTGTATTCGCTCTTAAGATATGGAGACACTATCTTTATGGTACGAAGTGTGAAATATACACTGACCACAAGAGTCTTCAACATATCTTCAATCAGAAAGAGTTAAATATGAGGCAACGAAGATGGATCGAACTCCTAAATGATTACGACTGTGAAATCAGATACCACCCTGGTAAAGCAAATGTGGTGGCTGATGCACTTAGTCGAAAGGGTTATGCGAACTCCATTCATCTTCTATGTTCGCAAATTATAACCAATATTAAGGATCAAATTCGAGAAGCTCAACACGTTTCCATAACAGAGGAAGATGTACAAAAAGAGATGTCCTGTGGAGCCGAGCTAAAACTTGAAACTAAATCTGATGGTATTTTGTATTACCTAGATCGTATATGGATTCCTAACCACATCAATCTTCGTGAAACACTCATGCATGAAGCTCATAAGACGCGATATTCTATACACCCAGGAGCCGATAAGATGTATCAAGACCTACGGTACACCTATTGGTGGCCTGGAATGAAGAAAGATATTGCCGTTTTTGTTTCCAAGTGTCTCACTTGTTCTAAAGTAAAGGCTGAACACCAAAGACCCTCAGGACTTCTAGTCCAACCAGAAATACCTGTTTGGAAGTGGGAAAATATAACCATGGATTTCATTACCGGGTTACCTCGCACTTCTAGTGGGTATGACACTATATGGGTGATTATAGACCGACTTACAAAATCAGCTCACTTTATTCCTATTCGAGAAGATTTCAAGAACGAAAAGCTTGCTCGTATTTATATCAACGAAATCGTCAGCCGACATGGAGTTCCATTAAGTATTATTTCTGATCGTGATGGCCGTTTCACCTCACGAACATGGCAAGCAGTACAATCTGCTATGGGCACTCGACTAGATCTCAGTATCCGCCTATCATCCTCAAACTGATGGACAGTCTGAGCGCACCATTCAAACCCTTGAGGACATGCTTAGAGCATGTGTCATAGACTTCAAGGGAAATTGGGACGCCCACCTACCGTTAGTCGAATTTTCGTACAACAACAGTTATCATTCTAGCATCGGCATGGCACCTTTTGAAGCTTTATATGGTCGGAAGTGCCGATCTCCTGTTTGTTGGCACGAAATTGGGGAAGCACAAATTACTGGGCCAGAATTGATCCAAGAAACCACGATAAGATTCATCAAATCCGAAACAATCTTCTAGCGGCTCAAAGTCGTCAAAAGAGTTACGCAGATAAACGACGGAAGCCCTTGGAGTTTAGTGTTGGTGATCATGTGCTTTTAAAAGTATCACCGTGGAAGGGAGTAGTTCGTTTTGGTCAAAAGGAAAGCTCGCACCACGTTACGTAGGACCTTTCAAAATACTCGAAAGAGTAGGTCCTATAGCATACAAGCTTGACCTACCAGAAGAACTCGACAGGATTCATCCCACATTCCACGTGTCGAACTTGAAGAAGTGCCTCGCTGATGAGAATCTTCATATTCCACTGGAGGATATTCAGATTGATGAATCCATGCATTTTATTGAAAGGCCAGTGGAGATTATGGACTATGGAGAAAAGCGTCTACGACGAAGTCGCATTCCTATTGTTAGGGTACGCTGGGAGTCGAAACGGGGACCTGAGTTTACTTGGGAACGTGAAGACTCAATGCGTGAAAAATACCCTCATCTTTTCCCTACTACTTCAACTGTTTAAATTTCGGGACGAAATTCCTAAAAGTAGGGGATACTGTAACATTTGTAAAAATCGGGTCTCCAAAACCCGCTCCGTTTTGTAATCTTGTACCAAGTTATGGAATTTCAATTAATTAATCATGATTATTTTGGGTTTAAACATTACATAATTAATAAATAAACTAAACCATAAAATTATATTTGATAAAAAGTTAAAATAAAATAATAAAAAAAACATTGTAGCTGACCGTACTCGAACCCGGGTCAGCTGAAGCAATCCAACAACTTATCATTCCGTCCCCAAACCACTCCGCCACCAAGTGTTTTCTGTTAATCTTAGGAAAACAATTGGGTTTTATACGCAAACTCGAAATAACAGTTAATGATATCTGAATAACGGAAATCGGTAAACCGAATCGCCAAATCAGTTCAAGTTCGTTTAGCTAGCTTATAACCGCTGAATATCGGTTTCTAATTAAGTCCAAATTGAATGAACTTAAAGTTTCGGTTTTTGAAACCGAAAAGTTATCAAACTCCGAATAATTCAAGTTCCAATCATTTGTGCGATTCAGAACTGTCACAACAACACTCCATTTCCTTTTCGTCGCGTTTTCAAGTCATTTGAGCACCAAAAACTGTTCGCCGGAATTCTCTGCAGAACTCGCCGGAAAACCGTGTTCAACACAAACCGGTAAGATTTTCCTCCTTTGCGGTTTCAATCTATTTTAGGACTCTACTAACATTAATCCATCACTCAAATCAGTCACAGAAGACTTTGCTGGATTTTCTGGGTTCGCCGGAGAAATTCTGGAATTGCCGGAAACTCGCTAGTTAACGGTAAACACATTAAATCGTGCTAATAATCCATGTACTCTGGTTCAATTTCAAATCTAATTCCTTAATTCTGTTGTTAGACCCTCTCAGCCGAAGGTTCAAAAACAGAGTTGTCTGTTCTCGCCGGACTCCCTAAAGAAGACAACCTGTCCGGTATATTCTTTCCCCAAACTGTTCGGTTTTGTACATTCAAGCTAGTCGTCATGTTTAGTAATTAGTTAAATCATGAACCAGATGATTGAGTAAAGTCGGTAATGGTAATGAAGAAGACGAACTTAAGAACGGGATAAGAGTAATTAAAATTCGAATAATAAACGGGTTAGACACACAGTCCAGGGTGGACTGTGTGCAAAGTTTATATACAAGTCCCGAGTTCGATCCTTACTACACACACGCTTTACGTAATAACATTTCTTTTTATTCATGAACTAACCGGGTTAGGGCGGGTAGTTGTTAAGTATAATATAAATCAAGAATATAACCGGGTTAGACACACAGTCCAGCGGTGGACTGTGTGCAAAATAAACTTCACGTCGCGCGATCGAGTCCCGTCACAAGCACCGGTTCGTGAGATTAAAACGTTTTGCAAAATAAAGGAATTTTCGTAAATTCGAATAAGTATATAAATATAATTAAAACTGGGTTTCTAACGGGTTAGTCACGTAGCTCAGCTGGTAGAGCTACGTGCGCGTGAACGGAAGGTCACCGGTTCGAATCCCGCTTGGCGCAAACATTTACCGCTGACCGAACCGGTCAACGTCAACGGTCAACGGTCAAACAGTAAAAAAAAAATAATTTTTTTTAAATATTTATTTGTTTATTTTAATTTAAAAATCAATTAAAAATACTTAAAAATAACATTTTTAAAGATAGAAAATAGCCATAAACTCACAAAAATATATCTAAAAATCCCATTAAAATCCTTAATAAAATCTATCCATTTATTATATCTTTCCATTATTATTTAGGTTAATATTCCTCGTCGACTCGCTCGTCTAAATCGTGCGCATCTCACCATCTCAAATCCAACGCACCCAATGTGAGTGAACCTTTCAAATTCCCCGTTTTAATCACGATTTTGGGGTGTATCATGTGTCTTTGCTTATTTACATATTATAACGAAATTATTGTGCATACATCATAACCTGACATGTGTATTAGTTTGTTGCTGTTAAGTAGTCATTATTAGATGCAAGTTATTATTTCAGTACATGCAATTGCCGAGGCCGTAGCTCCCCATCCATCGAGGTTGAGTTTGATCCCCATTTTATTATGCGGTTGATCAGGGCGTGCCCGCACGATCGGCTCCGTTTGATTGAGCCTTGATCGGTCATTTCATTTTACATTTCAATACATGCAATACGCTCGGCTCCGTTTGATTGAGCCTTGAGTGCACAGTTCAATTTACATTTCCAGTTCATGCAATACGTTCGGCTCCGTTGATTGAGCCTTGAGCGCACAGTTCAATTTACATTTCCAGTTCATGCAATACGATCGCTCCGTTCGATTGAGCCTTGATCGCACAGTTCAATTATGTTAAATGTTATATGATGTTGGTATGTTCATGTATGCTATCGATTGTTAATTGATGTTTGCCAATGTTTGATTTCATACATGTGCTCTTTTATGATTATGCACAATATTTTATTGATAAACTAACCAGAAAATCATTATCAAATGTTTATCTATAAGGTTCACTCGCCAACTTATGTTGACCCAAAAACCTCCCATTTTACACATGATACAGGTGAACCAGCAGTAGCTAGGAACACATAGGACCTGGATTAGAAGAAATAAAACGATTTAGTATTTGGATTATTATGTTTGGTTATTTTCCTTTGTAATGAATGAACATGTTTGGATGTTTGAGAAATGTAACTTTGACTTCATTTAATTATGAAACATAATAGTAAATGTCATGTGCTTTGGTGATAACCCAATTATGCCCCGACTCTTATTTCCGCTGCGGGTCGGGGTGTGACATATACTTGACCCGTTTTCTCTTTAATACACTATTTGGGTGTTACATACGTTCCTATATCAAAATCACCTCACAAATCAAACTGTTTATCACACGCGAATAATCTGATTATATATGCTCAATACGTGATACTAGAAACATGTGACTAGGACTTATTTTCGTTAACTTGTCTCCTTAGCTAGTATGGTACTATAGTGTGGCTAACACCCGACGGGGTCTAGTTAGGATGGACGCGCAAGCCTTCTGACGGTAGTTAGCATGAGAAATAAGCCTATGTTTATCTGTGTGATGTGTTTTGGTGTATCATGATATGTAATTGGACTATTTCGTGAACGGTTTCTCTATTATGCTAGTATTACTAAAACCGGTATGCTCACCTTTACTTAATTGTATTGACTTGTATTTTAACGTATGTAACAGGTTGAGGATTTTAGCTTGGATGCTTTAGATGTAGCGTGCTTAGTTTAGTTTGCTTTTGTTTAGTTTCCAAATGTAATAAATCTAGGGAAAATCGAACCCGATTAGTTTTGTGGGAAAAACAAGTTTCTGTAATGATTATTTTGAAATATTGTGTTTAATGGTATGAGACGTTAAATGTTGAATGATGTTGATAGATAATTGTTATGGAATTCTCATGAGACAATCTGGTCGCCTAGTGCCACTAACCCCGATGTTTCCGCCATCGGTTGGGGTGTGACAGATTGGTATCAGAGCAGCCCATAACCTTAGGATAATAGGTAGAATTGCCATGATTCGACCTAGTAGCATGTTTAAGTACCCGATTGACCTATCTTTGACTTAAACGTTAAACTACTTGCCATAAATGCTTAAATGTGCCTTTCCTAAGGCTAATACAATATACACGCTTGGAAACGCTCGAATCACACAAAACGAGTGATCAAGTCAAGAATAGGTGTGAAAACCGAGAACTCTCCATGAGATCATTCACTCCGCGCAATCTCTATCGCACGAGATACCTTCGTTGAGTTAGGAGTGATATCCAAACCTCAACGAAAATCTCCATTTCTATCTAGTGGAACGCCCGATGTGATCGGTGCGCGTAGCCACAACTAGGAACGACGTTGCTAAGTTAGGGGTGAAACCCGCATCTTAGTAACAAATTCCGCCTTTCGATTTTCAATCTCACCAAAGTCTCGATTATTCTGATGATTTGGAACATGTAGTAACTGGAAGGATAATGCCGTTAGCCGCTTGCGATGAGAGCATCTATCTATTAGGCCAAAACGTGGGTCCAAGTTCAAAGGGTAGTCGAACCACTTTGGGTAGTCAACGTCTCAAAACCCCAGACACTCCCAATTGATTTAAGCCTATATCGTCGATTTACGCATCATCGGGTTTATTATTATTTATGTGTTTAAAATTTTGAGAAATTTTCACTTTATTCGATTTCTCGCTTTATTTATTTTTTTGCATTATCGATTTCTCGCTTTATCGCTTTACGCTCCATGAACGCATGCACAACTCGCACATCTCTCGTAATCTAAAACGCTAATTAATACACCAACCAAACTAATCGCTTAACTCGCTTACGCCTATGAGTACATGTGTACCTCATGCGCGGTATTATCTCGCTTATATATATCGCATCTCGAACGCGCTACACTTTACTTATAATAAGGTGAATACGTGCAAAGTATATGCTTATGCGGATTACGTGCTTACGTGCTTATGTGCTTATGTGTTTACGTGCTTGCCTGCTTACGTGATTACGTGCCTACGTGTTTATGTGATTTTGTGCCTTGTATGAATAATAATAATAAATATTTTAAACATAACCTTATTATAATCGAATCTCATCCTATCAAATCCTTCAATGTAGATGTCTTCAATGAGATCACATACCAGGAGGAATCTCTAGCGCAGCAACGTCGACGAGCGTATCGCTACAATGGTAGCCAAGGAAATTGTTAAGGTCATCCCGCAAATCGTCTCGGAAATTCATGCTGTGAGCAGTAACTCATCGGTCGACTTAAAAGTTGAAAACCCCAAGTCACGATTCAGTTTCAAAAATTTCAAGGCTTGTGCACCTCTCGCCTTCACGGGCAACGACGGGCCGACTGCTATGTTCCATTGGTTTGACGCCATTGAGGTCACCTTTAGACAAAGTGGATGCCACGATGACCTTTGCACGGTGAACGCTACCGGAGTCTTCCAGTCCCGTGCTCTCGACTGGTGGACCGCCGAAAGAAATAGGCGCGGTAATGACGAAGCCTATAATCTGTCTTAGGAGGAACTCAAAGAAGTGATGATGTCTCCGCATGAGATGCAAAAGCTCGAGAACGAGTTTTGGGGAATCAAACAAGATGGTCCCGACAATGCTGGATTTACCGCTCGATTCAAGATTTTGAGCATCATCTGTCCCAGCCAAGTTGATACTACTGAGAAAGCTATCAACAAGTATATCCGTGGTCTACCCGAATGTGTCACGAATTTTATGAAAGTTGCTCGTACTACAACCATCGAGGAAACCTACATGCTCGCCGCTGAGATCAATGATTAGCGTGTTCAAGATGGTTATTTCAAGAACCATGCGAAAGTTGCCAATCAAGCTGTCACCGAACCAACTGCTGCTATCGAACCATCCAGCGATCCGAAGGGAAAGCGTCAGGGACGCAAAAGAGGAAACCCTAGTAAGAATTACGTCGCTGCTACACCGCTCAACTCTCAGCCTTATCAGGCTCCTGCTCAGGACGCACCCCCAGCTAAGCGTGCGTACACCGGTCCTCACGCAGCCCTAAGTGCACATACCATCACGCGGTGGGTGGAAACTGCCGTTTTTGCACAAACTGCAATATCTACGGCCACTTTACTGTTAGTTGCCGTACCGGCCCTCGTCAGCCAGCTCCAACTCTTCAAGCTCTTCAAGCTCCAGCACTGCCAGCTCCTCATCGTACTCCCCAGAACAACCAGCAACAACAAGCAGCTCCAAAAGCACGTGTGTGTTACGTGTGTGGTGATCCGAACCACTTTGCAAATGTCTGCCCAAACCGTACCGTGAAGCAAGAACCGCAGCAAAAGCAGCCCCAGCAGCAGCCACCACCACAGCCTCAACAGTAATAACAAGCTGCGCGTGGAAGGGCTTTCAACTTGAAACACCGCCAGGCCCAGAACGACAACAATGTTGTCAATGGTACGTTCCTTGTAAATGGTATTTATGCTTCATGTTTATTTTTTTGTATCGTTAGAATTCGAAAAGGTTTTAAAATGCAAGCGCGCTAAACTCCTAAAGACTTTCGATGTGGAAGTCGCCACCGGAAGAACCGTTACCGTTAATTCCGTCCTACGTGGTTGTAATCTTGATCTCAACAACCACGTCTTCTCGATTAATCTCATACCTATGCAGTTAGGTAGCTTCGATATCATAGTAGGTATGGACTTTCTTCGTGAAAACCATGCTGAATTTGTATGCTTCGATAAAATGATTCGCTTCCCTCTCCCTAACGGTGAACAACTTCATGTCTACGGTGAAACTTCCTCAAAGAAGTAGATGCTTTTGTCATGTACTCGAGCATTGCAAAAGCGATGTGTTGCCTTCCTCGCCCATATCGTGAACCCGGAGAAAGAAAAGAAGACTTATAAAGATGTTCCCATTGTTTGTGAATTTCCTAAAGTCTTTCCCGACGATTTACCCGGTTTACCCCCTACTCGCGATATTGAATTCTGTATCGATTTAATTCTCGGTGCTACTCCCGTTGCTAAAGCTCCTTATCGCCTCGCACCATCCGAAATGCGCGAGCTATCAAGCCAACTTCAAGAGCTTCTTGATAAAGGTTTCATACGCCCGAGCACTTCGCCTTGGGGCGCACCCGTACTTTTCATGAAAAAGAAGGATGGATCGTTCCGTATGTGCATCGATTATCGTGAACTTAACAAACTCACGATAAAGAACCGCTATCCTCTTCCTCGAATCGACGACCTATTTGATCAGCTGCAAGGTGCTACTTGTTTTTGTAAGATCGATCTTCGTTCCGGTTATCATCAGTTACGCGTGTTGGATGAAGATATTCCGAAAACCGCCTTTCGTACTCGCTATGGCCATTTTGAATTCGTGTTCATGCCTTTTGGTCTTACGAATGCGCCCGCGGTCTTCATGGATTTGATGAACCGTGTGTGTAAAGCTTTCTTAGATCGTTTCGTCATTGTTTTCATCGATGATATCTTGATTTACTCGAAGTCGAGAGACGAACACGCGCGCCATCTCCGTTTAGTCCTTGAACTTCTTCAAGGTAATCGCCTTTATGCTAAGTTCTCTAAATGTGAATTCTGGCTCGAAGAAGTCCAATTTCTCGGCAACATCGTTAACAGTCAAGGAATTCACGTCGACCCTGCAAAGATTGAAGTCGTCAAGAGTTGGATTACACAAAAGGATGCTTCCGAAATCAGTTCATTTCTTGGATTGGCGGGTTACTACCGTCGATTCATCGCCGACTTCTCGAAAATCGCCGTTTCGCTTACCGCTTTAACTCATAAAGATAAACCTTTTGTTTGGGATTCCAAGCGAGAGAAAGCTTTTCAAACGCTCAAGCATATGCTATGCAACGCTCCTGTCCTCGCCCTTCCCGACGGAAACGACGATTTCGTTGTTTATTGCGATGCCTCTAACTTAGGTCTTGGTTGTGTTCTCATGCAACGGGAGAAAGTTATCGCGTATGCGTCTCGAAAACTCAAGGTCACGAGAAGAATTACACAACCCATATCTCGAACTTGGTGCAGTTGTTTTTGCATTGAAGATATGGTGACACTACCTTTACGGTACCATGTGTACGGTCTTCACCGACCATAAGAGCTTACAACATATCTTTAATAAAAAGGAACTGAATATGCGCCAACGCAGATCGGTTAAACTTCTCAACGATTATGATTGTGAGATACGCTACCATCCCGGCAAAGCAAACGTCATCG
Source organism: Scalesia atractyloides (assembly GCA_947069175.1). Lineage (NCBI taxonomy): Eukaryota > Viridiplantae > Streptophyta > Magnoliopsida > Asterales > Asteraceae > Scalesia > Scalesia atractyloides. The sequence goes on from CAMTDV010000017.1 coordinate 6,517,140, forward strand.
CCGATACTCTAAGTCGACGAAGCTATGTATATAGTGTTCGTTGTACAACCGGTACTTTTCGGCTTTTAATTACGCGATTAACAAACGTTTAAGGCGATAATAAGTAGTGTTTAAGACGCGTATTAACTTAATTAGGCTTTTGAAATGCCTAGGAACGCCTATCTAATTTTACAATGCGCGTATGGTGATTTGCGGAAGAACTGCGTAACGATAAGCGACAACAAACTGATGCCGGAGAAAAATACGGACAATGCCGACAAACACGAATGTTATACGACTAATTTATGCATATGAACTTGTTTTGCGGAATTTCGGTGCTTCGAATGGCACAAAGCGCTTACACGTACGAAAAACGCGACTGTAGGAACGCACCGGCAATGAAACGAAGGCTTCAGACACGTGTATCGCCTTCAAAATGGAAATATTATGACAAATTTAGCTCCGTAATCAAATTTTAATATTCGTAGACGAAATCGGATCGAAAAATGGAGAAGAAACCACGAACGTGTCAAATTTCGTGATTTTAACGCAACCGACTAACAAACACGACAAATGACGACTACCGACGCTATTTTGCGTAGTTTTGACCCTATAACTCAGCTATACGACATTATATGACGTTCGGGGTGTGAAAACGGGCTCTAGAAATAAGATCGGGCCGCTCAAAACACTAGGAACGGGCTTGTGGGCCTTGGGCCCAAACCCTAAAACCCTAACTATAAATATGAAAAACGCACACTAAAACCCCATTTTACACACACTCTTTCTCTCTCCTCACACCCTTCTCTCTCACTCACTCTCTCTCTAAATGTCGGAAACCAGCGATCGGCGCGACGACATCAGGCGGAGCTCCGACAACGGAGGACGGCGGCGCCGCTGCGAATGGCGGCGGCGGTGGTGAGTTTGGTGGCCGAACCCCGGCGGACCCCCCTAAATCAGGCCTCCTGAACCTGATTCCGCGACAGTTTTCTGATTTGAGCAGTGGAGATAGGGTTTTCGCGCTCCGTAGTCGGAGTTCACAGGTTCGACGCGGGTAAGTTATTCACCTTCACCTTCTAAGTTTAGATCTACTTAGATCTTCCTCATCTTGGACTCTTTTCTTTCTTTTAGGAGGGTTGATGATGGTAATGTTATGGGTGGCCGTAGTGTGGTCGACGGCTGAGTTTGTCGGAGTCGGCAGTGGCACGACAGTGGGGTTTCGGAGGTGTGGTGATGGTGGCCGGCTAAACAAGCCGCAGCCGGTGGCGCGGTGCCTGGCCGGCGACGGTGCTAGTGGTAAGAGGTCTGGTGGGGTTGGTGAGGTGGGGGATCGAGTTTGGTTTGATTACGGGTCCAGTTTTGGTTCGATTTTTGGGTTAGGTGCGAGACTTGGTTCAACTCGGTTAGGGTCCGAGCCAACTCAGGCAACTCGGTCAACACCGGGTCAAACCCGGTCAAGCTGGTCAACACAAGTCAAAGGCAGTCAACGGGCGAACGGAAAGGTTCGGGTCAGATTTGACTCGGTTCGCGTTAATTTGGTCAGATTCGGCCGGGTCAAACCCGGTCAACTCAGTCAACACGGTTTACTCGGTCAACTCAGTCAACGACAGTCAACTTGGTCAATGAGGCCAGCTATGGTCAACATGTGACGCGGTAAAATTTAACGAGCACGTTAAAGCATTTATAGTTATATTAATGTTAGATTTAATGCAAAACCGAGCTCAAACCGACTTGACAAACGAAACGACAAAAATTATACGCGTCAATTTCCAAGTAATTAAACTTGTACATTGTACATACGTAATAAAGAGGGCTATATAACTATATATGCGTACTAGTTCAAAAAGAAACCGACACGCGATATCTTCGTATAATTGTATATTAAAATATTATAAAGACAAAAGCTTACGTTTTTAGCGTACGATGAAAACATTATGTATTGTTATATTATCAATTGTTGAGTTTTGAAAAATATAACGACAACTTGTGTTGTCGGGGGCATCCAAAAACAGAGAAAACTCTGCCTGTTTTTCGAGAAAATCCGTAAATAAAACATGTTTTATTGCAAAATGACAACTATCGGATTCAAACGACTTTTATAGAATTAAATACAAGTGTATAATATATTCAATAACACTTTACAACATATAAAAACGATGATTCGGATATTATTTACAACAATAAGTATATTTATTATAATTATTCTAAACTTTGAAATCTCGACAATTCTTTTACAGAAATAAATATAATTTATATATTTATTCCGAACAACAAATAACTCGGGTTTCCGCTATAAAAATAAATATAGTTTATATGTTATTTCGAATACCACTTGGTCAACGAATCTTTTATAAAAATAAATATAATACTTTATATTTATTTCAAACGCCTAAACGGCGTATACATATATTTCGACAAATATCATACGAGATGCGATACATAATATGAGTTTGTTATATGTTATTTTCATATAAATGTTCTTTTTATACACGTACGACTTCTCGGGACGACTAACGCGACCATACCGACATATTTATATATTCCTATATAAATATTTGTATGTTTTAAATCTCTCGGGAGCTAAGTCCTTCAAGATTTATTAATTATTACTGACAACAAACAAACTAAACAAATGTTTAACTTAGTCATTTCGTTAAGTTAACAACTTACCGTCGAGTCGTTCGACTAACGATTCGGTAGAGCTCGGTGACACATAGTTAGTTACCGCATTTATTTACAAACTTATAAGATATTCCGTGTTAGGAATATTGTAGAATGCACGCTAGCGAATCACGTCTTGGAAACGCCTTCACGGAATTATATATAGCTAGCTATGCACAAGAATAACAAGGTGAGTTCATAACCCCACTTTTTACTGTTTTTACATTTTTATAAATGTTTTCAGGGGTGGAAAGACATGCAAGTTTTGACAAAGTACACAAAATTTCAAGAAACAAAAGGATTCATATTTCTAAACCATGTTGCGATGGATTTCAATTAACTCAAATGGTTTACGAAAGGTTTATACTCAATATACCGCTTTTACAAAACACACTCGTATTTTCAGAACGTGCATGAGTTTCATGGCTAGAGACGGGAATGTCCTAGCTACAACGGGACTGGATTGTCCTACATACAACTAAGGGGACTGGTTGGTCCTACTTATAGACTCAAATGGGCTAGGCCCATTCTTATTTGTGCGAGGCACAAAGAAACTAGTGGGCTAGGCCCACACATGCTCGTGTGAGGCACGAAGACACAAGGACTTGTTTGTCCTACATAGAAATAAGAGGATTGGTTGGTCCTGGTTATAGACACATGGACTGGATTGTCCACTACTCAACACTAAGGGCCGTAGGGTCGCTTAAAACTGTACAGTGAAGTCCTCGCAGCATACTAGAACTATAACCGCCTGCTAGTCTACCGTCTTGAGTAAACGGTTGGCGAGGCACTTACTAGCTTGGGGTGGATTATAGGATCATGAGGGGCATGTTGTCTTTGTCGTACGTGGACATCGACGGTTATTCAAACATTACAAAAACAAGGTTTTCAATTAACATGCCGGGAAAAATGATTTTATTATGTTTTCTCAACACTAATTAAACCGGTCATCAAAAAGATTTTTTGAATCTTTTCAAACAAACTATGAACTCGCTCAACTTTATGTTGATTTTTCGCATGTTTCTTTCTCAGGTTTAAAAATTCAAACTATGGCACAATTGGAATAGGGGAACCCATTTGGAACTCGAGTACTTAGCGGCCTTCATTTTCTAGAAGTAATACTTCCGCTCTGCAATGAAGATACCAGTCCAGTCATGCCAGCTCTGATATTTCGGGGTGTGATAGATTGGTATCAGAACATTAGGTTTCAGCGAATTAGATTTCTGTAGAGATACCTAGGCTTTAACCTCACATTCCTTTGGGGACTTAGCTTATTAAGACTTGAACACATACAGAACGTCTAGAACACATACATGGGTTCCAACCGTGGCCGAAATCAACGAGTCAACATATTTATTTCAAAACATGCATTAGTGTTGTGTTTTGTACACGTTACACGAAACGATTGCATACGATAAGCAAAACTTGAAAGTTTTGAGAAAACACACTTAGACCTTTGGTTAACTTATGAAAAGAATTCATTAAAGGTCATTTTGTAGGAACTGCGACTATTTACTCGGGCAAACGATTTTATATATGTCACCTATGCTATTTTAGTAAACCGAACAGGTAAACTACGACAAACAGAATGCCGAGGGGCATGATTACATGAAACTTAGCATGTACATCGCGGATGTAGGAATACGAAACGTACGAAATACGAGGCAAGGCTTTGGGAAAGCGTGAACGAACGATTACAATAGCGATGCAAATCCCATCAGTGGAATGACCGACGATCAGAATACAACTATTGTCACGTAGCACCGCAAGCGGTATCAAACACGCCAAGGTACGTCCAAACGAGGACTTCGCAAACTGATGGAATTATGATTATGGGCATCTCAACGGAGAACACAAGTCCTCACATCTTCCCACTCTCCTAATGGCGACTATGCCAAGATTGACATCTCGTGGTAATGTCACATAACACCAGGTCATTGCACGAAATTCGAGGTAATTCTTAAAATTCTTTTGTTGAATATTCCGACTTTTGCATATAGTGAGTAGATTCTTGCACCTCTGTCTTTCTAAAGGTCATCTTATCACAAGTATTGCATTCATGATTAGTGAACAACCAATTACAGTTTCTTGACAAATTCATATGTCACGCATGCATTGTTTGTTCGGCATGTGGTTGGCTTGATTCGTGGAAACCCTCCGGGATTCCATATTGAATGAATTGTTCTATAAATATTTCAACTATTGTTTCCAATATATCAATTATTGCATTTCAACCTTGATGACTTATATTATTGCAAGAGTTGACTCATTGATATCGAGTCAACTAAATTCCTTGAATCACTTTTCTTGACAAGCCACATACATGGTTTTGTATGGCTATGTTAAAACTTCCTTGGAAATACATATATCATTTTTGGTCGATATCTAAATCAAGTTTAGTTGGCTAAACTTGCTCACTATACGTATTCAATTCTAGAATTCCATATGACGGATTGAGGCCATCATATTCAAAGTGATATCAACAAGCATTTCATTCATTTCGAACCATAGCAAACTTGTTTGATCATAACTCATTTGAATCGTTTGTTGTTTACGGCACCTTGTGGTGGCGTTTTTCACTAATTTGAAGCTTGTGCTGATTTCGTTTACACATTTCACGTATGGATTTAATTACTTGTTTATTTATTATTAAATCCACTTTGTTGATTCGTTATCTTGAAACATTCTTAATACAATCGTGTATTAAGAAAATGGTACACAAATTCATGGCTTGTTCGGTGTACCTCTAGTGGTTATTTCAACGCCACTTGCAAACTCGACGACCTTCAATTGTTATTTATTTTTTTGTCATCGACTCGAATTTCTATGAAATTCATTTGGAATAAATTTTTGAATTTACTTCGTTGAACCTTCTATCTTATTGCAAACGCGATGAATTTGTTCGACCACCGCTGTTGTTAAATTATTTCAATCACTACATCACCTTATGGCGTTGGTATAAACTTGAAGCTTGGGCTAATCATGATCAATCGTTTCATGCGAAACTACGTGAGCTTTTCGTTTAACTTATCATTTTTCATGATCCTATTCTATTTGAGCTTGTTGATTCTGGTTTTCACTTATTTAACGACCAACGTCAGTTTCCACTTGTAGAAATTTTTATTATTTCTAGAATTCATTTGCAAGTTGTGAATGTTCATTTGAAATCATATTGGTTGAATTCCTCTTTTGTTGGACTCCAACAAACTTAGTCACAAAGGTGACTAGTTCTTATTGTTGTAGTAAGTCATTATATTCATATAACTCGGACAAGACTTGGTTTATTCTCGTAGTCAACTACCTTTGTATTTTTCGTACCTACCTGTGCATGACAAAACTCTAAGAAGATAACAAAGTCTAAATTTCGAGGACAAAATTTCTATAACAGGGGAGAATGTGACAACCGGTACTTTTCGGCTTTTAATTACGCGATTAACAAACATTTAAGGCGATAATAAATAGTGTTTAAGACGCGTATTAACTTAATTAGGCTTTTGAAATGCCTAGGAACGCCTATCTAATTTTACAATGCGCGTATGGTGATTTGCGGAAGAACTGCGTAACGATAAGCGACAACGAACTGATGATAGAGAAAAATACGACAATGCCGACAAACACGAATGTTATACGACTAATTTATGCATATGAACTTGTTTTTGCGGAATTTCGGTGCTTCGAATGGCACAAAGCGCTTACACGTATGAAAAACGCGACTGTAGGAACGCACCAGCAATGAAACAGAGGCTTCAGACACGTGCATCGCCTTCGAAATGGAAATACTATCACAAATTTAGCTCCGTAATCAAATTTTAATATTCGTAGACGAAATCGGATCGAAAAATGGACAAGAAACGACGAACGTGTCAAATTTCGTGATTTTAACGCAACGACAAAACAAACACGACTACCGACGCTATTTTGCATAGTTTTGACCCTAGAAACTCAGTTATACGACATTATATGACGTTCGGGTGTGAAAACGGGCTCTAGAAATAAGATCGGGCCGCTCAAAACACTAGGAACGGGCTTGTGGGCCTTGGGCCCAAACCCTAAAACCCTAACTATAAATATGAAACACACACACTAAAACCCCATTTTACACACACTCTTTCTCTCTCTTCACACCCTTCTCTCTCACTCACTCTCTCTCTAAATGCCAGAAACCGGCGACCGGGCGCGGGGACATCAGGCAGAGCCGGCGGAGCTCCGACAACGGCGGACGAGGCGCCGCCGTGAATGGCGGCGGCGGTGGTGAGTTTGGTGGCGGAACCCGGCGGACTCCCCTAAATCAGGCCTCCTGAACCTGATTCCGATGACGGTTTTCTGATTTGAGCAGTGGAGATAGGGTTTTTCAGAGCTCCGGTAGTTGGAGTTCACAGGTTCGACGCGGGTAAGTTATTCACCTTCACCTTCTAAGTTCAGATCTACTTAGATCTTCCTCATCTTGGACTCTTTTCTTTCTTTTAAGAGGGTTGATGATGGTAATGTTATAGGTGGCCGTGGTGTGGTCGACGGCTGAGTTTGGGGGAGTCGGCAGTGGCACGATAGTGGGGTTTCGGAGGTGTGGTGATGGTGGCCGGCTGAACAAGCCACAGCCGGCGGCGCGGTGCCCGGTCGGCGGCGGTGCTAGTGGTAGCAGGTCTGGTGGGGTTGGTGAGGTGGGGGATCAGTTTGGTTTGATTTCGGGTCCAGTTTTGGTTCGATTTTTGGTTAGGTGCGAGACTTGGTTCAACTCGGTTAGGGTCCGAGCCAACTCAGGTAACTCGGTCAACACCGGGTCAAACCCGGTCAAGCTGGTCAACACAAGTTAAAGGCAGTCAACGGGCGAACGGAAAGGTTCGGCTCAAATTTGACTCGGTTCGGGTTAATTTGGTCAGATTCGGTCGAGTCAAACCCGGTCAACTCAGTCAACACAGTTTAACTCGGTCAACGACAGTCAACTTGGTCAATGAGGCCAGCTATGGTCAAGGATAACAAGGTGAGCTCATAACCCCCACTTTTTACTGTTTTTACATTTTTATAAATGTTTTCGGGGGTGGAAAGACATGCAAGTTTTGAGAAAGTACACAAAATTTCGAGAAACAAAAGGATTCATATTTCTAAACCATGTTGCGAAAGGATTTCAATTAACTCAAATGCTTTACGAAAGGTTTATACTCAATATACCGGTTTTATAAAACACACGCGTATTTTCAGAACGTGCATGAGTTTCATGGCTAGAGACAGGAATGTCCTAGCTACAACGGGACTGGATTTCCTACATACAACTAAGGGGAGTGGTTGGTCCTGCTTACAGACTCAAATGGGCTAGGCCCATTCTCATTTGTGCGAGGCACAAAGAAACTAGTGGGCTAGGCCCACACATGCTCGTGCGAGGCACGAAGACACAAGGACTGGTTTGTCCTACATACAAATAAGAGGATTGGTTGGTCCTGCTTATAGACACATGGACTGGATTGTCCACTACTCAACACTAAGGGCCGTAGGGTCGCTTAAAACTGTACAGTGAAGTCCTCGCTGCATACTAGAACTATAACCACCTGCTAGTCTACCGTCTTGAGGAAACGGTTGGCAAGGCACTTACTAGCTTGGGGTGGATTATAGGCTCATGCGGGGCATGTTGTCTTTGTCGTACGCGGACATCGACGGTTATTCAAACACTACAAAAACAAGGTTTTCAATTAACATGCCGGGAAAATGATTTTATTATGTTTTCTCAACACTAATTAAACCGGTCATCAAAAAGATTTATTTTGAATCTTTTTCAAACAAACTATGAACTCGCTCAACTTTATGTTGATTTTTCGCATGTTTCTTTCTCAGGTTTAAAAATTCAAACTATGGCCAGTTGGAATAGGGGAACCCATTTGGAACTCGAGTACTTAGCGGCGTTCATTTTCTAGAAGTAATACTTCTGCTGTGCAATGAAGATACCAGTCCAGTCACGCCAGCTCTGATATTTCGGGGTGTGACATTCGTGACTCTCAAGCTTTGAATGATCTCGAAATCATGATTCGCTCCGCTCAATTCGCCTGCTTTAACGAGAATGCCCTGCAAGAAGAAATGAAGTGTGGTGCCAAACTCAGCTCGTTGTTAAACCTAACGGTATCTATTACTATCTCGATCGTATTTGGATTCCCAATCGTGATAATCTTCGTAATTTGTTAATGACCGAAACTCATAAATCTCGATATTCCATTCACCCCGGTGCCGACAAAATGTACCAGGACCTTCGTCCTAAGTACTGGTGGCCGGGCATGAAAAGGGATATCGCCATGTACGTCTCCAAGTGCTTAACCTGCTCGAAGGTTAAAGCCGAGCATCAAAGGCCCTCCGGCTTACTCGAACAACCCGAAATCCCGATGTGGAAATGGGAGAGTATAGCTATGGACTTTATTACGAAACTTCCTCGCACTTCCTATGGTCACGATAGCATTTGGGTTATCGTTGATCGTCTTACTAAATCCGCGCACTTTATTTCCTAAAGTAGGGGAGACTGTAACAACTCAGAATTTCGTTGTTATCTTTTCTTTTATTATCGATTTTATCTATACTTTGTAAATCTCAAGATTCATTTATAAGAAAAAGTTTACGTTAATTAATTACAATTATGTATGTCTTATCGCATCTGATCGCTTATTAAATCACATCGCTAATCTCATCGCATCACAACTCGCAGTTAATTATATGGTTTTATGTTATTTATGCGTTGTGTATGTTTGTGGTTATGATTACGCTCGCTATCGCATCGCTCTCGCACGCTCAAATCGCTAAATCGCACTATTATATCAATTGAAACGCTTAATATAACTATGTAATACGAACCGAATCGCCAAACGAACACTTAACGCGAAATAAACGAAGAAAACACAACAATTGGGTCAAGTTCGCTCGAACTTGGTGACCCCAAGTTCGGCCGAACTTGACTGGCCAAACTCAGATTCCCTTTTCTCCTCTAAGTTCGCTCGAACTTGTCTGAGTCTTTAAGGACTCAGCAAGTTCGGCCGAACTTGACTCTATAACCTTCAAAATCTCACAAGTTCGCCCGAACTTGCATGAATTCCATACAAGTTCGACCGAACTTGACTCCCACTAGCTCCATTTTTGCCTTCACCTATAAATACCCAGCTTCATTCTCTCATTTGAACTTGCTGTAAGTTCGCCCAGAGCTCCCGAAACCCAGAACCCCCTGTTTTCTAAGTAAGAATCAACCTGATTTCAACACAATGATGTTCAACAAGTTTTACAACAATTTACAACGATTTTGCACAAGGCATTGCGTTCATTTTCATCAAATCTCTTCTGTTTACGAAAATCTTCATCTTTTTCCATCAAAACTTATGTTTTCACTCAGATCTATACTAGATCTGAGCAAAACCTTTTAAATCCTTGATTTTTACACCAATTTCGGACTAATGACGTATGTTTTGTTCACTTTTGAGTGGGACGAGGCATTGTCGAAGCTAGATCTCAGATCCGGAAGCACAAGGACGAAATCGTCACTTTACACAAGCTAGACTAACATGTACTAACCATCAAGTTCGCCCGGATTTGCCCGAGTTTCTGTAAAATGCTAAGTTCGCTCCAAAAGACCTCTCCAGCCTAAGTTTTACTCGTGGCTTAAGGTTGGAGGATGGGCACTCGATTTCCTCAGCAAACGACGCGAAAACGCAAGATTTTGGACCCGAAAACATCAAGTTCGCTCGAGATTACACTGATTTTGACAGCACAAGTAGTCAAGTTCACTCGAACTTGCCTTCTAAGGGTCAAGTTCGGCCGAACTTGAGTGAAAATGGCCAACTTTCTATAGAAACCCTCCAAGTTAGCTCGAACTTGCAAAGTTTCTCAGGAAACTTCACAAGTTCGGCCGAACTTGTCAATTCACTTACTAAAACCCCACAAGTCTCGCTCGAACTTGTCAAGTTTCCCTGAGAAACTTACAAGTTCGCCCAAACTTGACTCAAACATCACCAAAACCTTACAAGTTCGGCCGAACTTGCCTACTGTTCAATCCAAACTTAACTGTTTCAGCTTTTCGGAGACTAATGCACTTCCGTTCGCGTATGCAGGCTGATCACGCACCCCTCTTCACCTCTCAACAGTCGTCTACTCTCTCCTAAACACACCGACTGTGAGTATACTTGACCTGTTTTCGCTTTAATGCACTATTTGGGTGTACATACGTTCCTATATCAAAGTCACCTCACAAATCAAATTGTTTATCACACGCGAATAATCTGATATATGCTCAATACGTGATACTAGAAACATGTGACTAGGACTTATTTTCGTTAACTTTCTTCCTTAGCTAGTATGGTACTATAGTGTGGCTAACACCCGACGGGGTCTAGTTAAGATGGACGCGCAAGCCTTCTCACCGTGGTTAGCATGAGAAATAAGCCTATGTTTATCTGTATGATGTGTTTTGGTGTATCATGATATATAATTGGACTATTTCACAAACGGTTTCTCTATTATGCTAGTATTACTAAAACCTGTATGGTCACCTTTACTTAATTGTATTGACTCGTATTTTAACGTATGTAACAGGTTGAGGATTTTAGCTTGGATGCTTTGGATGTAGCGTGCTTAGTTTAGTTTGCTTTTGTTTAGTTTCCAAATGTAATAAATCTAGGGAAAATCAAAGCCGATTAGTTTTGTGGGAAAAACAAGTTTCTGTAATGATTATTTTGAAATATTGTGTTTAATGGTATGAGACGTTAAATGTTGAATGATGTTGATAGATAATTGTTATAGAATTCTCATGACACAATCTGGTCGCCTAGTGCCACTAACCCTGATGTTTCCGCCATCGGTTGGGGTGTGACATGAATCAAATTGGATTAGGCTTTAAAACGAACCAAACGAATGACCTGTTTGTTAATTTTTTTTTAAAGAATGGACAATGACAATTTTTTTATTTGTTAAACTAAACAAATGAATATGTATACATGTGTTATTCATTCATTTATCTTCGTTTATTTTGCTCGTTAAATACTAATACAAGAGGTATATGTGTGTGTGTTTTGTATATGTTCATTTGTGTTTGTTCATTTATATTATTTGATGTTCGTTGTACTTCAATTGTGTTCGTTAACTTATGTTCATAAACTGTTCATTTAGAATGTTTATGAATGAACATGCTAATGTTCATAAACTGTCATTTAGTTCGTTTAATTGTTCGTGTTCGTGTTCAATTAAAGTTAAATGAACAAGCACAAACATGTCGCACTTCGTGTTCGTTTGGTTCGTTTACATGTCTAGATGGGATTTGGAGAAAATGAGAGAAGTTGGATCATTAGTTGTTTAAAGTCAGGTCGGGCTTCCATTTTAGTCAATGGTTCCCCGACACTTGAATACCCGAACAAAAGTAGAGTTCGGCAAAGGTCCCCTTTTGTCATTTTTTTTCTCATTACAGCCATGAAAGGGTTATATGTGATTATGCAATCAATAAATGAGCATCATACGTTTAAAGTGGTGTGTCTTTTTAATAATGGTATGGTGCTATCTCATGTGATCTTCGCGAATGATTTAATGTTTCTAGGTGTGTGGTCATTCTCTAACTTGGCTAACCTTAAAGGGATCATTAGTTTCTTTCACATGGAATCCGGTCTTATAGTTAATTTCTCCAAAAGTGAAACTATTAGAATAGGGGTGGACGATGGAGTGGTAGATCGACTTGCTAATCCGTTTTATTGTCAAGTAGGTGCTATTTCATTCATGATCTAGGGCTGCCAATCTACCATTACGTGGTAAAATGGAGCTGCTAAAACTTTGGCTTCCAACAATTGATAGCTCCAAGGCGAACTTATTCGAAGCTAAGAATCTCTTTTTGGAAGCATAATTATATTTATAAAACCCGTTTTAAGAAGTAAAATGTTGTACTACATTTCTTTGTTTAGAGCCCTAAATCTAATAACTGGCGCCTCGAACCGAAGTTGGAGTTAGTTTCTCTAGGGTGCACGATCATGGGTTGTAGCCTAGTATTACCACGATTATTAGATTCGCTCTTCGGACTTCGGGGCTCGAGTCGTGTATAGTCATATATTATCATTTATTCGTTTGATTCATATGTTCACTTGGTTGTTTGTTTTTGTATAGATGTTTACATTGCATGTATTGTTTACTTATTATGATCTCTATACTAACCTTGGAAAAACATGTTAAAAGTTTTCTCAAAAATAATATAAAAATCACTTTTATAAAAGAAAAATAAGAATTACTCACCAACTTATTGTTGACTCAAAAATTATTTTATGCATGATACAGGTACACAAGGGTGAGATGAGTTCAAGATGAAGACACAAATGTGCCTTAGATAAATAATTGGACTTTATTTCATGGATTATGTCTTTTGATACTTGTACGAATATTTGGATAATTCGATGTTTTCTGTGCCAATTTAATTTGGTTGCTTTAAATAGTCAAACTTATAATAGTGTCGTGAGCTATGGCCAATCATTATCCCCCGTATCAATTCGCTGCAGGTCGGGGTGTGACAGTCGATCCATTAGGATATTCACCATACACATGGGTTCTAACCTCATCTCCTAGATCGCACGAAAACAGAAAACGGTTTCTCGTCCCTCCACAAAGTTCGAATACAAGGCCCTAGCCAACACAGTGGCTAAACTCACATGGCTAGAAGCCATATTGAAAGAACTTTGAACAGACACAATTTCTATTCCAACTCTCCGGTGTGATAATCGTGGTGCTACGTATCTCTCTAAAAATCATGTCTTCCATGCAAAAGTAAAGCATGTTGAAGTTAATTTTGATTTTGTATGAGGGAATCTTGCATAGGGAAAATCAAATTGCTGACATCTTTACAAAGTCTCTACCAACTTGCGGATTTACTTTATTACGATACGATCCAAGCTACAGGTTGTTACCTGGCTTTAGCTTTAGTGAAAATATTATTACACACAATATTATTATGGTTAGTTAGAGGCCGTATTATGTAAATTTGATATTATATATACCCCTTCCTTGTAACCTTAATTCTTTACAACATTTAATACAACATCACAATTCTATATATAACAAAACCAATTTGTGAACAGTAAATCATTTTTTTTGTTAGTTTTATTTTTCCACAAAACTATATTTTTACCTATTTAATTTAATCTCTTAAATAGGTTAAACAAAACCAATTTGTGAACAGTAAATCATTTTTTTTATTAGTTTTATTTTTCCACAAAACTATTTTTACCTATTTAATTTAATCTCTTAAATAGGTTAAATGCCTTTTGTTTAATTTTTTGCGTTAATTTATTATAATAATTTTTAATTTTCCTTTTATTGCTATAATTAATTTATAGTATACTTTTGTTTACTATTATAACTTTTAATGTACGATACTTAATAAAATTTTACGCATTCTTTTTTGACATGCTTATTTCTTTTAATGTCTACTCAAAATCGAATTGTGAATAGTAACATACAAGTAATCCAAACACAAATGTACATTTCATCAAAACTACCTAACGGTTTAGTTTTTGTTATATGCGATGTATACTTTCGTCATATTAATACTATGATAAAATGGGTTACCAAGTTCATATAAACCGTTGCGAAGTGCTTGCTTTTTTCAAAGTTTCGATAAGAGTTTCATTCAAAATTGAACGGGTCAAATATAGTGTTTATTTTTTTGTTAATTATCGTAACGAACCGCATGTTTGAACATCAGTGCCTGTATTCATTTTTATGGTTGTCTCGACGTTCCGGTGTATATTCCATTGAAAACAAAGTTGTATTCACACTTCTACTTATTTTTATCTCTTTTTGTACTATAACGAGTGTCTATTTCGTACCGGTATCTTAACGTACTGAACCAATGACAACCAAAAACCCGCCGCGAAGCGCGGAAATCACACTAGTTAGACACATTTAAAGGTGTTTTACCACAAAATGCTTGAAAAATGAGAGCTAGTTTGATTGATAATACAGTTTAAAATCACTTCACAACTAGTAACTTTCTAATATGCAACAAGGATAATTATTGAAAAGGAAAAAAAACCTCATGCGAAGTCAAATTATGTTTGCATTGGATTCCATGTTTATATCGTATTAGAATTTTCATAAAGGTAAGTCCATCAATCATAGTATATTATTTTCTTAGTTAATAATAATATCACTATAACATATACTAAATAAACTTACATTCTATAATCTTATGTATCTGATCTTTATATTACATTACATTATATAAATTACGTTAAATATATAATATTACATGAAATGATATCATATCATATCACATTACATAAATTAGTCAACCTTCTAAATAAATTACCATGCTATATAATTAAGTTGTTTTCATTTATACTCTACTATATACCCGGCCAATAGTAATGAAGAGCTTATTTTTCTTGTTCTTTTTTTAATCATCACCACAAGTGCATCTTCAATTACGAATACCCAAGTAGCATCTTCGCTATCAAACACACCAAATCCTTGGTGTTTGCTAAGTTACTGGGTCGTTTATATCTACAAGGAATTAAAGATCCTATCACTGTTCATGTACAATCACGTGACGATGATCTCAGGAATCAAACACTTGCATTAAACGAGAATGAAAATTGGGGCTTTTGCGAGCTCATTTCATTCAAGACGCTATTTTATGCCCATTTCTATTGGAATTCAAGAACTGTTTTCTTTGATGTTTACGATGCTCAAACAAGGCTCCAATATTGCCAAAAATGGAAGATGGTCGGAGTACGAGAATGTTATTTGCTAGTTAGAGAAGATGGATTTTATTTGGGGAAACACCTTAATCCGTTTCCGGAAGGATAGACTAAATTACATGATTGGTGATGTAATTAATGTTTTTATTAATATATTAAATAATTAATTATTGCGTATCG
The DNA here is from genome assembly GCA_947069175.1 of Scalesia atractyloides. Lineage (NCBI taxonomy): Eukaryota > Viridiplantae > Streptophyta > Magnoliopsida > Asterales > Asteraceae > Scalesia > Scalesia atractyloides. The sequence continues at coordinate 6,532,646 of CAMTDV010000017.1, forward strand.
AATTTAGAAAATCGTATCAAGATTTTTATGTTTAAAGTAACTCATGACATAAAATGAAATGAATATAATGTTCTTTATAGCATAATAGTGGACTCCCCGCGCATTGCGGCGGATATTCAGTCGGTATTGGTACATTTCTAACATTCGGTATTATCAACCGAAATTTGAAACCCAATAAATAAAGTAGTAAAATGCCCAAAATGATATTAATACGTGGTTTACATTGATTGAAAACCATATAAATGAATATCAATAATTGTTCTGGTAGTACTGATACTGGTACCGATGGTGTTCGTTATCGACGTTGTATTGATATTGTTAGGAGGAATTTATCATGGCACCACAACATTACCTGTAACGCTCCGTATTTTCTGTACTTTCCATATTTAAAAAGTTGTATTCACATTTCTATTTTTAGAAACTTGTATTCTTATTTCATTTTAATCCTTGTAATCTCGAGACTTTGATCATGATGGAAATCGTATTTTTATATGGACCTTGTTTAATCATATATGTATAGTATGTAATCAGTCACAAAATACACGTTTTAATTTAAAACTGAGACATACATCGAAATTATATTTTCTCGAAACACATTCATCCATGTTTCATACTTATAACAAGCTTGCGTACACCTTTATAACATAAAATAATCAACAATACAAGTGCAAGAACTAAAAATGAAAATCCACCTTCCCAACCACCTTCATTAACTCCCAAAACATAATCCCCATTTATAAATACAAGCTTCCATCACTTCCTAAACACTTTTCACACACCAATCTACTCCCAACTCTTTAATCTCTCAAAAATTCCAAGCAAGAAAGAATACTTTTAAGTGTTCTAAGTGATTTTTCACTCATTTTTCTTCACCTTGCTTCTTCTAATCTTCTTTCAAACTACTTGGGCAACCGCTATAAATGTTTCCACAAGTTTTTCATGGCAAACTAAGGTGGAACCTCACTATATTTGATGAATACATGCATGCTAGAAGCCATTCTTGCACTATACTTTGCCATTAACTCCGTGCGAGCCTACCTTAATATGTATAGCGCTATAGGAGTAGCACACAGCTCTTGTTGGGTCTATGTTAAGTAATTATACAAAAGATCTTCTCGTTGCGACGACAAGATTATGCTAGTGGAATCTTTGGGTTGACACATATGTGATGCATGCTAGTTCATGTCATGTTTATGCCTTAGTATACGTTTTTTTCCATGTGGATCTCCTTAAATTGTTTTGTATATATGCTAGTACACTAAACTTGTATGCTCACCGATACTTTTGTGTTGATATGTTATTTTAACATATACTGCAGGATCTTGATGTTGATACGTTGAAAAGAAATCTAGTAGGATGGACTAGAAACGCACTTAGTTTGAATGCATGTTTTGTTGTTTAATTTTTTATATATATTCTAAGGGGCTGTTTGGCAACTTCTGAATGGTTAAGTGATGAACCACTAAGATGTCTGAACCATTAAGTGCTGAACCAATAAGAGGTCTGAACCATTAAGAGCCAGTATAATGCTTAAATGTTCGGAGGCAAATGTTTGACCAATTCAGATTAGAGGTCTTAACCATTCAGACTCTGTATAATTTTTAACCATTCAGAGGCAAATGTCTGAACCATTCAGACATCTGCACACGAAACAAACAGTCTGAACCATAAGTGCTGAACCATAAGAGGTCTGAACCATTAAGAGCCTTATTAAGAGGTAAACAAACAGCCTCTAAATGTTGTATTTTCCTTTGAAACAATGTACTACCGTTAGAATGAAATGAAAATCGTTATTTTAAATACTTGTCACACTTAGTTGTTATGAAGTCTCTTACAATCTCGTTTTCGTCTAACTCTTATGTTTTCATCATCGGTTGGGGTGTGAGACAAAAATAGTGAAATTGTAAAAGTAGGAAATTAGAACTTACCTGGGAGTCAACTTTCTAGTGTTAGCAAAGTACGGTCTAACCCTTGAGTGCTAGTTAATTGGTCACCGAGTCATAAAAATCATTTTAACATTTATTCATAAAACCATGCGAAATGTAAGACTCTCATGACTCATAAGCTAGCTAATGTAGCTATCCTATATGGGCAACAATTCTCCACAACTTACCATTTTCCATACAAACATCTCGCTAACCGTAAGTTTACGCCACTACTTCATTTCGTTGTCATGTCAAACTCTTCGTGGATACATACTTTTCGCAGAGAGTAAGATTTCGTCGGAACCAACATTTCACTAGTTCTTACATTTCAGTGGGAAACATACTATTCGCTGAAAGGCCTTGGCGAAATGTACCTCGAACCATCACATACAACAATGGCGGCTTGCTCAGATCTGGCTTGTTTTGACATAAAGCTCCTAACTTTATCTTTGGAAATGCATCATAATAAATCCATAACATCATTCCATGTGTTAAACATTAAATAGAAAACATGAAAATTTTTACGTGATTCTCACCTTAAAACTGAGAGAAACAAAACTAAGCTTCCAAACCTCAAACCTGAGTTGAAACAGATTCCTTTCATTCCCAAATGGAGAGATGAGCTTGATAGCTTGAATCCTACAAATAACACAATCCGTGAGGTTTGTGTTATATATGTTTTGCCATATTCTCTCTCTAACTTTAAATGATGAAAGTGAGAATCACGGAAATAATGTTGAGCATATATACCCTTTTCTATAAAAGGTTCCATATTGCCTTTCATGGCTAGCCTTTCTTATTTCAATCACCTGGGCTTTCGTTCAGCTAAGCCCAAGTCTGGTTTATTATAAACATCAAAATCGGGCGTTACATTGTTGCTTCAATTAGGGCTTCTAATGAAAACCACCATTCTACCTCGTGAGTTGTTTATTTGTTGTTGTTCGAATCATCTGATTCGAGATTGTTGGTGTTCATGAGTAACCATCCCATTGTATCTTTATGCAAATGACTTAAACAACTTAACTATTATAACCATGAAACTAGGAAGGTACTGGAAATTAACGTGGTCAAATGCTATGAAATTAGCTTTAGAAGTCAAAAATAAAACTAGTGTTATTGATGAAACACGTATTAAATCTAGTGATAATGAAGCACTTTCTAAATAGTGGATATATGTAGTTTTGTAGTTCTTTCATGGATATAGATTCTGGAATTATATGCTGGACAAGTGTTTTCTAAATTGGCTGCTAAATATGGCAAGATTTAAAAGAAATATATGATAAAATTGATGGATCTATCATGTGTGACTTATATCAAAAGATAAATTCTATAAGTTAAAATAGTTACCATGTGTCTAAATATTATCATAAATTAAACACTATGTGGAAACAACTTGATGCCATTGTTGAGTTACCTTCTTGCATATGTCAAGCTTCAAAAGAGCTCAATGATTTTAATCAGTTAATAAAACTTATGCAATTTATTATGGGTCTTGATGATGTGTCTTAACTTGTTAGATTACATCTACTTACATGTTTCTAGAGAAAAATCACATTGTGAAGGTGGTACTTCTACTGGGTCTAAATGACAAAATGTTGCATTTACTCAAGAACTGATAGCATAGCTAATTGGATTGGTCAGTGTGACAAACATGGATCAGATCAACCGGGTTTTGGAGGATATATAAATGGTGCCTGGTAAAAAAAGCACATGGGTCAGGAGGAAAGGTAAAGAAAAACAATGAAGAAATATTGTTTATTTGTTCTACAACGAATAAGTAGTCTATGTGAAATCCATATCAGTCCATGTGAAATCGAAAGTTCAGATTTGTTATTTCTTTAAAGAACCTCTAAAATTGTTGAGCCGACCGTGCACCATAGATCTCACAAGTGACGAATATGGGTACAGATAAATTTGTCTATGAAAACCCATGCGTTCATGTGTAAAAGAAATACCATATATTACACGGTTACAATTAAAGGGCATCATGTTGTTTATTTAATCTATGATTTAAAAGAAGAAAAAAAAGCATTACACCCAAAAAAAGTCCTTTACGACTTTTTATTTTATTTTTCCAAAATGCTTAGTTTTTTTGTTGGTAAGATTATGATTTGTTTGTAAAAGAAGTTCAAGTACAATGGTTCCAGTTTTCATCGACTAATCAAAGTATATATATATCTTTTGTATTTTAACTCATGAATATTCATGTAATAAAATTAATGCAAAGTTCAAATAAATATACAAATCAATAAATTAATCACCCAACAGATTTAAAAGATAAGTCAACTTACATATATTGGGTTGTACAGTTCACTAAATGTGTCAATTGCTAGCAAACACACATGTAAAATCCCTCGGAAAAAAAATCGTGTTATATATGTTCTATCTAAACTTAGATCCTGAAAAGACCAATGTGGTCTCTTGTTTCTTGATTGTACAATTTACTTGAGTTTCCCAAACTCGCTTTTGCGGTTGCCTTGGTGTCGTTTTGTGATCGTCTATTACTAGTGCTAGGTCCAATGCTTAACGTTAGTTCCAAGTCATGAGAACACGTATGACCATCATGAAGGCCGCTACTGTCACCACACGACAAATCTTCTTCGATAGGTCTTGAAAGATAAAAACCCGATATTATTCCTAAATCATCGCCGTTAATATCCAAAGTAACCTGTGGACTAAACTCAATGTGTTGTCGAGTCTCACTTTGCAAACTAGTCATCAGATTCTTTTGAACTTTGTACAACCGATGAAGTTCCCTTACCTATAAAGCAATAATATCAACCACAATAACATTGAAATCATGCACCTTGTGTTGTTAACATTATTTTTTGCTTGCTAATACTTTAATGACTATTTAAAAGAATTTTCACATAACAAATAATATGAATATTACAAATTACCTGATGTCTAAAAGTATCTTCATGCTTCAACATTGTTTGTTTGATGAAATCTAGATGGTGATTTTCAAGCATCTTAGTTATTGAATCTGGCCCGAATCTAATGATTCGACACGAGGCGCGTGTAATGGTTCGATTGATCTCTAATTCGGAGGAGTGATCATCCGCTACTAGAAAATATTGGTTTCTTGCTAGTTGAAAAATGGGCATGCTCTAGTACAGATCCCATATCTACAAAGAGTAATTGGAGGATTTGTCAATTTATATGCAAAAGTGGTACATAAAGCTATAAGAAAATGAACCACCAAAACAGGAATAAAGTCGAATTAGTGCTCTGACAACGACAAATACCATCTGACATTAGCTAGTTTTGATATTTAGTTAGGGTTTTTATCTTAATTTTATAGCATCTTGTATGTGCTTAAGAATACCCCTATCCGATTCTACCCGCTTGTGTTTTTCTTCAGGGACGAATGCAGACCCCCCCTCCACCACCACCACCACCACCACACGACGTCAGCCAAACATGTCTAAGAACATCCCGTTGTGGATGCTCTTAAAGCTTATTTGGTATGACGGTACTAGAAGTGGTTTATGGTATAATGATCTGATGTGTAGTTCATTAGGCTAAATCTCTTTAAACAAGGTGAAGTTATAGAGACCCCTATGCATGGGCTTACAACGGGTCTAGCATATGCATATTATAATTGTTAATATAATCCTTTAGTTCCTACAGGAGAAAGGAGTACGGATCTTACATAGAGCCCTATTTTTGACTTACAACAAGCCTAGCCTATAAATATTCACGTAAATAATCATAAATAATTAAACAAATATAAACTCGATAGACAATTAAAGGATACTAGATTGAGTTAGTGAAATCTACAATTATAACATGAAGAATGTTGCATATATATGTAAGGCACTAGTGAAAAGTGGAGACAATGGCTAGTTGAACCCAAGTCAGAAATCTATGATGACCTAATGTGATCAAAGTTCAACCACCATGGATGATTTGAGTCATAACTAATACAACCAAACAAAATTTGCATATACTCGAAACCTCTACTCTTAGATCTTGCTAAAAGTAAAAGTGAAGAGTGTTGCTAGCCATAACTTTACCTGGGTACTTTTCTTGATCATGATATATAATATGTACGTCATTAAGCACTTGCAAAAAGGTGACTTCTACTGTTTGATTATAACCCACAACAAATGTTTAAAATGCCTTTTTTCTATCGTTGAAACTCGAGGAACGTACGCCGGTACAGATAATTCATAATAAGCTAAGATATTTATTGCATCATGTAGCAATATTATAATATGTTTCTAAAAAATGTTACCTTATAACAAGGGATTAATTACCTAAAACATGCACAACCGTCCATCTTATATGGATCCTTTCAGTTCAGAATCAAAACATGTAAATCTACACCTTTTGACTTTCTGTCTACGGTGAGACTTAAACTCGTAACCTTAACAGCTTAACATGCGGGGACATCTTTTTAACATAACTTGTATATATATGTCTTTCATTGTAACGCGATAATATGTCATTAATCATCAAGAAAGGATATCTTAGTAGTCCTATCTACATCAGACATGTTATCTAGGATAAGGTATTTAAGGGGCTCTTTGTTTAGCTTTTAATGAGACTCTTAATGGTTCAGACCACTTACTGGTTCAGCGCTTAATGGTTCAGGCGGTTTCTTTCTCGAGCAGATGTCTGAATGATTCAGACATTTGTCTCTGAATGATTAAGCATTAAACTGAATCTGAATGGTTAAGACCTCTTATCTGAATTGGTCAGAAGTATTATACTGCTCTTAATGGTTCAGACTTCTTACTAGTTCAGCACTTAATAGTTCAGACCTCTTACTGGTTCAGCACTTACCCATTCAGAAGTTGCCAAACAGCCCAAGTTTCTTTAGGGATGTTTTTTTTACCAAAAAATAAAGATATCTCAATACTCTAAAGTGTAATAGTCTTTTCCTAAAACAGTAAAAAATGCATGCATCCACATTGAACAGACAACAGTAACACAACTAGCTACAATGCATAATCCATATCAATAACATATATATATATACACACACACTACATATACACATAGTGATGTTTATCATCATAATCATAATAGAAAACAAAGACATTACCTGATCCATAGCGAAAAGTTATCAGATCAAAACCACATTTGTCCATTAACCAAAGATCTCCTTAACCAAAAGACCCTTATAAAGAACAAATCTAGAAATTATTCTCCAGCGAAACCGAAGTGTCGTCGGTTTGACCAAAGACTATGTCTCCAAACAAAAAGGGGGCAGAAGGATATCTTGGAATCTCCTAAACTTTGAGATTTGATTAACAACAATGAATGATCATATGATGGGTGTGCTAATAATTCAAGATTGACAGGCTGTGGATGAGAGAGAAGTGAGTATATTACATGCATAATATATTCTGTTTAACGTTGTATTTTAATGTACCATGTGTATGTTTTTGAATCTTGGATTGGGAAAGAAGCGAGGACGATGTTGCCGGTTTTGAATAAAATAATTTTAAATTTTGTCTGGATATGGATTACTGGATTCATAACTGGATCAGCAGATTGGGATGCGAAATTTTGTAAATTTAGGTGGTGTTGGTGGTAGGCCTGCATGTGAACAATATATTCCGGACACCACTTGCTGTAATTCTGGGTGTTGAAAGCAAAGTAACAAAAAGCAAATGAGTATTTTATTATTACTTGTTTAACAAATAAAAAGGTTATGATATTTTTAAATTGTTATTTTATAGGCTCATGTGTTTATACTTTCATAGTTTCATGTATATCATTGATGGAGAATGATGACGGAGTTTCAAATAAATAAAGCAAATCTTTTTGATAAATATTTTTATCAGAATATCTAAAAATAGGGAGAGAATTAAATAGAGAGTTTGGTTTGCGTAGAAAATATAGAAAGCAATAATATGATAACATATGACAAATAAATAAGAGAGACATTTTAGTTAATCTCATTTCATCTTCTCTCATTCTTTTTCCTTACATTTTCAAAACTTTTCGTCTTCAACTTTCCTTTACTTTTCCTTTCTATAATCACTACATCATATTGCGATTTCCACATCAATCAATAATCCAAAGACTCAATCGACGTATTCTTCAACTTTTTTGAACAAACCCAATTTAATTGTATACAATTTCTCATTTTTTCTATGATTTTGAAGCAAATCACTCGATTCGTTTAATTCGATTGTTGATCAGTGTTTCTAGCATTCAGATTTCGTCAATCGGTGGAGAAATCCTAATAAACCGACTTCGATTTGTGTAAGAAATCTGAAGAATTTCGTCAATCATTGCGTTTTATTATCTGGGTTTTCGAATTGCATTTTGAAAAAAAAAACGCATTTTTGTGTTTTTTACTCTATTGCGTTTTAGAAAAATATATTTTTTGTTTTTACTTCATTGTGTTTTAGAAAAATACTTTGTTTGTGTTTTAAAACCATTGCGTTTTCGAAAATATTTTTTTGTGTGTTTTTAGTCCATTTCATTTTAGAAAAAACACATTTTTTGTGTTTTTAATCCATTGCGTTTTAGAAAAACTTTTTTTTTTGTGTTTTTACATTGCGTTTTAGAAAAAAACATTTCTTTGTTTTTAGTCCATTGTGTTTTAGAAGAAGAAAAAAACACATTTTTTGTGTTTTTCGTCCATTACGTTTTAAAAGAAACACATTTTTATGTTTTTAGTCCATTACATTTTACGCATCTAGGTTTTCAAAAGAAAATTCAAAAGAGTTAATTACTGTTTTCGTCCATGTGGTTTGTCAAAAATCAATATTTCAGTCCATTAGTTTAAAATTTGCGATTTCAGTCCATGTGGTTTCACTTTCGTAACCATTTCAGTCCACCTCGCAACCATTTCAGTCCCTGTACTTACAGAATAAATGGATTGAAGTGGTTACAAAAGTGAAACCACTGCGACTGAAATGGTTACGAAAGTGAAACCACAGGGACTGAAATTACAAATTTTAAACTAATGGACTGAAATAGTGATTTTTGACAAACCACATGGACGAAAACAGTAATTAACTCAATTCAAAAGTATAGCAATAGTACACTCGTTTTAAAGATAAAAAAACACTTGTTTTTATGGTGCAACTTTTATAAAAAAAATAATGTCGTATGAAACAGTTATTAGTGTTTAAAAACGAAGGGGAATTGGAGGATAGAGAAACTATCGTTCAGATGGACTAGAATACCCTTAATGAAAACTCACGCGCCTCACTTTTTTATTAATACAATCCATTTAATCAAGCCCTTAATTACTAAATGAATGGTCAAGATTATTTTCTAACCTTCCTACCTAAAACAAACTTTTTATTATATCCTCATACAAAATATGTTTATACAATAACAAGATTATTAGGCTAAGGTCATCTGGTATACTCTCAAGAGGAGGGCCAGAGGGCCGCTAGGGGTCAGGGGAAACCCTCACCCTTCCTCGGTGCCTTTGGTGATCTCCGCAAGTGTCCCAACCCCATTTGATTGTTCATTTATACTTTTGCTTGTAAGGAAAAAAAAGTAATATACTTATTTTTATACTATATAAATAACCTCTTATGCTCAATAATTTTTACACCAATATACATTTTATACCAACTTAAACCCTTCAACAATCTCTATCTTCCAACCTTTAATATCAATCCATTTGAAATATTTCAAAATGGTCGTAAACAACCCTTTTAATGGAACGTCGTAACGGGACGCTATGTGCTTTGATCCATATGACGACGAGTTTAATACGAGTTCAGGTTGATCAAACTGTGATTGGCGTTGGACGTAATCATCTTGTGTATGTTTTTTATTTTCTATATTAGGTTATGTATTTGTCAAATTTTGATAGATGCATGTTTTTTATTTTTATTTTAGGAAAGTATTTTATTTAATTATATATTTCTGAAACAATTATTCAATTAATTTTATTTATTAAATGTAACAGTCCTAAATTTTTAATAAAAATTGGTGATGTTGAAAATGGGCAAAAGGTGATGAAAATTTTCAATATAAAAAAGAGAACCCATTTGCTAAGGATCTTATTTACGCCGAGTATTTTGTTAATGCATCAACAACTCTATTATGGAAGGTATGTGGTAGCTATGGAAAGTGATATATACAAAATGCAATATATAAATTACATCAATTGAGGCATAAAGCTAACCCTTTTTAGTACTAGAGTTGTAAGAAAGCACGTTTCTTTGTTCCTTTTGTATTTTCAGGATAAAAAGAGCTCAAACGGACAAAAGAAAAAATAAGCAGCCAAAACCAACATAAATACAGAAAGAAGGAATAGCGAGCCATGCCCGACCCCTCAGCAACACCCCAAAAGACAAAAACCAGATCACAGAAGATGAGCACGGGCCGTGCCCACCAGGCACGGGGCGTGGTCAGGCCTTGCACTACAAGACAAAACATTCAGAAGTTTCCACGCCCACCACGGGCCGTGACAAGAGTAACACGGGCCGTGGTCAACTATAAGATTTGCAGAATCTGGATAGTAGAGCAGTTGACCACGGGGCCGTGCCTAGTGGCCACGGGTCGTGTGGGGCCCTCTGCTGACAAATGCAATTAATGAAGAAAGAGAAGGATGTTGGCCACGGGTCGTGTCCGGGCTTCTGTTCAGGCTATAAATAGGGGTGCTTTGTTACCCACAAAGGCATCCCTTGGCAAACCACTTCTCTCTCACTTTGCCACCACTCCACCACCACTACAACACCAACACCCACCACCATCATCCATCTTCCATCTTTAGAGTGTGTAGAAGTCTCGGGATCCAAGATAGATTGTAAGGGTTCTTGTCAAACAAAGGCCATGCTTGGCTAATTTCCTTACATCATTTGGTGAAGACTAATCTTTTATGTATTACTTTTAGTTTTTAATCTTTCGGCATTTTTATTTGGGTTTGTATTAATGACTTTAATAACTAGTTTCTTATGTTGAAAGTGAATTTCTTAACCATTTCTTCATTATGTCATTGATTTGCTCATTCGTGTCTTTACGGTCTATATAAAGCGCGCTAACTACTTGGAAGGGGGTTAGAAGGGTGGTTTGGTAAAATTCTTGTCTCGTTTAGTGTATAGATCCTGCGAGGACTTGGTTCAAGCCTATTAGGGCCTCCTTCAATGCTCAACGGGTATTGGATGGCGGGGGCGCGAATGGCTTGAACCCCTCATATGTAAACTACTATTAATATTTTAAACCGGCTACTTGGGATTGTATCCCTGCAGACTGAAACCACTTAGCCGACAGTAACGTCACCTTCAAAAGAGGGGCCTACCACTTTTTGCATTAATAACTTACTTAATTCTCGTCCAATATTCCGACCTTTTGAGTTTGTATCTCTGCTGACTCAAACCACTGGGTTGAGGATAACGTCACCTTCAAAAGAGGGGCCTACTACTATAACTAAGATAATCTCTTAAAAAGTCTGAAAGTGCGAAAACTATCAAAGGATACATAAAGAAGAAGTTAGAACCAAGTGATTCTATCTTGTCTATTTGTATTTCATTTTATTCTCTTTAACTTTTTATTAATCTTTATGTTTTTAAAACTTTTATCAAGAATTTAGATTGATTAGACGCTGACGATAAACCGGTATAAAAAGCTCTTGTGTCCTTGGACGATCTCAGTATCTTACCAACGTTATACTACGCTCACGATGGGTGCACTTGCCCAGGTGTTTGTTTAGTGTTAGTAGAATATCGTGTTTATAAATTTAAAACTTGACTATGCGTAAAATAGACTAAAAATAACAATAAAAATATAGTACTCTTAGCACACACCAGCAAGCTGATTCTCATCATCTATATCTTTGTATCTAGAGAGAGAATGTTCATTTCATGTTGTTTCCTAGTCGGGTTTTCAAGAGGGTTGAAGCAAAACATTAAAGGATCATTCACGATCCAATATCAAGCAAGAAATGGATGTATTGGATTAGTTTTAGTGGGTTTTCTAGCTTCAAGCTCGGTTTCAATTCAACAAGTTAAAGGTAATGAAAACTCATCTAGATCTCGTTTCTCGTGAAAATCTATGTATGGAAACACAACCTATGTCAATTTTCAAAGCATTTGAATCCAAAAAGTTAGCATCTTTATTCGTTTTTAGATCTGGAATCCATAGGTGCCATAAAAGTTGAGATCTAGGGTTTCTTCGTCAATCGGGTACTTTGCATCCCTTAGTCTGCGTGTCACTTTGCGCACGAGCATTATAGATTACGCTTATAGTTTGCATTTCATAGTTTAGGCGTAAAGTAGTTCATGCTTGACACATTGCGCGAGATCATGCATGCGCAAAGTGATCACGCTCATAGTATAGCACAATGGTTTTTGTGGAGCGTAAACTCTACATGAGCGCGAATAGGACTTTACGCATGGGAAAGCTTTGAGTGCAAAGCCTGCTTTGCGCCCTATAGTTAGAATGATAATTGACCAGTTTCACATTGAACCCTGAACAGTTGCCTAGATGTTACTAAGAGTCGGGAAAGCTCGTTAATTAGTAAAGAATAACATTTCACTAAGGTGAGTTTCTGGACCCCTTTTTACATTACTGTTTTGGGATGGTGTGCATACTTGATAAAGTGTTCAAAGTGAAGTATATGTTTTAAAGCATGAAATAGTTTGATGAAGTTTGCTAGTAAAGTGATGAAGCGTTAAGGTATAAAGTGTTCATAGTATGTATATTGTGTGGTGATAAGATAAAGGAGACTTTCACGTCTAAAGTTAACGACGGTGTCTAAAGTTAACATCGTCTCAACAACGTCTAAAGTTAATGTTGTGATCATATAAGGCGTCTAAATTTAACGTCGGTGTCTAAAGTTAACACCATGTCCAAAAGATAAGGGGCAATGCCTTTGTGGCATGCTGATGGTTATACAACTACATATAGTATATGTGCATGTTATAGTTTATAAGAAAAGTCTATGTGTTTGATGCATAGTGTAAAGTGTAACAACTCGTAAATTCGCTGTTATCTTTTTCGTTATTCCGTTTGTACCTTCCGTTTGTAAATCCGAGATTTGATTAATAGAATGGGTTATGTTTGCTAATTATATTTTATTACAGCTATATCGCATCTAATCGCTTATTAAGCGCTAATTCAACGCAAGTACAAGTAACTGTGCTACTTTAATAGCCGAGTATGTTGTCGTACAATAACCACTTGGGTGCCTTGCCCAAGTGTGTGTTTAGTGTTAGTAGAATATCGTGTTTATAAATTTAAAACTTGACTATGTGTAAAATAGACTAAAAATAACAATAAAAATATAGTACGCTTAGCACACACCAAGTTTTTGGCGCCGTTGTCGGGGACACAAGGATTTTAAGAAAGCTTAAAATCAACGGCCTAATTAATTTTTATATATTTTTCTTTTTCTTTTTAGGAAATTTTTAGTTTTTAGAAATTTGCAGATGTGCAGCACGGGCCGTGTTGGGTGAACACGGGCCGTGGCGGTGCACCACGGGGTCGTGCCCAGCTCCTCTGTAACTGGGATCCAGAAAACAAACTACTGTATCTCAACCACGGGCCGTGGTCCTTGAAAACGGGGCTGTGGTGATAAAATCTGACCCGTATCTTTTTTGTTCTAATCACAGGACTTCGAACTCAAGTACAGAAGCTGAAATCTCTACACGGTGCATGAGCTCTAGTTCTGACAAAGACATAAAAGAACCCCTAGACAAGCCCGAACGCTTTCTAAGAAAAAGGTTAAAGGCCAAAAATAAGGAGAAAGCTTCGGAGGATCAAACCACAATGGCGGATCAACGTACCCTAATGGATTACCTACGGCCCATGGTTGGTAATCTAGGAGCCACAATCAATGCACCAAACGTTGATGCTAACAACTTCGAACTAAGACCACGTCTGATTCAAATGCTCCAAAATTCCGCCACGTTTCACGGCCTTCCTGATGAAGATCCCCATTTACATATTACCAATTTTTTTTGGAAATATGCGACACATTCCGAATCAATGGAGCATCAAATGATGTTATTCGCCACCGCATGTTCCCATTTTCGTTATTCCGAATCAATGGAGCATCAAATGATGTTATTCGCCACCGCATGTTCCCATTTTCGTTAAAAGACCGAGCCAAAGCTTGGCTGAACACCCTCCCAAGTGGTTCGGTAAACACTTGGGATGAACTTGCTCAAAAGTTTCTATACAAATATTTCCCGCCCTCTAAGACCGCTAAACTAATGACAGAAATCAACACTTACTCACAAGAGGACAGGGAATCTTTGTATGAAACTTGGGAAAGGTTCAAGGAGCTCTTGAGAAAATGCCCACACCACAGCCTCGCAGTATGGCAACAAGTATCCACCTTCTATAATGGACTGTTGCCACACACGAGACAAACACTAGACTCAAGCTCCAGGGGACTCCTAGGTAATAGACGACCCCACGAAATCTACAATCAAATTGAGGAAATTGCTCAAAACAATTTTCAATGGCACACCCCCCGGGGATCAAAGTCTATTGCTCCAGGCGCCCATAAGGTTGACGAAAACACCTCATTACAAGCCCAAATCGAAGCCTTATCCTCGAAAATAAAAAATTAGAAATGACAAAAACGGCTTCGATTATGGCTTGTGAAGGGTGTGGTGGGCCACATGAGAATTGGAGTTGTATGAAAGACATGGAAAACCACACAGAAATAGTAAACTACGTAGATAACCTACCTAAACCATCGCCCCTACAGGTACCTACAACCAAGGATGGCGAAACCATCCTAACTTTGGTTTGAGGGAATAGGGGAATAGTAGTAACCAACAAAATCAAAGACCTAACTTTCAACAACAACCAAGAAACGAGGCACAAAATTTCACTCAACAACAAGGAGGCCGAGAGAGGCTTGAGGACCTCATCACCCGCCTTATTTCCGAAACCGAAAAAAACACTCGGACCGGTTCTCACAAACAGAGTCCGATATTAGAAACCAACGAGCAAGTATTCAAAACATTGAAAAACAACTTAACCAGCTCGCCCAAAATTTTTCCGAACGACCACAAGGCGCACTACCTAGTAATACCAAAACCAATCCAAACGCTCAAGTACACTTCATAACCTTAAGGAACCGAAAAATAGGTCCTGAGGAAACACCGCCACAATCCACCAACAACAATCCACACGAACAAAACACACCCACTCTTCCTAACATCAAGAAACCACTGCCACACAACATCCCGAACCAACAAAAAACCCATCACTGCCCTACCCCGGTCTTTACTTCGCCAAAAGACAGATGAGCAATTCACAAAATTCATAAACCTCCTAAAACAACTGCACATCAACCTCCATTTTGTAGAAGTCCTCACTCAAATGCTGAAATATTCAAAATTTATGAAAGACTTCCTCACTCACAAACGAAAGGTTGAAGCATTGAATTTGTAACTTAAGTGAAGAATGCTCCACTGTACTCCTCAACAAACTCCCACAAAAGAAGATCGACCCCGGAAGCTTCACCATTCCTTGCTTAATAGGGGGATCACCTGTTCGAAATGCACTAGCCGACCTAGTGGCTAGTATCAATCTCATGCCCGCATCAATGTTCAAACGACTTGGGCTAGGAGAACTAAACCCCACAAAAATGAGTATTCAACTTGCAGATAGATCAATCAAACGCCCTTAATGAATCACCAAAAATCTCTTGGTCAAAGTTGGAGAATTCGTTTTTCCTGCGACTTTGTCATGCTCGACATGGAGGAAGATGCCGAGGTTCCGCTCATCTTGGGAAGACCATTCCTCGCCACCGCTCGTGCTATAGTGGACATGAGCAATGGAAAACTGAAGCTGAGGGTGGGAGACAAAGAGATGAAGTTTGGGGTAGGGGAGAGAATTGAAGACGACCCAATCAACTACATGAAAGTCATAGACTCAAGCTTAAACGACGCAATCCACCGATGCAACATGGGGTGTAAGACATCCCACTTGAGTAATATATGACAGGTATTGGGTCGAGCCAAGGACCCTTATAAACGTGGCGCACCCCGGAGGCATTCCGCGGAACTATCCTTAGTATTAACTTAGTTTAATGTTTTCTATGTCTAGTATTACTTTTCAAAAATAAAACACACGAGAAAAGATGGAAACTACCAAAGGGACGTCAACCGCACCCCATGCATAAAAACAGTACCTTCCGACTAAATTTTCAACCTTCCAGCATTGCAGCACGAACCGTGTTCAGCCTAACACGCCCCGTGCTCAGCTTCTGCAAGAAAACGTCCAGAAACAGGTAACCGACCACGGGCCGTGTTGGCTGGCCACGCCCCGTGGTCAACTCTATGTTAAAATTGTTACTGGCACTCTGGACACGGGGCCGTGCCCGGACCACACGGGTCGTGCCCAAATGCCAGTAACACAAAAATTTGTTTTTAAACACACTTTTACGCATTTGAATCAACTGAAAATTTTATTTTTGGACACATTGAGGACAATGTGTAATTTAAGTGGGGGGGGGGGGTTAACTAACACTTTGAATTTAGCAAGTCCTAATAACAAGCCTTACACAAAACTCTATTGGAACCGCTAATCACCCCAAATCGTTTTCAAAATTTTTCATTTTTTTTTTACTTGTCTTGGTTTAATTTGGGAATAACAAGTTCTCATAAGTTATGTTTTTATAAATTTACAACCGATAGCGTCGTGATAAAAATAACCACATATGAAAAATTAAAAAAGGGGCATAACAAATCTTTTTAAAATTTGATTATGTATACTTGTTCACATTAACCCATTCCCACATTAAGTGAGTGTTGAGCCTTTATCGAGCACACATTCATACATCTTTAAACTAAATGCTCACTTTCATTTCTTGTGTGAATAGTCGCTTGGTCTTTACAACTCTAAAACTTGCCAAAACGATGCATTCCCGGTTCTTGCCAACTTAAAACCCAAGTAACTAAATGATGGAGGCATTAGGACTTAACCATATTTTTCTTCAAAACCGTTATTTTTATTTATTTTCACCCATCACTTAAAATCCCCTAGTCAACCCTTTTGAGCCTAAAACCTTTTCATTTCAAACCCATTTCTTTTAGTAAAAAGCTTGAATACCTTGAAAAAAAATTATATATATATAAAAGCTCTTCGAAGAACCAAAAAGTTCCTTCAAATCTTGTTTGAAAAACGCTTGAATAAAATAAATACGAAAAGTTTTACGATATCCGACGCTATTTACGTCTTTTGCCATGCTACTAACCACTAACCAAAAATTTCACCTACCTCTAACTCAAGCCTAAACCCTCCAAAGTCCTCTTGATACTCGCAAAGGTTTATAGTTAAAAAGGAGGAGGTTTGATCACTTGGCAAGCATATGGTAGAAGTAAGTTCCAAACCGGAATCGAGTGATATCACAAAAATACATCTTCGGCCGAGTGTTGAGTGATCCCTTGAGAAGTATGTGAACTTGTATATAAAAAAATAGAATTTTAAAGAGGCATGTTATGCCTAAATAAATAATTTTTCTTAGCAATGCTTCTCAATAAATCATGACGAATAGGAACTGTAATTAAAAAAATAAAAACATAATTTGAAAAAGAATCTTGGATTCCCGACACTCAAAGACAAGCCACAAAAACTTCTTCTCTACCTATTCCATTTGGGTGTGTAAGCCACATTTAAAGAGTTTTGCTTGAGGACAAGCAAAGATTCAAGTGTGGGGATATTTGATATACACAAAATGAATCATATAAATGACATCAATTGAGGCATAAAACTAACCCTTTTTAGTACTAAAGTTGGAAGAAAGCACATTTCTTTGTTCCTTTTGTATTTTCAGGATAAAAAGAGCTCAAACGGACAAAAGAAGCAAATAAGCAGCTAAAACCAACATAAATACAGAAAGAACGAATAGCGAGCCATGCCCGACCCCTCAGTAGCACCCCCAAAAGACAAAAACCAGATCACAGAAAACAAGCACGGGCCGTGCCCACCAGGCACGGGGCGTGGTCAGGCCTTGCACTACAAGACAAAACATTCAGAAATTTACATGCCCACCACAGGCCGTGTCTAGAGTAACACGGGCCGTGGTCAAATATAAGATTTGCAAATCTGGATAGTACAACGAGCAGTTGACCACGGGCCGTGCCCAGAGGCCACGGGTCGTGTGGGGCCCTCTGCTGACAAATGCAATTAATGAAAAAAGAGAAGGATGTTGGCCACGGGCCTCGTCCAGAGGACACGGGGCCGTGGCCGGGCTTCTGTTCAGGCTATAAATAGGGGTGCTTGGTTACCCACAAAGGCATCCCTTGGCAAACCACTTCTGTCACACCCCCACCGATGGCGGAAACATCGAGGCGGGACGAAATAGATTGCTCATCGCACATAAACTAATAGTGACAATAATTAATTAAACCGGATTTCATTTCATACTTAAATTGTCATACATTACAAGAGAAATTCAAATAAAACCATATAAATGACAAAATTTGATACAACAATAATAAACCTAACGTCTATGTGTGTATCTAGTCTCGACGCTACTTCATTTTCATAGCATCATCTTCATCAACCTGTAACATGTTTTAAATTACGAGTTCAATGCAAAAGCAAAGGCGAGTATACAAGTTTGAGCATAGCATACGTATAAGCATAAGTTTAAACAAATCCACATGGCAACTAAGTTTACATACGAGCATATACAAGGCATGGGATATTTCTAGTCAACCCTCTGTTTACGCAACTAGTATAAATAATTCAACGTGACCACACATTCACGGGTGGTGCGTTACTCCTATAGCGCTATACATGTCAAATGGAGGCTCAAAATAAGCTAATGACTATGGTATATCATACGTTCGGTCCTAGTATAAGCATAACATATGTATCAAAGCGTTCATGTTTAATGGATTGTTCGTGCAAGTAATAAAGCATAAGTTTTGTGTTGAGTTATGATAATGTAAACATGTTACACCCCAAAAGTGGTAAACGTAAAAGGGAATTCGAGTATACTCACGGTTTTGTAAGTGTTCCGATTAGCAAAGTTCGTGAAGAGTTGTATGTTGATGGGGAAACACCAAGTTATCCTACGAGAGGAAATATAAGTGCGAGTGTTGGATGTTGATGGAAGATTCGGAATTTGAAATAAAGTATAACAAAATAATATACACAAAAATAATCACTAAGGCTAGCACTCGTTTTGACACTATGAGGATACAACTTTGGTTGTTTTGGGCCCGGGCCGGTGTTTCATTTTTCCCACGGGGGAAAACGGGCCTTTTTTTGGGGGGTTTTTGAAAAAACCTTGCTACCCAAACAGGGTATTAAATTTATTTTAATGCCCTTTGAAAACTTTTTAAGGAAAAAAAAGGGGGCCAACAAAATTTTGGTTTAATTGGGGAAATTTTTAAAAATTTAATAAAACAAAAAATATAATTTAAGTTAATATTTTTTTGTAAATTTTGAAAAATGTATTTATTTTTAAAAGGAAAATTTTTAAACCCCCAAAAATGAAAAAAATTTTTAAAATTCCCCAAGTTTGGGTTTTTGGTTATAAATAATAATTTAAATTTAAACCAAAAAACAAATAGTAAAAACTTGGGGTTTTCAAAAAAAATTTATTTTATTCCCCCAATTTTGTTTTTTGGGGATAATTTTTGTTTTTTAAAGGGGCTATTTATCTAACTCAAAAACATTTTTTTAAAATTTTTTTTAAATTTTATTTTTAATTTTAAATTTTAAATAAAAAAAAAATTTTTAAAAAAATTTTTTAACTTTTTTCCTTTTGGGAACCTTGCCTTTTTAAAACCGTTACCTTTGGGTTTAAAAAATTTTGCAACATAATTTTTCGAAAAAATCCCTAAAAAACGCCAGTTTACCAAGTTATTTTAAAACCCAATTTTTTTGGGTTTTTAAAAATTTTTTCCCCAAAAAAAAAAAATTTTTAATTTAAAAACCCCAAAAAATTTTTTTTTTAAAAAAAAGGGGTTTTAAATTTTGTTCCCCCGGGGCTTTCCCTTTTAAAAGTTGGGGAACCGGACCGGGGGGTTTTAATTTTTTGGGCATTTTTTTCCCCCCGGGGGAAAACTGTGGGCCTAATTTGGAAAATTTTAGGGTTTTTTTTCCCCCAAAGGGGGGTTAAGTTTTTTGGGACCGGGTTTTTCCTTTTTAAAAAAAAGGGGAAATTTTTTTTTTCCCGGGGAAAAAATGTGGGGGTTAAGGGAAAAATTTTTTGGGAAAAGGGGTTTTTGTTTCCAGGGGGAAAGGGGGTTTTTTGGGGTTTTGGGCCCGTTTTTTTCCCCGAAAAACCCTTTTTAATAATTTGCAAAAACTTTTCTTTAAAAAAAAAAATTTAAAACCCAAAAACTTTTTTTTTGTTTAATTATTGGGTTTTTAACAAATTATAAGAAATTAAAAGGGGAATTGAAAAAAAAATTTTGGGGAAAAAATAAAAAGGGGAAGTTTTTTTAAGAACCCCCAAAGGGGTCCCCGTTTTTTTTTGGGGTTGATTCCCGGGGTTTTAAAAAAATTTGTTTTAAATAAAAAATTTAAAATTTGGAAAAAGGGGGATTTTTTTTATGGGAAAATTGGGGTTGGGTTTGGATTTTCAACCTTAAAAAAGGTTTTTTTAAAAATTAAAATTTTTTTGGGGAAAAAAAAAAATAAGTCGTGGGGGGGGTTTTGTTTTGGGGTGGGGGGTTTGGTTTTGGGGGGAATTTTGGTTTCCTGGTTAAAATAAAAAAACCCCCCGAGGAAATTCCCCCGGGTTTTTGTTAACCCCCGGGTTTTTCCCCCGGAAATTTTTTTAAAATTATAAAAAAAATTCAAAACCCCCTTTTTAAAAAAAAGGGGAAAATTTCTCAAAAGGGGCCAAAGGGTTCCCATTTTTGGGGAAAACCCCCAAGGGGAATTGGGTCTTTTTCCTAGTTTCTTTTAATTTCAACCGCACCCCGGGGGTTAAAAAAGGTTTTTCGGGGGGGAATTTGGAATCGTGTTAGAAAAGGGGTGCAAAACCCCCGTACTTTAAAAAAAAAGGGAAAAACCAAAATTTTAATTCCAAATTTCGCTTTTCCCCGGGTTTTTCCGGAAGGGGGCGCCGGATTTGGGAAAAATTTTCCCCATTTTTTTAGGTTTTAAATTTTTTCCCCAATTTTTACAAACAAAAAGTGGGGGGGGTTTTTTGGGAAAAAAAAAGCCCGGGGGTTTTCCCTGCCCCCGGCAAATTTTTCGGCAAAAAATAAATTTTTTTCCCCCAAAATTTTTTTAAAATAGATTTTAAAATTTAAATTTTTTTTCCCCTTAATAGTTAGGTTTAAAAAAAGGGGGTTAAAATTTTTGGGCTTTAAAAATTCCCCCAAAATTTTTTTTGGGGGGGATTTGGGTAAAAAAACCGGGGGTTTGGGGGTTTAAATTTTAGGGTGTTTAATTGGGGGAAAAAAAAATTCCCCTTTTGGAAACCCCCCCTTGGGGGTTTTCCCCCCTTTCCTGGGGTCTTAAAACCCCAAAAAATTTTAAGAATATACAATAAGTTAAATAAAAATTAATAAAAAAAAAAAACTTTTGGGGGGGGAAATTCGGGGTTTTTCCAATTTTAAATTTTTCCAAAAAAAAAATTTTTATTTTGGGAAACCCCTTTTTTTGGGGGTTTAAAAATTTTTATTAAAAAAAAATTTTGGGGTTTTTAACCTTGTTTGAAGTTTTTTTTGGGGTTTTTGAACCCCCACAAGGGTTGTAAAAAAGGGAAACATTTGTAATTTTGATTAAATTAAAAAACTTTTTTAAAAAAAAATTTTAAAGGGCAAAAATTTTTATTTGGGGCCCTTTTAAAATTTTTGGGCCATTTTTTTCCCAAAATAAAAATTTTTAACCCCCCTTTTGGGGTTTTTCCCGGGGGGTTTTTTTTAAAACCCTTTTTTAAAAAAAAGAAGTAGTAGAAGTGAAGTTCTGTCATTTTTGTTTTTTGAAGTAATTTGAGGGGGCCTATGATTTTCGGGGGTTTTTGGGAGAGTTTTGGAGTTTTTTAAAATGTTGCAAAAGGGGGGAAGGAGGCTAGATTAAGTGGTATTTTTAGGGATTAATTATTTTTTTAAAATTGGGGAGAAAATTTAAAAATTATTTTTTTGGTTGATTATTAAAAAAAAAAACCAATTTTAAAAAGGGGCAAACATGCTTTTTGGGGCGGGGTGAAATCAGCCAAAAATTTTTTCGGCTTTTTTTTTTTTGAAAACCCCTTTTTATATTGGGGTTATTTTTGTTGAAGCTAACTTGGGTTATGATAAAAAAAATTTTTTAAAGGGTGTTTAATTAATAAAGAAAACCCCAAAGGGAAATGCCCCCCCAAACCCATAAAAAAAAATTAAAACAGGGTTTGGCACGGGGAAAAAAGGGTTTTTTCCCCAAGAGATTCCTTAAAAATTTTTTAAAAAAAAAATAAATCAACATTTAACACCCTTTTTTTTTTAAATTTATAAATTTTCCTTTTTAAAAAATAAATTTCTTTTCCCAAAAATCCCTTAAACAAAAAAACTGATCCCCCAATTTTTCCCCCAGTTTTAAAAACCCCCTTTTGGAAAAATAAACAAAAAAAAACTAAACTAAATACGAAAAACCCCCCCCCAAGCACCCCCGGAACAAAAAATCATCATCCTTTTACATTTTTTTAAAAATTTTCAAGTAAATTTCCCTTTAAAGGGGAAAAAGGTTTAAAATACAGTTTTAAGTATTCGGCAGAATCGAGAAAGCTTTGGCGAAATAATCAAAAATAACATCATAAAACCCCCAAAAAAAATTCACACAGATTTAAAATGGGGTTTTTTTCTCATGCTTTTCCCCTGAGAAGGTTTTTTGCGCCCCCTCCAAAAATAACCCCGTGGGGGGTAAGCCCACTATAGTACCATACTAGCAAAGGGGGGCAAGTTAACGAAAAAAAAATCCTAGTCCCCCTGTTTCTAGCTTTTACTTTTTTGAGTATATAAAAAAAAATTATTCGCGTGTGTTTTAAAAATTTTGTTTTTTGAAGGTTTTTGTTTTTTGGGAAAAGTATGTAACCCCCAAAAAGGGCGTTAAAGCGAAAATGGTCAAGTATACTCACTCTGGGTGCGTTTAGGTAAGAGTTCGGGATCTGAGGAGAGTCGAGAAGAGCACTGTATCAGCCTGCATACGCGAACGGAAGTGCATCAGTCTCCGAAAAGCTGAAACGGTTAAGTCTTGGTTGGGCAGTAGCCAAGTTCGGGCGAACTTGTGTGTGAACACACAAGTTCGGGCGAACTTGTATGATTTTGCTGATTTTTGGTGCCAAGATCGGTTGAACTTGGTAAGATTCTTAGGAATTTTGTCAAGTTCGGGCGAACATGTAAGAACCTCTTACTAGGAAGACAAGTTCGGGCGAACTTACTTGATTTCTTGGGAAATTAGGCAAGTTCGAGCGAACTTGTGAGGAAATTTGATGAAGTTGACTCAAGTTCGGTCGAACTTGACCTGTTGTGCTGAGGATTCTCGAGCGAACTTGATGTTTTTCGGGTCCAAAATCTTGCATTTTCACGTCGTTTGCTGAGTAAAATCGAGTGTTCATCCCTCCAACCTGTGCTACTGAGAGAGGTCTTTTAGAGCTGTTTTAGCCGTTTTACAAAAGCGTGGGCTAATCCGGGCGAACTCAGGGTTCGTTCGGATTAGTACGGCTTGTGTAAACCAACATAAACGTCCTTGTGCTTCCAGATCTGGGATCTTGAATGATAGATGCTTCGTTTCATAACAGAAAATGAACAAAACATCATCAAAAGTTCATATCTTGTGTAGAAATCAATGGTTTTCAAAGGTATTTCTCAGATCTATCACTTACAAGCCGAGATCTTGCAGATCTCGTGTTTGGGAAGTCTCTACTATCGCCAAACGCACTCGTATTGTGTAGACTAAGCTTAAAACAGAAGTTTTTTTGAAGAAAAAGATGAAGGTTTTCGTAAAAGAATGAGTTTTGATGAAAACGAAGGCTATGCCTTGTGCCAAAATCGTTGTAAACCTTTGTAGATCGTTGATAAATGTTGTTGCATGGAATCGGGTTGATTCTTACTTAGAACATGAAGGTTTCAGGTTTTGAGAGCTCTGGGCGAACTTGCAGCAAGTTCAAATGAGAGGGATGAGCTTGGTATTTATAGGAGAAGGCAAAATGAGAGCTGATGGAGACCAAGTTCGGTCGAACTTGCATGAGATTCATGCAAGTTCGGGCGAACTTGCTAGATTTTCAAGAGAATTCAGTCAAGTTCGAGCGAACTTGAGGTTAAAAAGGGGAATTTGTTTTGGCCAGTCAAGTTCGGCCGAACTTGGTGTCACCAAGTTCGAGCGCCACCAAGTTCGGCCGAACTTGGCCCAATGTTGGGTTTTCTTCATTTGTTTCGCGTTAAGTGTTCGTTTGGTTATTTGGTTTGCATTAGATAGATATATTGAGCGTTAGATTAAAACGTTAAGCGTTATAGTTGATATAGTAATGCGATTTAGCGATTCGAGAGTGCGAGAGCGATGCGATAACGAGCGTAAACATAACCACAAACACACGTAACACATAAATAATATAAAACCACATAAATAATTGCGATTTGCGATGCGATGAAATTAGCGATGCGATTTTATTTAGCGATTAGATGCGATAACAACGTACAACACCATAATTAATTAACATAAACTTTATTATTAACCGAATCTCGGATTACAAAAGAAGTACAGCGATAAAAACAAGGAAAAAGATAACAACGAATTTCCGAGTTGTTACAGAATGTAATTCATCAACTTTACGTTGATGTTATTATGTTGTTGTTATTATTATTATTATTATTATTTATTATTATTATTATTATTATTATTATTATTATTATTATAATTACTATTATTACTAACCATGTATTTAATAGTTAACAAGCATGTATAAGTTATGAGTACCAGTATGTCGAGTATCGGTTGCGCGTGTGCATTTGAGATTGGTAACGTATAACCCGAGTATTGCGACACGTATAAGCATGTATAAAAAAAATATAGTATTCCATATAAAAGATTCATTTCATTACGATCAAAGTCTCATATTTACAAGGCTTGAAACGAAATATAATTACAAAGGAAACAAGTTTCCAAAAATAGAGTTGCAAGACAAGCTTTCTAATTAAGGAAAAGTATGAAAAAGCCGGCGTTACAGTCCCCTCTGCTTTAGGAAATTTCGTCCCGGAAAATTTTGGAAGATGCAACGAAGAGATGCGGATACTTAGTCTTCATATCACTCTCGAGTTCCCAAGTAAATTCGGGGCCACGTTTTCCTTCCCATTGAACCTTAACAACAGGAATTCGACTGCGCCTTAATTGTTTGATTCCTCGGTCCATGATTTCGATTGGTTTTTCCACAAAATGAATGTCTCGTTGATTTGAAGATCTTCAAGTGGGACTTGAAGTCCTCCTTCAACTAGACATTTCTTGAGATTTGAAACATGAAAAACCGGGTGAACGTTGTTGAGTTCTTGAGGTAGGTCCAGTCGATACGCAACCTTGCCAATCCTTTCGAGAATCTTGAAAGGACCTACATAGCGAGGAGCGAGTTTACCTTTATTACCAAATCGAACAACTCCCTTCCAAGGGGATACCTTGAGAAGTACATGATCACCAACATTAAATTCCAGGGGTTACGTTTTCTGTCAGCATAACTCTTTTGTCGGGTTCGAGCTTTGAGGAGGTTATAACGGATTTGTAAGATCTTGTCCGTTGTTTCTTGTATCAGTTCTGGACCGGTGATTTGAGAGTCTCCGATCTCGTGCCAACAAATAGGTGAACGACACTTACGACCATACAATGCTTTAAATGGAGCCATTTGAATGCTAGCGTGATAACTGTTATTGTACGAGAATTCTACCAATGGTAAGTGCGAATCCCAGTTGCCGCCAAAGTCGATTACGCATGACCGAAGCATATCTTCCAAAGTTTGGATAGTGCACTCGGTTTAACCGTCAGATTGAGGATGGAAGGCGGTGCTAAGGTTAAGACGGGTGCCAAGGGCAGATTGAAACGTTTGCCAAAGGCGGGAGGTGAAACTAGCATCGCGATCGGAATGATGTCAATGGAGTACCATGATGACTAATGATTTCATCCGTGTAGATACGGGCCAATTTCTCGACTTTGTAATCTTCACGAATGGCAAGGAAATGAGCAGACTTGGTCAGTCGATCAATGATAACCCAGATGCTGTCGTGACCAGACGATGTACGAGGAAGCTTGGTAATGAAATCCATAGCAATACTCTCTCATTTCCAGACGGAATTTCTGGTTGTTCGAGTAAGCCAGAGGGGCGTTGATGTTCAGCTTTCACCTTAGAACAAGTAAGGCACTTGGAGACATAAAGAGCAATATCCTTCTTTATTCCAGGCCACCAATAGGATGTACGAAGATCATGGTACATCTTCTCAGCGCCAGGATGAATGGAGTATCGGGATTCCATCAAGGTGGTTTGAAGGTTAAGACGATTGGGAATCCAAATGCGATCATGGTAGTAAAGGATACCATCAGGTTTAGCTGCGAGTGGGTTTTCGACTCCACAATTTAACTCGTTATCGAGGTTACCCTCGTTAATGACGGCAAATTGCGCTTGGCGAATTAGCTCATGAAGTTTTCCCACGATTTGGTGACAACGAACACTCTTGACATGAGTTTTACGACTCAATGCATCGGCTACAACATTCGCCTTGCCAGGATGGTAGCGAATGTCATAGTCGTGGTCGTTTAACAATTCTACCCAACGACGTTGACGCATGTTGAGTTCCTTTTGATCAAAGATATGTTGAAGGCTCTTGTGGTCGGTGAAGACCGTACACTTAGTACCATAAAGGTAGTGTCGCCAAATCTTTAATGCAAAAACAACTGCACCAAGTTCAAGGTCATGCGTAGTATAGTTTTTCTCATGTATTTTGAGTTGTCTCGACGCGTAAGCGATAACCTTGTCCCGTTGCATAAGAACGCAACCAAGACCTTGGTTTGAAGCATCGCAATACACGACGGAATCGTCGTTTCCATCAGGGAGGGTAAAGATAAGAGCATTACAGAGCATGCCCTTGAGAGTTTGAAAAGATTCCTCTTCTTCGGGACCCCAAACAAAAGGTTTATCTTTTTGGGTCAAAGACGTTAAAGGAACGGCAATCTTGGAGAAGTTTGAGATGAAACGGCGATAATACCCAGCTAGGCCAAGAAACGAACGAATTTCAGAAGGAGATTTAGGTGCAATCCAATTATTCACAGCTTCTATCTTTGCGGGTCAACGTGAATACCGAGTTCATTGACGATGTGACCAAGGAATTGAACCTCTTTTAGCCAAAATTCACACTTGGAGAATTTGGCATAAAGACGTTCGGTTCGCAAAAGCTGAAGGATAAGTTGCAAATGTCGCCCATATTCTTCTTTCGTCTTGGAGTAGATGAGAATATCGTTGATGAATACGATTACGAATTGATCGAGATAAGGTTTACACACTCGGTTCATTAGGTCCATAAATACTGGAGGCGCGTTGGTCAAACCAAACGGCATGACTACGAACTGTAGTGTCCATAACGTGTGCGAAAGGCAGTCTTAGGTACATCTCCCTCAAAAACTCGAAGTTGATGGTAGCCAGAACGGAGGTCGATTTCGAGAAACAAGTCGCACCTTGAAGTTGATCAAAGAGATCGTCAATACGAGGAAGTGGGTATCGGTTCTTGACTGTAAGTTTATTGAGTTCACGATAGTCAATGCACATCCGAAAAGACCCATCTTTCTTCTTGACGAACAAAACGGGAGCGCCCCAAGGGGAAGTACTAGGGCGTATAAAGCCTTTATCAAGAAGCTCTTGAAGTTGGCTAGATAGCTCTTGCATCTCCGAGGGTGCTAAACGATAAGGAGCTTTCGCAACAGGAGTTGCGCCAGGGATGAGGTCAATACGAAAGTCAACAGAACGAGGAGGCGGAGGACCAGGAAGATCCTCTAGAAAGACATCAGGGAAATCACAAACAACCGGAACGTCGCTCACGCTCGGGCCTTTGTCTTTCTTTTCCACAACATGGGCCAGAAAGGCAAAGTACTCCTTGCACAAATATTTTTTTTCTTGGATACACGACATAAGCTTAAGACCCTTAGAAGGTTTCTCGCCATAGACGTGTAAGGATCGTTGTTAGGAAGAGGAAGGCGAATGAACTTTTCCGAACAAACAACTTCGGCACGAACTTGCTTAAGCCAATCCAGCCTACTATGACATCGAAACTACCCATTTGCATAGGTATGAGGTCGATTGAAAACGTATGATCGTGTAGAATCAAGGAACAATTAGAAAGGATAGAATCAACAGAGACGGTTTTACTATTTGCGACTTCGACAGCGAAAGGATTAGGCAATTTGGAAGGACGCACTTAAGTAAAGGTTCAAATTCAGTCGAAACAAAACTTTTGTCGACGCTAGTATCAAATAGACATGAAGCATAAACATGGTTAATAAGGAACGTACCAGTGATAACGTCGTTTGAACTTTGAGCCTGAGCGTTGGTGAGGGCAAATACTCTTCCGCGTGCCGGTTGAGGCTGTTGCTGCTGCTGAGGCTGCTGGTTGACGTTGCGCTGAGGGCAAACGTTGGCAAGATAGCTCGGGTCACTGCACTAGAAACATGCTCGCACAGGAGCATTTTGAGGTTGGGTTTGAGGTTGAGCAGGGTTAGGCATGAGGGCTTGAGGTTGAGTGTTTTGGGGTTGCGGGAAGTTGCGGCAACGGTTAGCAAAGTGCCCAAACCTTTGACATTGGGCACACTTGCGGCATGGGGTACCAATAGGATGATGGCGTAAACAGGTAGTACACTGGGAATGAGACCCAGCGTAGCCCTGCCTTGGCTGATCAGGGTTAGCAGGGGTGATGGCTGCAACAGTTTGGATGGGTTGAGGGTTTGGCGGAGTAACAACCGCACAGTTTTGACTAGAAGCCTTCCGCTTCTTGTTCTTGGGGTTGTTGTTGCTTCTGGGGGGTTTGGATGAGGGTTCAACGGTGGCAGGTTTGGCGGTGGCTTGGTGCGCGCTTTTCAGCGAGGCCTTTGCGGCATTCTTGCGCTCGACCTGGTTGCTGTTAAGGCGAGCAGCCAAGCGGTAGGTTTCCTCGATAGTCGCTGTGAAAGCAGCTTCCACGAGGTTCATGAAAGAATCGGTAGGCAATGGATGTATTTGTTGATAGCCTTTTTAGTGGTATCAACTTGGCTAGGACAAAGGATGCTAAGCTGATTGAAGCGTTGGGTTAAACCATCATTATCATCCCCATTTTGCTTGAGGTACCAGAACTCGTGTTCCAGCTTCCTAAGCTCGTGAGGAGGGAAAACTCGTCCCTCATGATCTTCTTCAGCTCGGCCCATGGTAACACATGGGCGGCATCGTCCCCTCTTGTGCTACGTTCGGAGGTCCACCACTCGAGAGCCCTCGAGCGGAACACCCCCGTGGCGTTTTCGGTACGCAAGTCATCGGGGCAGCCACTTTGGCGAAAAGGTGATCTCCATGGCTTCAAACCAAGTCAACAGAGCGGTCGCGCCATCATTACCTGTGAACTCCAGAGGTTTGCAGGCAACAAATTGTTTGAAGAGGAATGGTGACTTAGGCTTTCAACCTTGGAGTCCACGGAGCCGTGCAGCGATTCGGTGTTGGATTGGATCTTGCTGACTATGTCGGGTATAACTCGGTCCATTTGGTCGGCCATTTGTTCAGTGACGAGGTTCACGAGTTCTTGCTTGGAGATGAGCGGGAACCCTTCTTGGCTTTCTTGTGGTCATCGGATGAGTTTGGAGAAGACATCTAGGGTTAAAATAGAAAGGAAAAGGATGAGACTTGATCATAATGTAAAAGTAAGTTTTGCATGTATAAGCACGGATAGTTCACGTATGTTGCATGTATTTAACGGGTATTCAACATGTATTCAATAAGCATAATCACGTATGAATGCGTATAAAGAGTATAAATTTAGTTGGTTCATGAGGATTATTATTTTTTTTATTGCGATAAACGTGCGAATTGTGTAACCGTTTCAAATGAACAAGGTAACAAATTTAAAATCACATAAAAATTGATAACATAAAAGATTGGCTCAATAAAACATAGTATTATTTCGGGTAGAGAAACGTCGACTATTCCAAAGTGGTTCATAAGATCTTTCGAGTTAGGGAACATGCTTTGGCCTAATAGGTAAAATACTCTCGTCGAAAAGCGATTAACGGTATTTTACCCTTCCAGTTACTACATGTCCCTAGTCGATCGAAAATTCGAGACTTTGGCGAGATTGAAAATCGAGGAACGGGACTAGTTGACAAGGTGCGGGTTTCACCCCTAACTTGACAACATCGTACCCTAAGTGTGGTTTGCTTCTTACTAAACGAGGAGCATATTCCGAATCGTTTGTAAAATCCACTAGAGTATGAAATGGAAGCTTTCCATCAAGGTGTGGATGCCACTCCAAACTTGTTGTGTAACTTCGTGAAAAATCGAATAGCGGAATGAGGGATTTCACCAAAAATTGTAGGTCATTGGACCTATTTTAGTGCAAGTCACCTTGTTTGTTTTACGAGTATCTTCAAGCTTTCAAGTGTATTGTATAAAATGTCTTAGGAAAGACATTATGTATGTATAAGACCAAAAGATAAGGAAAGAAGCAATGAGGAAGAATAAAGTTTTAAGCATGATAATAGAATGGTCAAAACGGGAAGCTTAAACTATAGACTAGGTCAAACATGGCAATTCTACCTAATTCCCTGTAGTTATGGCTCTGATACCAATCTGTCACACCCCAACCGATGGCGGAAACATCGAGGCGGGACGAAATGGATTGCTCATCGCACATAAACTAATAGCAACAATAATTAATTAAACCGGATTTCATTTCATACTTAAATTGTCATACCTTACAAGAGAAATTCAAATAAAACAATATAAATGACAAAATTTGATGCAACAATAATAAACCTAACGTCTATGTGTGTATCTAGTCTCGACGCTACTTCATTTTCATAGCATCATCTTCATCAACCTGTAACATGTTTTAAATTACGAGTTCAATGCAAAAGCAAAGGCGAGTATACAAGTTTGAGCATAGCATACGTATAAGCATAAGTTTAAACAAATCCACATGGCAACTAAGTTTACATACGAGCATATACAAGGCATGGGATATTTCTAGTCAACCCTCTGTTTACGCAACTAGTAATAATTAACGTGACACATTCAACGGTGTGCGTTACTCCTATAGCGCTATACATGTCAAATTAGCAAAGTTCGTGAAGAGTTGTATGTTGATGGGGAAACACCAAGTTATCCTACGAGAGGAAAAATAAGTGCGAGTGTTGGATGTTGATGGAAGATTCGGAATTTGAAATAAAGTATAACAAAATAATATACACAAAAATAATCACTAAGGCTAGCACTCGTTTTGACACTATGAGGACCCATTTGGTTCATATGATTTCATAGGTTAACACCTATTAGAAACGCAACGAGGAACTAAACACTTTGGTGACCTAACTTAGTAGCTTGACGAATAACTATTTGGTCATCATCAAGGGTTCGGTTTTTAGGGATTTTATATAGTTTATATAGTACAAGTATATATATTATATAGTCAAGTAGGAGGTGGGAGGATTAATCGTCTACTTAAGACCTCGTGTAGATTCATATAAGTCATGCATGAGGTAGGAAGATGAGTCTTCCATTTAGGTACCTCTTGGGTATTCACCACTACACATGTTGTCATTGATAACACGGAGGGTCAAGAATATACAATAAGAATGAAATAAAAAGTATAACTAATCTAGGAAAAACATCAAGTAGTGTGTGGATTTCTGTGAAGGATAGCCCAAACTAGTCCAAATATCACACATTCAACAAGATTAACTTGGACACTACTTGTCGGTGTAAAGCCTAGTTAAAAACAGAAAGTTTGTGAGGTTTTAACCTCTAGTTTGACATGTCCCAACCTTGTTTTTAAGCCTAAACAACCACTAGTAGTGTTGTAAGCATTCGGACATAGGTGTGAGATGAGTTAGACTCAAGTTAAACAAGTTTAACAAAGTTTGAATGAAAACAAAAAGTTTTCTTGCACTTTGGGCCTTATTTGGTTGATGTTCCAGCCTTGGTTTTCCATGGAAAATATGGGATACATACCTAAGGTTATTCCGAGTGCTAAGAAGAAAGAATCAATGAAAAAGAAGTAGTAGAAGTGAAGTTCTGCTCACTTTTGTAACTTGAAGTAATTCTGATGTGCTACTGATTTTCAGCTGAGTTTGAGAGAGTTTTGAGAGTATTTTAGTGTTGCAAAAGTGGGAAGGAGGCTGAGATTAAGTGGTATTTTTAGGGATTTAATTAGGGTTTAAGTTGGTGAGCATTTAAGATAGTTTGTTGGTTGATTATTATAAAAAAACAATTAAAACAGACTACACATGCTGTTTGGTCGCATGGCTGAAATCAGCCACATTTATCTTGCTTATTTTTTGTGACATGCCTTATATAAATTAGATGTATATTAGTTGAACCTAACATGAGGTTATGATAAAATAAGTTAATGGGTGTTTAATTAATAAAGAGAACAAATGGGAAACACCATAAAAGCTGCTGATCGAGATGGTTGTTGTCCCTTTTTTTTTTTTTTTATTCTTCTTTTTTTATAGTAATAAATGAATGTAATTCATCAACTTTACGTTGATGTTATTATATTATTAATTATTATTATTATTATTATTATTATTATATACTAACCATGTATTTAATAGTTAACAAGCATGTATAAGTTATGAGTACCAGTATATCGAGTATGGTTGCGCGTGTGCATTCGAGATTGGTAACGAATAACCCGAGTATTGCGACACGTATAAGCATGTATAAAAAAATATAGTATTCCATATAAAAGATTCATTTCATTACGATCAAAGTCTCAGATTTACAATAGCTTGAAACGAAATACGATTACAAAGGAAACAAGTTTCCGAAAATAGAGTTGCAAGACAAGCTTTCTCATTAAGGAAAAGTATGAAAAAGCCGGGCGTTACAACTTCTCTCTCACTTTGCCACCACTCCACCACCACTACAACACCAACACTCACCACCATAATCCATCTTTCATCTTTAGAGTGTGTAGTAGTCTCGGGATCCAAGATAGATTGTAAGGGTTCTTGTCAAACAATGGCCATGCTTGGCTAAATTCCTTACATCACTTGGTGAAGACTAATTTAGTTTTTAATCTTTCGGCATTTTTTATTTGGGTTTGTATTAATGACTTTAATAACTAGTTTCTTATGTTGAAAGTGAATTTTCTTAACCATTTCTTCATTATGTCATTGATTTGCTCATTCGTGTCTTTACGGTCTATATAAAGCGCGTTAACTACTTGGAAGGGGGTTAGAAGGGTGGTTTGGTAAAATTCTTGTCTCGTTCAGTGTATGGATCCTGCGAGGACTTGGTTCAAGCCTATTAGGGCCCCCTTCAATGCTCAACGGGTATTGGATGGCGGGGGCGCGAATGGCTTGAACCCCTCATATGTAAACTACTATTAATATTTTAAACCGGCTACTTGGGATTGTATCCCTGCTAACTCAAACCACTTAGCCGAGGGTAACGTCACCTTCAAAAGAGGGCCTACCACTTTTTGCAATAATAACTTACTTATCTCTTCCAATATTCCGACCTTTTGGGATTGTATCCCTGCTGACTCAAACCACTGGGTTGAGGGTAACGTCACCTTCAAAAGAGGGGCCTACTACTATAACTAAATAATCTCTTAAAAAATCCGAAAGTGCGAAAACTATCAAAGGATACATAAAGGACAAGTTAGAACCAAGTGATTCTATCTTGTCTATTTGTATTTCATTTTATTTTCTTTAACTTTTTATTTATCTTTATGTTTTTAAAACTTTTATCAAGAAGTTAGATTGATTAGACGTTGACGATAAACCGGTATTAAAAGCTCTTGTGTCCTTGGACGATCTCAGTATCTTACCAACGCTATACTACGCTCACGATGGGTGCACTTGCCCAGGTGTGTGTTTAGTGTTAGTAGAATATCGTGTTTATAAATTTAAAACTTGACTATGCGTAAAATAGACTAAAAATAACAATAAAAATATAGTACGCTTAGCACACACCAGCAAGCTGATTCTCATCATCTATATCTTTGTATCTAGAGAGAGAATGTTCATTTCATGTTGTTTCCTAGTCGGGTTTTCAAGAGGGTTGAAGCAAAACATTAAAGGATCATTCACGATCCAATATCAAGCAAGAAATGGATGTATTGGATTAGTTTTAGTGGGTTTTCTAGCTTCAAGCTCGGTGTCAATTCAACAAGTTAAAGGTAATGAAAACTCATCTAGATCTCGTTGCTCGTGAAAATCTATGTATGGAAACACAACCTATGTCAATTTTCAAAGCATTTGAATCCAAAAAGTTAGCATCTTTATTCGTTTTTAGATCTGGAATCCATAGGTGCCATAAAAGTTGAGATCTAGGGTTTCTTCGTCAATCGGGTACTTTGCATCCCTCAGTCTGCGTGTCCTTTGCGCATGGGCATAGTATAGATTACGCTTATAGTTTGCATTTCATAGTTTAGGCGTAAAGTAGTTCATGCTTGACACATTGCGCGAGATCATGCATGCGCAAAGTGATCACGCTCATAGTATAGCACAATGGTTTCTGTGGAGCGTAAACTCTACATGAGCGCGAATAGGACTTTACGTATGGGAAAGCTTTGAGTGCAAAGCCTGCTTTGCGCCCTATAGTTAGAAGATAATTGACCAGTTTCACATGTGAACCCGGAACAGTTGCCTAGATGTTACTAAGAGTCGGGAAAGCTCGTTAATTAGTAAAGAATAACATTTCACTAAGGTGAGTTTCTGGATCCCTTTTTACATTACTGTTTTGGGATGGTGTGCATACTTGATAAAGTGTTCAAAGTGAAGTATATGTTTTAAAGCATGAAATAGTTTGATGAAGTTTGCTAGTAAAGTGATGAAGCGTTAAGGTATAAAGTGTTCATAGTATGTATATTGTGTGGATATAATATAAAGGAGACTTTCACGTCTAAAGTTAACGACGGTGTCTAAAGTTAACATCGTAGTCTCAACGACGTCTAAAGTTAATGTTGTGATCAGATAAGGCGTCTAAATTTAACGTCGGTGTCTAAAGTTAACACCATGTACAAAAGATAAGGGGCAATGCCTTTGTGGCATGCTGATGGTTATACAACTACATATAGTATATGTGCATGTTATAGTTTATAAGAAAAGTCCATGTGTTTGATGTATATTGTAAAGTGTAACAACTCGTAAATTCGCTGTTATCTTTTTCGTTATTCCGTTTGTACCTTCCGTTTGTAAATCCGAGATTTGATTAATAGAATGGGTTATGTTTGCTAATTATATTTTATTACAGCTATATCGCATCTAATCGCTTATTAAGTGCTAATTCAACGCAAGTACAAGTAACTGTGTTACTTTAATAGCCGAGTATGTTGTCGTACAATAACCACTTGTGCCATCACATCGCTTATCTCATCGCATCGCAAAACGCAGTTAATTATGTGGAATTATGTTTTATGTGTATTATGTTTGTTTATGTTATGGTTTACTATCGCTAAAACGCTCGCACGCTCACGTAACTCGCTCTCTCTCAAAGCAATGGTAATATAACGCTTAACGCTTCGCTAAGACGCTTAATATAACTATTTAATACAAACCGAATAGCCAAACAAACTCCTAACGCGAAATAAACGAACAAAACTTAGTCAATAGGCTCAGACTTGGTAACGCCAATTCGACGAACTTGATCAATGGCCAACCACAAAATTATCAGCAGGACAAGCAAGTTCGCCCGAACTTGTGCCAAGTTCGCTTGGAAATGGGACAAGTTCGCCCGAACTTGATCTCACCAGCTCACTTTCAGCCCTCACCTATAAATACTCAGCTTCTCTTCTCATTTGAACTTGCTGCAAGTTCGCCCGAAACTTCCCGAAACTGAAAACCTCTTATTTCCAAGTAAGAATCAACCCATTTTTTTTAAAAATCATCATCATCATACTCAGTAAATCCTACCAATAGCAAAGCTAAGGTAGGGTCCGAGGAGGGTAAGATGTAGACAGCCTTACCTCTACCCCATATGAATAGAGAGGCTGCTTCCATGAGACCCCCCGGCTCGATAGTAGTTTTGCATCAAGCCTTGGACATAAGGCACATAACACTCAGCAATTGGACAAAAGCCGATTAGTGCATGTACCCCCTTGTCTTTCGGCAATCAAACACCACCACATGATGCATGATTAACCGTCCCTCGCTTTTTAACGTTATTTTCACGAAATTAATAAAATAACATAAACTAATGCACTTTCACTTTTGCCCCCCGGGGGCCCACACATATATACATTATATACCATACCGCAAGCGGGCATAAATATATATTTAAAATATTAAATTAAAATCATATAAATAACAGGCTTGTTAAGGCTCATGAATCAACTCAAACTCAGGCTCATTCACTAAAAAGCTTATTTTTAGGCTCGAGCTTGTTTAACCTCTGCTCGTTTTAAAAAAAAAATCTTAAGTAATTCAACTTGTTTACACCCTTCAAGATAAATATAGCATAAGTTCTAGGATGGAGAGATGGAAAGAGATGCTAATGATGACGCCAAGCCACCAATCTAGGATGAATATAACAAGGGACCAAACCAATTTGATATAGGTTTAAATTAATAAAATATACGATATAAACATTAATACCCTATGTAGGTTTACCAATAGTTTCTTTTTTCCCTTATGCAACATGTAATATATATTTATAACCCATTTAGCTTATAACCTACAAATATAACACGTTCTAGCTTAGAATTACTATTAGGTAACGTTTGGTATGCGGGAATGGAAGACGTAATGGAATTGACCATTACAATGGAATGAAAAAAGACACGTTTGATTGGTCGATGAAATGGATAAAACATTACCTAGGCCATTCCATTCCATCTAAATCTTTCGCCAACTAATTCCCGTGTCCCCCCACCCCCTTCTTTTTTTTTTTTTTTTGATTCCGTCCGCAATGGTTATGATATTCTCTTTTTTGCCCCATTCCTTGCGATTTTCCCTCCTCTAAAATTAATCCATGATTTCATATCCTATAAACAAGGAAGAGATCAGTATCAAGAATTATTAATTTATTGCCGCTCCATACTGTTCTTAGACGTCTCTTCCAAGTCTGCTCAGAATCACCGATTATAGTTCTCTGGTAAGGTTCTCTATCCTCCTATTGATTCTTTCTTGGCTCTATTGTGTCAGTGTATTAAATGGTTTCACATGCTATCTTGAATTTTGTGTGTTAGTGTTACTTTTGATAGTTTATTCTAAAACCTTTGTGCTTGCAAACTAAAACAAAATCCTAATTAAAATTATTTTCCAACTAATCGTATAAAGTGGATGTGTGCAGAATATCTATGCTTGCTTTAAATATTGTTTCATATAATTGCAATTGTTTAACATTGCAACTTTGGATTTTGTGACGTAATAGACATCAGATGACAAGAATACACCTTTTTCTGGTAGATTCAAGCAAAGGTTTGCTTGCAGTTAGCAATCTTGCTTTTATTAGTATAGTTAGGGAAGTGTCTGTTAATTTCATGCCCATGAATCTACTTTAGCAAGTGAACATTCTTTAGCAACTTTTAATTTGGTGACCCGTTTGACCTATAAAATACATACATTGAGTAATTAAATAAATTCAACTTAATAATTTTGTTTTCCTTTGGTCTCGGGCTTTTGCTGAAGTTATGTCTAGACTTAAACTGAATCGACAAAAAAAACAAAAAAAGAAATTAGCTGCATTTTTTGCGTTGTGGCTTCATATACTAAACATGGTTACTTGGTATATTCAAGCAGTTCAAATAGTTATTAGTATACGTTTAAATATGTGTCCAAGTAGACCACGCTACAAGATGTTCTACCCTGAAAGAAAAGAATATATGCATAGATTAGTGTATGAAAGTGACACCACATGTCTTCATCAACTTTCATGACACTTTGTAATTTGTTGGAGAAAGATGGAAAGTTGAAGGCATCTAAGTATCTCCAATTAGATGAACAAGTTGCAATTTTTCTA
Source organism: Scalesia atractyloides (assembly GCA_947069175.1). NCBI lineage: Eukaryota > Viridiplantae > Streptophyta > Magnoliopsida > Asterales > Asteraceae > Scalesia > Scalesia atractyloides. Next base: position 6,570,581 of record CAMTDV010000017.1, read on the forward strand.
TACATTTTAGAACATCATGTGTGGGCGAAGTTTCAATTTCACCGATCAGGGGAGACTATTAGTAAACATTTCAACTGTGTGTTAAATGCTGTTATACGTTTGGAAAATGGATTGTTTAAGAAGCCAGAACCAATACTAGAAACTTCAACAGATGAAAGATGGAAATGGTTCAAGGGATGTTTAGGGGCAATAGACGGGACACATATAAGTGGGCAAGTATCAGAGGAAGACAAACCAAGATACCGTAATCGAAAAGGAGAAATAACAACTAACGTACTTGCTGCTTGCACACTTGACATGCAGTACATTTATGTATTACCAGGCTGGGAAGGATCTGCGGCTGATGGTAGAATACTTCGTAGTGCTATGATTCGGGAGAATGGTTTGCAAGTGCCTAAAGGTAATTACTATCTTGTTGATGCCGGGTACACTAATGGAGAGGGTTTCCTTGCACCATTCCAAGGTCAAAGATATCATCTAAATACTTGGCTAAATGGACAAATACCAGAAAAGCCCGAAGAGTATTTCAACATGAAGCACTCAGCAGCAAGGAATGTCATCGAACGATGTTTTGGCGTTTTGAAGAAAAGATGGCCAATACTTAGAAGCCCATATTTCTATCCGATTAGAACACAAAATAAAATTATACTTGCATGTTGTCTTATGCATAACTTTATTCGAAGAGAAATGCCATATAATCCTTTAGATGATGATTGACACAAATAATGATGTCGATGACCAAGATCTTGCCTCAAATGTGGAACATATTACAACAGTTGGGACCTCGAATGAATGGACAAACTTTAGACAAAACTTGACAACATCTATGTTTAATGCATGGATATCTAGACATCAATGATTTATTAGATTGTTATGTTTTAGTTATGTTATTTTGATTATGTTTGTTGAATGGATATTTTTAAGAATAAATATGAATGTTTTTATGTGTTTGTTATTTACCCAACATTTTAATATTTGTTATATTTATGCAACATTGATTTTTTGTGTGAAGATATGGAATCACAACTTGATTCTGAAAGGGGTCCAGGAAAAAATAAAAAAATGGAATGAAAATGAAGATGAGAAGCTTGTTGCAGCCATACTCGATGTGCTCAATTCAGGTGGTAATTACAAATCGGATAATGGGTTTAAACCTGGCTTCTTTAGTGCGGTGGAGCGACAACTCGCAATCTCTCTTCCCGAAGCTGGCAAGAATCAAGTATACAACGAAAGAAAAAAAGGCGTAACAGTTGGGATCCTCTGATGAACAGTCTCAAAGACTTTGCTGAAATAATTGGTGCAGAGATTAGGGAGGCTTCAAATACTTTCAATAGAATTTTTGGAACGGAAAGCAACAGAGAAGAACTTAGAAACAACCTTTTTGCAGAGATGAATAAAGTTGTGGGTTTAACTACTCGTGAATGTAACAACGTTGTATGTAAGCTCACACAAAATGAGGAGTTGATGGTAGTCTTCTTTAAGGTTGATGAAGATCGCAAACTTGGATGGGTAAAGAACATGCTTGAAGATACTGCTTGACACGATATATGACGGCTTTTTTAGAATTTTTTTTTTAGTTTTGCAAAATTTGGATGATTTTTACTGTTTTATTTGGCAAATATTGGATGATTTTAAATTTTTTTGGTTGGAAACTAAATAATTTTTTACTTTTGTTAGTTAAATATATGGAATTTTTTTTTTAGTTTTGCAAAATTTGGATGATTTTTACTGTTTTATTTGGCAAATATTGGATGATATTAAATTTTTTTAGTTGGAAACTAAATAATTTTTTACTTTTGTTAGTTAAATATATTCTATTTTTCACAATATTTATTTGTTATAATATTTTTATTAGAAAATTAGTGAAAACTGGTAAATTTTCTTTATTTTAAGACATGGGTATTTTTGTAATTTATAATGATTTCATTCCATTCATTCACCTTTTTTTCATCTACCAAATAACAGGTAATGTATCATTCCATTCTCATATGGTAATCAAATCAGACAATGGAATAGTAAGACCTATTACATTCTCATACTCATTCCATTCCCGTACCCATTCCATTCCTTCACCCATTTCATTACCCCATACCAAACAGATCCTTAGTATCTTTGGCTTATTGGCAACAACCATAAATTAATTCAATGTCTAAAAAAGTAAGAGAACCTACAAATATAATATGTTCTTGCTTAGACTGGAAGGTGTGGCTAGCGTACCCAATTAGCTCTGATTCATAACGCCGGTGGCCCCAAAGAAGGAAGCCATGTTGTCCTCCGCCAAGCCCATGACGGGCGCAAGAAAGGAAGAACAAGGGACCCACCATCACCACCAAGCTCATACCCGCTTGCTGCCCTAACACCTCCTTCGTTGACCGGAAAAACGGCCAGCCTGCATCTCTGGTGGTTGCTTCCTGCCTCTACTTGATGTGTTTGTTATTGTTGCTGTGTTTTTTAGGGTTGATAGCGTTAAATGGACACAAAAGGAATTGGGCTTATGGCCATTAGTTTTTACAAGATTTGGGTTGGTGTTTTTTTTTTTAAATGGGTCACCAGAAATGTAAAATTCAAAATATATAGGCTGGTGGTATTTTTAAAGAAACCAACACATTCCCATCTCTCATTTAGTCGTTTATTTTATAGGATTTTGTTGTTTTTGAATTATAAAAAAGAAAAAGAAAAATAAACAATGATTGAAAAAAATGATGATAAAGGCTTTATAAAGCTTTATTTCACTAGATGACAGTTAACAATAAAGCCTCTTACTAACTTGTTGCATGCGTGATGCTAATATTGCATACTAAAGCCCTTTGAGCCTTTATTACACAAGCCTCTTTATTGCACAAGCCTTAGAATTACTGAATTTTTTTCTTTTTAACGAATGACATCTAAACTATAATCTTTTAATTTTACATCATTTACTTTTAAAAATTAAATAAATAAAATATTATTCGCGTATTCGCATTTAAATCAACATATAAAATCCATCTACTCATCTTTTTAAGCCCGCCTCATATTAATGCCCAATAGCCCATCAACCATGTACCCATATCCTAAGACCTAAGCCCGATTTCCAGCCCGATTTTATGTATGTTTTTTTATTATATTTTATTTCAAATTTTAAAGTATGATTGTTAATTATGTTATTTCAAAATTTATAGTACGATTGATAGCATGATTGTTAATTATTGATTGCTCAATATTTAGAATGAATATTTGATAGTTGAAATTTGAAATTAGTAATTTAGTATTTTGATTGTTTCATTTAATACTTTTCGGAATTAGATTACAGTGGTCATGCAAGACGTTATCGTCTTACTTGGTTAGGGCATACGGGGTGTTCGTGGGGAGTGGTGCGGTGATAGGGGTTCACCGAGCTGGCACACTGTTGCCGACCCCTATACACGCACGATGAACATCAAAGATTGGGGAGGAGATACTGCGTCGGGAAGAGGAGGGGGGGGGGGGGGGGGTTAATGGTGGGTCACACTCTTTTTCAACCAATCACACTGTTATCTTCTTTTTTTTTCTTTTTAAGAAAAAAATTGTTTAGGTAGAGTGATGCCAATGTTTGAGTGCAAAATGGGAAGTGAAGAGTTGACATGGCATGAGATGATTGGCTGACGTGGAGAGTTTACCACTCCTCACGTTGGGTCATAAAATTAGTTGCATAGTACAATAACTAATAGATCAATTTGCTTATGTTGCTACTTGTTTAAGTACGAGTTGGGGCTAACCCGTGTGTTGTTGCGGGATGTTAAATATGAATGTCTTTAATATCAATATATGAGATGCGAAATTGTATAGTTTATGCAATGTAATTTCTCATTTGCTAACCTAAAACCAATTATAGTTAGAATTGAATTTATTACGTTGTCGACACTTTGGTATCTATTTCTAAGATATCTTAAACATAATATATTATACTTAAAACTTATAAAGATGGAAAATATTTACAATATACTAATTATTCGAGAAAAGACATGCAACAGATGTGTTTCGGTGTGTGTTTCATTTTATAGAATTTATTTTATGTTGATTTATCTCTCAGTTAATAAACTTTGTTAAGCTCTTTCTTAAATTGAACTCAACAATTTTGTTTTATCTATAAAATCCTTAATTTGTCGACTTGGGATTGAAACAGTTTCAGAAAAGAAGGTTCAATCAAACAAAATAACTAAGACATAACATAATATCGTCATTTATAATCATTATTTCTAACCAACGCCATTGCCATTTATAATCATAGTTTCTAACCAACGCGACTTTAAGTATAAACCTCAAGTTGGTAAGAGTTATGATATATTTTGCAGTAGTTTGAAGGGTTGTGACTTTTTCTAAGGGTTTAATGTACTAATGTATATAAAATTAGTTTGAAGGGTTGTGACTTTTTAAAGAGGTATGATCTAAACCATCATGTCTTAAAAAAACAAAGGGTAAAATGAAAGGGTATGAGTAAAATGAACTAAAGGGTATGACTTTTAAACAAATGAGACATAACCCAAGTTGCTAATTGTATAAGGGTATAATTGCTATAAAAATCACAAAGACACATTTGTTATCAAAGAGTTTAAGGACCGAATAAATTAGATAGGTTTATGCGTCACGTGCGTATGTTATAATAAGGTGCACAACATCAATTAAAAGCTGACCCGATCCAAATCGGACCGAAAAATCTAATATCGAGTGGTAGAAACGTGAACACCGGAAAATTCCAACACCCATAAAAGAAGTTCGTGGGATCCGTTGCTACATTGGAGTGGAGTTGGCCATTATGTCATTGTTTACGTGACCTCAAACACGGTGATGTGATTAGATTTGAGATTCGATGATCAATTTGAAAAGAATTTAAGAAAAAAAAAAGAGTCAATAACAAAGGGATCGCAAATGGTTTTAAGTTTTATCCTATGGCATATGAGCGAGGCAGCATTTTTACAACTTGGTCCAAAACTTTGATTATATGATTGTTTATCAAACATTTACAAACTATCCATTGACTAACCAAATGGTCGTATCACGTATGTTTATTATTGACAAACTAAAAAACACATACAGGTAAAAGTTTGATGAGATATGCTCCGTTTGTCATAAGGCGTGTTTGGACTCTTTTTGTAACATTTGTGTAAATCGGGTTTCGAAAACCCGTCTCTTTTATCAGTCAAAGAATATTTGTTTACGTGTTTAGTTATTTATTCATATATAATGATTAAATTTAATGTTTAAAAATAAATTTATAAATAAAATTTAAAGATATAATCCATTAATTAAGAAAAACGAATCAACTAATTAATAATTATTTATAATAATTAAAAGGAAAATATCAACAACCAAAGAAAAGCGGTTTTACAAAAAAATGGGTGAACCGGGAATCGAACCCGGGTTCCCTCGGTCACACTCACACTGCAACACCGCTGGTCTACACACACATGTTGTGTGAACATTAAGATCTTAAAACTCTTATGTCGAATATATGTTGAAACCTGCAACTAACTGGATCCGACATCACGCGCCTTTCCTTTCTTATTTGAAACCTCCGACAACTAGCTCGGGATGTATTTTTGGCAAACCCAATTAGCTCGGCTGTCATCCTTCTGGCTAATTTTTCCAATCATCGAATAATGTTACCAAAATCAAGCGAGGTCGAAACCTCCTGCCACCCCCTATAAATACTAGTCGAACTCTCACAATCAACTCGCTCATTCTGCTCGCATTGTTCCTCTGCTCACCACCCCCTGTTCGCCGGAAAAAAACAATCAGTCACCGGAATTCAACCGCCAGAAATCGTGAACTTCCACTTCTGTTCTACGGTAGACTCCTGCCCTTTTCCTTTGAATATTATATAATTAACATAATGAACAGATGGTTAAAAGAAGAACAGAAGTGAAACAGATTAAATCGGGCGGATATAAGGGGTATTTCAAATTCAAAATGAAGAAGACGAAGTGGGGTGAAATGTTTTATATAATTAAAACGGCTGTTTCAAACGGGTTAGACACAGTTCAGTGTTTTTGGACTGTGTGCAAATACGATATTCACGTCTCCAGTTCGATTCTAGTTCATGACCGCATAACTGTTATTTAACAGTTTTAGTTTTAATAAATTGTATCAACTAACAGTGTGTATATAAGTATAATTAAAAACATCGCTAAGGTCGCGTGTTCGAGCACTTTGGCACGCACCGGTCGGATTACTGAAACCTTTTTGTAAATTTAATTAAATAGAAATAATATAAAGTGGGTATAAATATAATTAAAATCCAGAATATGTCGGGTTAGACACGTAGCTCAGTTGGAAGAGCTGCGTGCACGTGAACGTGAGGTCCCGGGTTCGACTCTATACACGCGCATACCAACCCCCCTAGCGAACCGGTCTGACAGTCAGCCTGTCAGACTGACAAATATTTTTTTATTATTTTATTTAATTATTTATTTATTTTATAGTTATATTAAAAGAAAAGCTTATTAAAAATACCTAAAATACAAAGGTTTAAAAAAATTAATAAAAATCACAAAAATAAACTTAAAAATCTAAACAAAGGTTTTTAATCAAAAAGTTAGTTATTTATTTATCAAGTTATCGCGTTGTTATTTTAGGTTAGTATTCTTTCGTCAGTCAAATTCTCAACTCGTGCGCACTCATCATCAACCAAGACTACGCACCCACTGTGAGTGAATCTCTACGAATTCCCCATTTTAATCGCGTTTTGGGTGTATCATGTGTGGTACCATTCCTTTATTTTATTTAAACACTTGTGCTTATATCATTTTGTGATCAAATGTGTATTGGTTGTTGCGTGGTTTATATGTGGATTAAATTTATCATTTCAGTGCACTCATTTCATTAGGCCCGTCAGTTCCTCATGGGATACGGGTTGAGCATCAGGTGCCTCATTAGATCGGCTCCGTTTGATTGAGCCTTGATCTCAGATACATCATCATTCATGTCATATATTCATTCAATGTGGTTTGTGATTGGTTACATATATATATTTGCTCACATGTGATTTATGCACAATTTTCTTTAATAAACAAAACAAGCAATTATTTAAAATGTTTTATCAAGGTTCACTCACCAACTTTTGTTGACCCAAAATCTCCTCTGTTTTACACATGATACATGTGATCAAGTTGAGGAAAGAAACACTTAGGATGGCCTAGAAGAATAAACAAAGTTATTGCGTTGGAACAAACATTTAGATTTTTATTGTATTTGTATGAATTTTGTTTGTTGGATATTTAAATTGTAATTTTAATTTAATAACTATGAAACTTCTTAGTAAATATCATGAGCTTTGGTGATAACCCAATCATGCCCCATCTTTTATTCCACTGCGGGTCGGGGTGTGACACTTTTGGGGAGCATGCGGTTCATTGTAGAGAGCTCCCGGGATTCAAGTACCGACATGATTTGGTTAGGGATGTTTTTTTGACATATTCAGACGTGCTGAGATTTCTGCTAAGAAAGAGGCACGCGTAAATTTCTAGACTGATCCACTAGAGGGGAAGATCTACGCTTAGACCAGCCGACATTTTGGTCTTCGGATGGATAGGAGGAAAACAAGCATGTGTGGATCTAACATGCGTCTCCCCCATTGTGGGCTTAGGGGGTAGTGTTTTCACAGTGGGTCAGGCTGCTTTAAAAGCTGCTTCGGGCAAAGTGACCAAACACGAGAAAGCATGCCTTGATAACCAGCACGTGTTTATCCCATTTGCGTTTGATACTTTTGGGTTCCTTGCGCCAGAGGCTGTGGACCTACTTAGCCGAGTTCAAAGGGTCATGCACAGTAATGTTATGTCACACCCCAACCGATGGCGGAACATCAGGATGAGACGAACAAATTGCTCAAAACTTCATAACGCTATGTGACGATATAGATTAAATTCAAATTTCATTCAAGACTAAATTGTCATACAAAAATTCCAAATAGTAGTCCAATTGTTTCAAAACGACATAACATCAAAATAGATAAATTAATCTAGGCATGTATCTAAGCAATCCTACTAGATTTCTTGCATCATCAGCTTTCCTGCAACATGTATTAAAAGCGTAGATCAATACGAAAGTATTGGCGAGCATACAAGTTTGAAAATAAAATCTAAGTGTAAGAGTTTATTTCGATAATGACGGGAGTATAATAAAGCTGAATCGCATATATATGTAGACGACTCTCACATAATAATAGCATATAATTGAATTCCTTAACTAGCATGCATAGTAACATAATCATAACAATGTCGTGAGAATACAAATTAAAACTAATAAGCATAAACAACTCAAACGTAACAAGTAGCATGTATAAACGAGTTTAATCTAACACATATAATTCACATAAGCGTAATTGATAACCCGTTTGGTATTGGGAACACATTTAATCTTGTTAAAAATAAATTTTGTAATTTATACATGTTGCACCCCAAAATGCGTTAAAGTGTAAAAAGGGGTCGAGTATGCTCACCTTTTAGCAAAGCTTCCCTTGGAACGTCCGCGAGGAGTGGAAGAGTTGACGGCGGATGCCGGGGTCATCATACATGAGTACACGTAAGCAATGAAATGGGTTTTAGAATAATTATACTTATATATATATATACATACATACATACACATATACATATGTAAATATATATATATTATTAAAAGTTCATCGGACCCGATAGACTCGTTTTATTATTTAGCGCCTTTTATTTTGAGGATTCTAACGAAAAACGGGCAGAGTTTCCTCTGTTTTTAGACGATCCCGACAACCAATGTTGTCGATATGATTGTCAAAACGCAATAGTTATCAACAATACATACACATATATGTACAACCTTTAACAACTGCAATAACGTAGACAACTTTACCGAGTTTACTGTTTTCATAGACAAAATTTATATTGTTTCGCTATCGGATCGGTTCGAGCCTGATTTTTGTTAAGTAGCAAAATATATGGGTAATATAATAGAGCCTGCATCCTTAATGTTTTACCGACTCTCGAGTTTTAACCCATTAACCTGACCGTTGGATAAACTTGACCGGTTGATTGGCTTTGACCAGATTTAACGGAATAAATTCAAAACACTTACCTGATCCGTGATAAATCATTTGAACGAGAACGAGTCGAGATTCCGGTGGCTGTCTCTGTCCGTCACTGTCACGTCGCACTTGAACCGACACTCGAACCAGATTAATCCAACTCAGACGACTCAAGCTTGCCCCCAAACAGGAACCACCACCACCCCTGCCATGGCAGTTGAACAGAACCGGAGCAGCAGGTGTCGCCTAGGGTTTCACCCTAGCGCTGCCGTAGCTGTTGTTGTGTGCCGTCGTCGCTACCCAAACGTGGTGGTAGGCCGTTCGTTTTGGAGGGAGAGAGAGACGAGCAGGAGTGAGGTCAGCGAGTTGAATGTCGGGTTTGCTAACGTCGCCTGCGGAGAGAAGTACTGGAGAAGAAACTGAGGGTGTTGTGGGTGTTTTCTTGGTCCTTCCACTGTACCGGCATAGTCGCCGGAGTTATTCCGGCAACTGAAATAGAGAGAGATAAAGAGAGTTGTGGGTGAATGTGTGTTGAGGGGAAAGGAGGACACTGATGAGGGTGTGACTCGTCGGAGAGGCGGCGCCGGAAAGGGTCGCCGGAACCCTTACTCCGGTGACCGGAGTTGTGAGAGAGAGAACAGTGAGGTGTGTGTGCGGCTGAGTGTGTGTATATATTAGGTTTAATAGGATTAGAGTTTTTAGGTTGGTTTGTGTTGGGCTTAAAGCCCGTTAGCTAGTTTCTAGGATAGACGAACGGTCCGGTCAAGTTAAGAGTCCCGTGTTCGAACGCGAGTTTCGTATAAATGATGTATTATTTCATTAGTTATTATTATTATTATTGTTATCTTTATTGTAATTATTATTATTTATAAAAGAATCAGTAAATAAATAATAATAACAATGATCAAATTAGACAAATAAATAATTTAGCGGTACGACACGCATTTTCTAAAATAAAACTTTACGAAACGCGAGGCGTTACAGTCTCCCCTACTTTAGAGAATTTCGTCCCGAAATTCGTTCAAGCGGAAGGCTTTAGGAAGATGGCACTTCAAAGTATGTATGGGTATGATCGAGAAATAGGTGGTGAGTGATTAGAGTTTGTATTTAAACGTAACAGAGAAACACCGAATTTCTCATGGCACGTTTCACGAGACCATAGCAATATGGTATTAACACTTATATATAGGAAGTACCAGCAGCGTATCCACCATGTTCATACCATATTACGTTCGTTTAGCTAGTCGATGCCATGTTACGTTCCGTGTCATAATAGGTTTGTTTGCGTATTACGAGTAAGATTGATAACGTATATAGAGTCTCAAGTATGTAAGTATAATTGTATTTAAGTATGAGAGAGTATACTGTATAAGTATGAGTATAAGTGTAAGTGTGTGTATTCACACATTCGTGTACAATACATATGATATATTTTAGTTTAACCAAGATTAACGTATTACTGGCATGTGAATAAACAGGTCAAACCATCGTGTAACGCAATGTAGACTACCCATCATCGTCAAAACGAAGAGGATGTAAAATAGTTTACTTAACATGACCTCAAGAATACGGGCGGACGTCACTCCTATAGCGCTACACAAGCGCTATACATGTTAGGGTGTGGCTTGATCAGAGTTAATGACGAGTCTACCACATAAACATGTGAATAAACAAGTCAAACCATCGTGTACGCAATGTTGACTAGTCAATATTGTCGAAACATAGTGTAAAATAGTTTACTTAGTATGAAATAGTTTACTTAACATGACCCCAAGTCTCAAGGGCGGTGCGCTACTCCTATAGCACTACGCATAGTGCTATACATGTTAAGGTGTGGTTTTATAACGAGTTTATCACATATAATGTTCCAGTAATCCCAAATCAAGTATGATGTTTAGTATGCACCTATAGAATCGTTGTGTAATAGATTTAGTATAAATGCGAAGTTTGTCGTGCATAAATTCGATTTTAGTATAGTGTGACATTGAAAAAAAATGAAGGAATAAGAATTATATAGCATAAAATGTAGCGCCTTTTATTATTTAGCGCCTTTTATTTTGAGGATTCTAACGAAAAACGGGCAGAGTTTCCTCTTTTTTTGGCCGATCCCGACAACCAATGTTGTCGATATGATTGTCAAAACGCAATAGTTATCAACAATACATATACATATATGTACAACCCTTAACAACTGCAATAACGTAGACAACTTTACCGAGTTTACTGTTTTCATAGACAAAATTTATATTGTTTCGCTATCGGATCGGTTCAAGCCTGATTTTTGTTAAGTAGCAAAATATATGGGTAATAATAAAGCTCGCATCCTTAATGTTTTACCGACTCTCGAGTTTTAACCCATTGACCTGACCGTTGAATAAACTTGACCGGTTGGTTGGCTTTGACCAGATTTAACGGAACCGACACTTGAATCGTCAACCCGTAACCCACACGACGATATGACTGGACACACACTATGAACCAAACTCGACTCAAAGTGAAACCGGAAACACAAGAACAATTATCACTGCCCGAGACCAAACCGAACCCGAAACTGAATCGAATGAATTCAAAACACTTACCTGATCCGTGATAAATCGGTTGAACGAGAACGAGTCGAGATTCCGGTGGCTGTCTATGTCCGTCACTGTCACGTCGCACTTGAACCGACACTCAAACCAGATTAATCCAACTCAGACGACTCAAGCTTGCCCCAAACAGGAACCACCACCACCCCTGCCATGGCAGTTGAACAGAAACCGGAGCAGTAGGTGTTGCCTAGGGTTTCACCCTAGCGCCGCCGTCGCTGATGTTGTGTGCCGCCGCCGCCACCCAAACGTGGTGGTCGGCCATTCGTTTTGGAGGGAGAGAGAGACGAGCAGGAGTGAGGTCAGCGAGTTGGATGTCGGGTTTGCTGACGTCGCCGCGGAGAGAAGTACCGGAGAAGAAACTGAGGGTGTTGTGGGTATTTTCTTGGTCCTTCCGCTGTACCGGCATAGTCGCCGGAGTTATTCCGGCAACTGAAATCGAGAGAGATAAAGAGAGTTGCAGGTGAATGTGTGTTGAGGGGAAAGGAGGACACTGATGAGGGTGTGACTCGCCGGAGAGGCGGCGCCGAAAAGGGTCGCCGGAACCCTTACTCCGGTGACCGGAGTTGTGAGAGAGAGAACAGTGAGGTGTGTGTGCGGCTGAGTGTGTGTATATATTAGGTTTAATAGGATTAGGGTTTTTAGGTTGGTTTGTGTTGGGCTTAAAGCCCGTTAGCTAGTTTCTAGGATACACGAACGGCCCGGTCAAGTTAAGAGTCCCTGTTCGAACGCGAGTTTCGTATAAATGACGTATTATTTCATTAGTTATTATTATTATTATTGTTATCTTTATTGTTATTATTATTATTTATAAAAGAACGAGTAAATAAATAATAATAACAATGATAAAATTAGACAAATAAATAATTTAGCGGTACGACACGCATTTTCTAAAATAAAATTTTACGGAAACGCGAGGCGTTACAGTCTCACCTACTTTAGAGAATTTGGTCCCGAAATTCGTTCAAGGGGACGGCTTTAGGAAGATGGCACTTCGAAGTATGTATGGGTATGATCGAGAAATAGGTGGTGAGTGATTAGAGTTTGTATTTAAACATAACAGAGAAACACCGAATTTCTCATGGTACGTTTCACGAGACCTTAGCAATATGGCATTAACACTTATATATAGGAAGTACCAGCGGCGTATCCACCATGTTCATACCATATTACGTTCGTTTCGCTAGCCGATGCCATGTTATGTTCCGTGTCATAATCAGGTTTGTTTGCATATTACGAGTAAGACTGATAGCGTGTATAGAGTCTCAAGTATGTAATATTTAAGTATGAGAGAGTATACTGTATAAGTATGAGTATAAGTGTAGTGTGCGTATTCGCACATTCGTGTACAATACAGATGATATATTTTAGTTTAACCAAGATTAACGGATTACTGTCATGTGAATAAACAGGTCAAACCATCGTGTACCGCAATGTAGACTACCCATCATCGTCAAAACGAAGAGGGTGTAAAATAGTTTACTTAACATGACCTCAAGAATACGGGCGGGCGTCACTCCTATAGCGCTACACAAGCGCTATACATGTTAAGGTGTGGCTTGATCAGAGTTAATGACGAGTCTACCACATAAACATGTGAATAAACAAGTCAAACCATCGTGTACGCAATGTTGACTAGTCAATATTGTCGAAACATAGTGTAAAATAGTTTACTTAGTATGAAATAGTTTACTTAACATGACCCCAAGTCTCAAGGGCGGTGCGCTACTCCTATAGCACTACGCATAGTGCTATACATGTTAAGGTGTGGTTTTATAACGAGTTTACACATATAATGTTCCAGTAATCCCAAATTAAGTATGATGTTTAGTATGCACCTATAGAATCGTTGTGTAATAGATTTAGTATAAATGCGAAGTTTGTCGTGCATAAATTCGATTTTAGTATAGTGTGACATTGAAAAAAAATGAAGGAATAAGAATTATATAGCATAAAATGTAAGATAGCATAAAAGAGAGGCTTGTTAAAATGTTGGAGTGTTTCAGTTTTAGAAACTTCGACTATTCCAAAGTGACTCGTAAGTTCTTTCGAATTAGGGAGACATGATTTGGCCTAGTAGGTATAATACTCTCGTCGCCAAGCGATTAACGGTACTTTACCCTTCCAGTTAGTACATGTCCCTAATTTGATCGAAAAATACGAGACTTTGGCGAGATTGAAAATTGAGGAGCGGGACCAGTCATCAAGGTGTGGATGTCAATTCTGGCTTGACAATTTCGTCCCCTAAATTGTGGTTTACTGAAAGTATCAAGATATAGTCTCGAATCGTCAATAAAGATCCACTACATTATGAAATGAAACTCCCATCAAGATATGGATATCACTCCTGACTTGATGGTGAATTTCGTGTGAAATAACATGTAAAGCGGATTGAAACTCGTCACCAATGGCGGGAATCACCCCTGTATTGATGAGTTATTTCGATTGTGGAACAAGAATATACTCAAAAGCGTGTATTGTGTTTCATGTCTTAGGAAAGACATATTGTAAGTTTTAAGACCAGAAAGGGGAGGAGCATGATAGAAAAAATAACAATTTAGACAAGTATGACAAATGGTCAAGAGTATGGTACTTAAACTATAGACTAGGTCGAACATGGCAATTGTACCTAATTCCCTATAGTTATGGCTCCGATACCAATCTGTCACACCCCAACGGATGGCGGAAACATCGGATGAGACGAACAAATTGCTCAAAACTTCATAACGCTATGTGACAATATAGATTAAATTCAAATTTCATTCAAGACTAAATTGTCATACAAAAATTTCAAATAGTAGTCAACAATTGTTTCAAAACGAAATAACATCAAAATAGATAAATTAATCTAGGCATGTATCTAAGCAATCCTACTAGATTTCTTGCATCATCAGCTTTCCTGCAACATGTATTAAAAGCGTAGATCAATACGAAAGTATTGGCGAACATACAAGTTTGAAAAATAAAATCTAAGTGTAAGAGTTTATTTCGATCATGACGGAAGTATAATAAAGCTGAATCTCATATATATGTAGACGACTCTCACATAATAATAGCATATAATTGAATTCCTTAACTAGCATGCATAGTAACATAATCAAAACAATGTCGTGAGAATACAAATTAAAACTAATAAGCATAAACAACTCAAACGTAACAAGTAGCATGTATAAACGAGTTTAATCTAACACATATAATTCACATAAGCGTAATTGATAACCCGTTTGGTATTGGGAACACATTTAATCTTGTTAAAATAAATTTTGTAATTTATACATGTTACACCCCAAAATGCGTTAAAGTGTAAAAAGGGGTCGAGTATGCTCACCTTTTAGCAAAGCTTCCCTTGGAATGTCCGCGAGGAGTGGAAGAGTTGACGGCGGATGCCGGGGTCATCATACATGAGTACACGTAAGCAATGAAATGTGTTTTAGAATAATTATACGTATATATATATATACATACATATATACATATGTAAATATATATATATTATTAAAAGTTCATCGGACCCGATAGACTCGTTTTATTATTTAGTGCTTTTATTTTGAGGATTCTAACGAAAAACGGCAGAGTTTCCTCTGTTTTTTGGCGATCCCGACAACCAATGTTGTCGATATAATTGTCAAAACGCAATAGTTATCAACAATAAATATATACATATATGTACAACCTTTAACAACTGCAATAACGTAGACAACTTTATCGAGTTTACTGTTTTCATACACAAAATTTATATTGTTTGCTATCGGATCGGTTCGAGCCTGATTTTGTAAAGTAGCAAAATATATGGGTAATATAATAGAGCTTGCATCCTTAATGTTTTACCCACTCTCGAGTTTTAACCCATTGACCTGACCGTTGAATAAACTTGACCGGTTGATTGGCTTTGACCAGATTTAACAAACCGACACTTGAATCGTCAACCCGTAACCCTCACGACGAGCTGACTGGACACACATTATGAACCAAACTCGACTCAAAGTGAAACCGGAAACACAAGAACAATTATCACTGCCCGAGACCAAACCGAACCCTGAAACTGAATCGAATGAATTCAAAACACTTACCTGATCCGTGATAAATGGTTTGAACGAGAACGAGTCGAGATTTCCGGTGGATTCTCTGTCCGTCACTGTCACGTCGCACTTGAACCGACACTCGAACCAGATTAATCCAACTCAGACGACTCAAGCTTGCCCCAAACAGGAACCACCACCACCCCTGCCATGGCAGTTGAACAGAACCGGAGCAGCCGGTGTGCCTAGGGTTTCATCCTAGCGCCGTCGTCGCTGTTGTTGTGTACCGCCGCCGCCACCCAAACGTGGTGGTCGGCCGTTCGTTTTGGAGGGAGAGAGAGACGAGCAGGAGTGAGGTCAGCGAGTTGGATGTCGGGTTTGCTGACGTCGCCGGCGGAGAGAAGTACCGGAGAAGAAACTGAGGGTGTTGTGGGTATTTTCTTGGTCCTTCCGATGTACCGGCATAGTCGTCGGAGTTATTCCGGCAACTGAAATCGAGATAGATAAAGAGAGTTGCGGGTGAATGTGTGTTGAGGGGAAATGAGGACACTGATGAGGGTGTGACTCGCTGGAGAGGCGGCGCCGGAAAGGGTCGCCGGAACCCTTACTCCGGTGACCGGAGTTGTGAGAGAGAGAATAGTGAGGTGTGTGTGCGGCTGAGTGTGTGTATATATTAGGTTTAATAGGATTAGGGTTTTTAGGTTGGTTTGTGTTGGGCTTAAAGCCCGTTAGCTAGTTTCTAGGATACACGAACGGCCCGGTCAAGTTAAGAGTCCCGTGTTCGAACGCGAGTTTCGTATAAATGACGTATTATTTCATTAGTTTATTATTATTATTTATTGTTATCTTTATTGTTATTATTATTATTTATAAAACAATGAGTAAATAAATAATAATAACAATGATAAAATTAGACAAATAAATAATTTAGCGTACGACACGCATTTTCTAAAATAAAATTTTACGGAAACGCGAGCGTTACATGTTATGACCTCGAGATCTATGGATGTAGTTTTTAAAAGACTTAGGTTTGCTATTCAGAAAGGGGTAACGCGCAGCTTGTTGGCTGTTTACCTTCTATCTCGATGTAATTATGTATGCGATTGTTTGTTTATCATATGGATTTAAGTACTGGTTTAAGAATAAAAACATACAAGTGATTACACTAAGACGATCTTGGATCATATATGGACAATATTAAGTTGAACTAAAAGTCTAAAACGAAAGAATCATTGTCAATCATTTCAAATAGAACTTTATGTAACAAACAAATATTATTCACGGATAACTTTAATGATCATTTAGTCATTTACAACATCAAGAACATACGAGCAAAACCAAACCAACATGATTAACATGCATGTGAACAGTTTTAGCTACTTATTCAAAAAAATCAAATTTACAATTTTGTAATTGAATAAATAGTTATACGAGACGAGTTTTCATCGTTTCGTTGTTTGTTCTTTCAGTTTGCGAGTGTGCAATCACGTCTGATCTCACCCTGGTTACCAGTCAAGATCCCAACTCGCCCAAGCTTGGTAATGGCGGTCACGAAAGCTTGGTTAAAGGCGGTGTTGCTAGACGCAAATAGGTTGACCGTTGGCTTTGACCGGTTGTCGGTGAACAAGATTTGGTCAGAGACAAACAAACCCTTTCCTTGTTGAAGGTTCTTATAATATGCATTGTCGAAAGTTCGAGGGGTGGTGGGGTCCATGTTGATCGCAATACGGGGGTCAACATTTATAGGACACATCTGCCTTAGCTGAAGAGCATATTGGCGGTTCAGGGTTGGGTCTATTCCGTTCTTTGAATATATACGCGACGAGAATTTGCCACAATGAGAGAATCCAAGCGTATGTGCACCTATACATGCAACGGTTAAGCATAATTTAAATAAAAAGTGTTTCTGTCTAGTAAACCCTAACGAATATATTCTATATAAACCGAACTCGATGTTAAGTATTTACCTGAAAGTGCAATCATATCGGTTTGGGATAGCCCATGCTTTGAAAACATATTATTAAGTTGGTCCAGTTTAAAATCTGGGGTTGGAAGATTATTCTGTACACTTGCCTTTGTAGAAATTCTTCCATCTCTTCTTCCCAACTCTACACTGTATGATGGTCCACCTGACTGTTTATTTTTTAAACAAATATATAAGTAAATATGTATAATCTTGTATTTCTTTATATATATATCACACTTTCATAAGACCCAATAAGGGTGTATATTTGATTTTTATAGGCAAATTCATTACTACACAAATGAGTATCACGATACCGATATATATTGGTAAATTCCAACGAACTACCAACCGAACCTAGCAAATTCAAAAAAATTTTGAAAATGTAATAAACTTTTCAGTCGGTAACCCATTCATCAGTAATTACCGAATAAGAGCAGTGACGGACCCAAGAATTATTTTCTAGGGATGCGAACAAAGGGTTTAACCAAAATTTCAAAGGGTGCGATCAGGATTTTAGCCTATAAATACACTAAAAATTTTATTGTAAGGGGTTCAAATGTCCACCTAAGCTCTAACTTAGGCCCGCCCCTGAAGAAGAGGTTGACCAGGGTGATCCCTCGGTAATATCTATCAGTAATCTGTTGCAAATGAAATTACTCGTTGCTAAATTTCTAACGGTTGTTTGTTGTCGGTAAACACTCCTTGCCCACGGATTAACGACGGGCAAACACTCCTTTATTTTTATTTTGTAGTGATCAAAAAACTATAAAATAAAAAAATGTGATAGCACATACCAAACCAATGACATCTCTAGTGGCAAGAGCCAATATATCAGCACAAGAAACTTTGTTCCGGCAACTGGGATTGCTATCTAGAGCGGCTTTCGCTTTGATGACAGTGTCAAATCCATCTCCAGCGAGCGATATGTCGTCAGGATGGTCCTTCTCGGCGTTTGCATTAGCAAGAAGAACCGAAGCATCACATCCCTATGTATATATACATATACAAGCATAACATATATAATTAATATACATACAACAATATTTTACCAGACAAACAAATGTATAAGTGGATGTATAAATCGAAAATGAGAGTCACCCGAACAAAACAATCATGGAAGAAGAGGCGAAGGGTGCCTGGAACCGTCACGAAAGTCTGCTGGAATTTTTTTGTGACGGCTGCTTTGACGATGGATTCGACATTTGGGCAAGTATTTTGATAGAAATTTTGTTTGAGTTGAGCATAAGATGAAGCAATAAACAAAGAGAGGAACAAGAAACATATTGTTTGCTTCTTCATCTTGCTTTCTTGTTTGCTTTGTTATAAGATTGAGGGTGATGAAGATGTTATATATAGATACCTATATGTATTATTATTACAACATGGTCATTGACTTATACAAATGAGTATGTGCATTTTTATTCATTGCTCTAATCAACAATGACATAAGTTTTTTTTTTTTTCAGTTATGGATCATTTATCCCTTTTTTAGTCAAACAGAATCTGTAGAAGCATACATATATTTGTAACTTGTATAATATTTTAATGAGTTTATGAGGCAAGTAGTAGGAAATTGTAAGGGGTTTGAAAGGTATTTGATGCTTCGATTAATAAATTGTTATACTTTTGTAATTAACCTTAAAAGAAGGTAAAAATTGTGTTCTATTTTGTATCCGTTGAAATTATATTGTTAAAAGATCCTTTCTATTTTTTTTAATGGCAAATTTGGATCACTGACGGACAACTGGAGTATCATCGTGCCACGAGAGGAACAACCCGATCATATCCATCTCCACTGGCATAATGCCACACTAATTCAGGAGGAAACCCAATAAACATGGAAAAACCCCTCTTGTGGGGATCAAACCCAGGACCTATTGTTCCCAAAGCCTTATCCCACCACTAAGATGTCACTAGGCTATAAAGCCATAGACAAAAAAAAGGTAAAGTTTGCATACATCTCACGTTACACAATCCCTACCAATAGAATCGTTTTGTTATTGATTTACTGGGTTTGATTAGTGTTGTTATGTGATGTATATTTTGGAATTTGTATAAAAGAGTTGTTTTTAGAAGTATATATTTGTTTTATTTTATGATGGATTTAGGACATTTAAATGGTTCTTTAGATATTTTGCAAGTAAAGATAGTTGTTTTTAGAAGTATATATTTGTTTTATTTATTTTGCAAATAAAGATAGTTGTTTTTAAAGTATATATTTGTTTTATCTTATGATGGATTTAGGGCATTTAAATGGTTCTTTAGATATTTTGCAACTATCCCCTCTCCCAGCCCAGTTAATTCCCTTGGGGTGGGTTGGGCCGGTTCCTTCTTTGGGAGGTCACCGGTTCGACACCTGGCTGTGGCATTTGTGGGGGGGTCCCAATGATGGATCGCTTCCTACTGAGGCATGGTTCGATCCGGTGAGCAACCCGGTTTTACCCAGCTGTTATCACAGCGAGTCTCTCGTGTGGAGGCAGTATGGTTTTCAGGCGAAGGTCAGTCTGCGTGGAGGCCGAGGCCCAATCGAACATCGCGTTCTCAAGGCGGGGCTGACAGGGGATTGTCTTTGACAAGAACCCGGTGACCAATAGGTCCAGTACATAGAAAGTCACCCTTCAAAAAAAATATTTTGGAACTATGTTAATAGATGTCACAAGTTTCAATTGAACATGCAACTTAACTAACGATAAGAATGTAGAAATAGATAAGCAAATTATAAAACACATATCCTAAAATATACATGATATAATTTAATTCTAAACACATATCCTAAAAATATACAGGATATAGTTTAATTTGCAAATTTAGAAATATGATTTGGATTTAAAAAAAAAGTGATTATAATATGCTAACAAATGATGACTAAAATGTTCATGGAAAGGTGGGTATACATCAAAGGGCTAAAAAAGCATTTTACTTTGTATTAACGTTTTTTAATATAATTTCAAAACTGGGATGGTTGGCATGAAAGTGAAAGAGGAGACCTTGGCTAGCTGACATTGATTGATAAATTCATGTGAACCGATTTTAATATTTAAAATTTTAAATTTCAAGTTTAGTTATTTGAAATTTGCACGTATAATATCATTAAATAAAAATAGTTATTGGAAGCATTTTGTGGAATAATAATATACAAATGACACAACATGAAAAGTGGTCTCATTCTACGGCTCTCGTCATGAAAAGTTTCGTGCCTAAAGCAACATAGGTAAAGGGCAAAAATGTCGTCAGTAATAAATTATCGGGACAAATGCCACTGTAGTCATGACATGTCTTTGCTGTAGGGTTCTTTTAGAAACAGATTTATTGAAAAAAGTAATGAAAAATTAAAATTGACCTTTAGCGACAACTGGTGAATATTCAAGAGTTGGTACACATTAGTGCTCAAACTTAAGACATGGAGAAATTACTCAATTTGCAGCTTTACTTAGCAAATATGACACAGTTAGATATTTGCACAAATGAAATTCAATATTACAGGATGAATCCTGATGCTCACTTGAGACACAAAAGATAGTCTAATAGTTATTCGAATAACTTAAAAATGCCAAAACATAATACATGTCAGCTACAAAAGCTTCATTATTTGCACATGTGTGCTCATGTAATTTGAATACTACGGTTAAGGTTAACTTCATTCTGATGCTACTCTTCAACCATTTAAAAGATCTTGAGTACAAACGGAACTATATCGATCTCTATTAAGTTGTATGATTATCGATCTTCTCTGTGTGAGATCTATATATGGATTAAAATGTTTAATGTACATTAAGGAAATGTTATCTGTAACTATAGGATAGGATTTATGTATTTAATCATTGAGTTTCCTCTATTGATTGTTTGAATTATTATTACAACTAAACTATGATTGAGAATTTATATTGTAAAGTTTATAAGTGTTTTAGTTGTCTATTTAACCCTTCTCCTCGTTAAACAGTTTATTATTAGTATCTTTATTATTTGTGAGATATTTGCTCTTATCTATTTATTTTATATTTTGAGTTATGATCATTGATTTAGAGATGATCATTATCAATAGTTTGTTAGCATCATAATAACCTTTTTTTAGTAATATCTCTATATAATGTGATAGTGATGGTAGACGTTGAAGTCAAATCCTCAAGGGGCTCGTTTAACCAACATTAAGCTGTTAGAAAAATTGCTGCTGATTAAAAGACAGAATACCAAACAAGTATGAACTGCAGAAACAGAAATAAACAGTTAACGTGAACCGGGCTTGTGTTTGACACAATTCACTTAAATAGATTCACCGTCTGTTCCCAGGGTACGCCGGTTCGAAACAACAACCGAGTACTGCCGGACTTGAAACACTTGCCTGAAAGTAAACAGGAAGAGGTTGTAGCAGAGATTGAGATAAAAGAGAAGAGATGGTTGTGGTGTGTCGAAACTGGTTGTCTGCATTGGGTTTTATAGCCACAGATCATAACTGATTCTGGCCTCATCACTGCAGTCAATCATAACCGAAACGAATTAGAACTATTCAGTTTCGAAACTGATGACAATCATAACCGAAACCAATGATATTCTCATTAATAATTTCGGTTTCAAAAAACCCATTAGAATTCAACCGTTACAGTCTCGAGTGAAGAGTGCAAAAACAGGCACACGCGGGCCCCGGGTTTTTGAAACTGCATTCGAGTCCGCAGGACGTGCGGGCGCACACGAGTCCGGTTCCAATTTTGCACCCCCCCCTGCGCGCACGCGCGTAGGACTTTTGGTAAAACATGTTCAAAGTTATGTTAACTAGGTAAATGCTTTACCTTATAAATAACAATTTCTTTTGTTCCCAAACCTATGTGGGACAAGGTGGTTTTACCAATTTGAGACTTCATTCACACACCCAAATTTCCAACAATCCCCCACATGAATGGAGGTCGATCTCAAAAACTACATATTTCCCATTATATTTCAGCAGTTGAGTTTTGCATACGACAGGTAGGTGTTACCTTTTGAACCTTCGCTCATGAGGCGCACTTAGCCCACTGGATCTGAGTAGACGTTGATGTCTTTGAACTCGCCTGCCGTTTGTGTGGACGACAATACACTTCACACAAGACTCTCCCTGACAAAGTCAAGTCCTCATAGTTATGTTCGTTATGGTCATGAACATGAGCCTGGTTCTGCGAGAGCCATTAAGTATTGTGCCCCAACAATACCCTTCGAAGCGACCCCACTTCTCTCTCACATAGGTGATTCACTATGTATGATTACTTTAGTCGAATCATTAAAAGTCATAGGCTTAGCCTCACACTTGTCACTTTTAGGAATGGACTAGGAAGTTTACTAAGCTTTTACAGTACACTCCCTTACATATATACGTAGGGTTATCTCCCCACAGTGACCTCACTAATTCATACAATTAGGTTTTCCTATTGAACTCAGCTCTTGGGATCTCCAGTCTACTGAGTTAGGTTTCCATCATATGAACTTATATTTTCAAGGGCTTCAGTCTCATTCCCATGGACGACTTCTGTACTAACTCTCTACTTAGGCCTTTTGTTAGCGGATCCGCGATATTATCCTTTGACCTTACGTAGTCAACAGTGATAATTCCTATAAAGATTAGTTGTCGTATCGTGTTATGTCTACGTCTGATATGTCTGTTCCTACCATTATACATTGTGCTACGAGCTCTGCCAAGTGCCGATTGGCTATCACAATGTATACAAATGGCCGATGCCGGCTTAGGCCATCTTGGTATATCCTCAACAAATTGACGTTGCCACTCTGCCTCTTCACCTGCTTTATCTAAAGCGATGAACTCTGATTCCATCGTGGATCTAGCAATAACCGTTTGTTTTGACGATTTCCACGATATAGCAGCACCTCCAAGTGTGAATACATACCCACTTGTTGCTCTGGAATCATTCGTGTCAGATATCCAATTTGCATCGCAGTGTCCTTCTATAACTGCAGGATATCTTTCATAATGCAACCCGTATTCCCGAGTATATCTTAAGTAGCGAAGCAACCGAGTGATACAGTTCCAATGCATTGAACTTTGGTTCGTGTATCTACTTAGTTTGCTCACAGCATATGCTATGTCGGGTCTAGTACAACTCATGAGATACATCAAGCTACCAATAATTCTTGAGTATTCCAACTGGTTTACAGGTTCACCTCTATTCTTGGCTAGATGTTGACTCGTGTCAAGTGGAGTTCTAGCTTCATTAGAGTCATTCGCATTGAACTTCTCAAGAATTTTGTCCACATAGTGGGATTGACTTAAAACAAGTCCACTTTGGATTCGTGTGATTTTGACCCCTAAAATCACATCCGCAAGACCCATGTCTTTCATGTCAAATCTTGCCTTTAGAATGTTCTTTGTATATTTTATGATTTTGTCATCACTACCAGCAATGAGCATATCATCTACATATAGACACAAAATGGCATATCCATCAGATGTGTCCTTCACATACACACACTTGTCACATTCATTGATTTTGAACCCAACATCAAGCATGACATGATCAAACTTTTGGTGCCATTGTTTTGGAGCTTGTTTCAATCCATACAAGGATTTTACAAGTTTACACACTTTCTTTTCTTGCCCAATAGCTGTAAAGCCTTCGGGTTGCTCCATATAGATTTCTTCCTTTAGATTTCCATTCAGGAAAGCTATTTTCACATCCATTTGGTGAACTTCCAAATTTCTAATGGCGGCAATGGCAAGCACCAACTTGATGGATGTTATTCGCGTAACTGGCGAATATGTATCAAAGTAATCTAAAACCTCTCGTTGCTTATATCCTTTGATAATCAACCTTGCCTTGTACTTATCGATGGTTCCATCTGGCTTCATCTTCTTCTTGAAGATCCAACGATATCCTAGTGGTTTACATCCTTGAGGAAGATCCACTAGTTCCCAAGTATGGTTTTGTAAGATAGAGTTTATCTCACTTTTGATTGCCTCCCTCCACTGAGGTCTTTCTGAGGAATGCACCGCTTGTTGGTACATTTGAGGTTCATCTTCTACCATATAGGTAAGATAGTCAAGGCCAAAGGATTTTTCAGTCCTTTGCCGTTTACTTTTCCTGATTTCAACTTCCTCAGTCATAGATTGTTCTTGAGGTTCATCGTTTTCAACCTCACGCTCAGGAACACTTTCCTCAACCGGTCTAGAAGAACTCGGTTCACTTTTATCTAAGCGAGGGAACACATGTTCAAACCATGATGCATCCTTAGATTCCATTATGGTGCCTTTGCATATCCCAGGGTTCTTAAAATCATGCACAAGAAAACGATAAGGACCATAAGGACGAGTATATCCAATAAATACACAATCCACTGTTTTGGGTCCAATTAGTAGCCGCTTTGGTGGTGTGACCACCACCTTAGCTAGGCACCCCCACACTTTCAAGTATTTATATGGTGGTTTCTTGCCCGTCCACAATTCGTATGGCGATACATCCTTTTTCTTATTGGGTATCATGTTCAACACATAATTTGCCGATAAGATTGCTTCCCCCACATGTTTTGGTTACACCAGAACTTATCATCATGGCATTCATCATTTCTTTCAATGTGCGATTTTTTCGTTCCGCTATGCCATTTGATTGAGGGGAGTAAGGAGCCGTGAGTTCTGTATTCCATTTTTGCACACATCAATGAAAGATGAAACATATTCATCTCCTTAGTCGCTCCTTACGATTTTGATTTTCCGATTTAGTTGATTCTCAACTTCGGCTTTGAACAAGATGAACTTCTCAATTGCCTCGTCCTTATTCTTAAGTAAGTACACGTAGCAATACCTTGTACTATCATCAATAAACGTGATGAAGTACTTGTTCCCACCACAAGTAGGAATTGCTTTTAGATCACATACATCAGTATGGATCATCTCGAGGGGTTCGGTGATTCGTTCGACCTTTTTGAATGACGTTTTCGTTTGTTTTGCTTCTACGCATGTTTCACATTTATTAATTGAGTCGATATCGAATGTTGGTATGCAATCAAGTTTAATTAAACGACGAATGGAATTAAAATTAACATGACCTAGTCTACCATGCCAAAGATTAGAAGACTCAATCAAGTAAGTAGAACTAGTAGCGTTTTCATTCATTGCGTTCACAACCATTACAGTGAGTTTGGACATTCCATTGAGGGCATAGCCCTTACCAACATACACATCATTTTTGGTCAACACGACCTTATCCGACTCAATCACCATTTTGAACCCAAACTTGTTCAACTGCCATCCCGACACAAGGTTCTTACGAATTTCTGGAACATACAACACATTGGTCAACGTGAGCTCTTTTCCAGAAGTCATCTTCAAAATCACATTACCCTCGCCTTTAATCTCTGCCGTGCCAGAGTTTCCCATAAAAACCTTTTCGCCACTAGTCACCTCCTTGAAGGTGTTGAAAGGCTTTTGTCAGAACACACATGGCGTGTAACCCCCGTATCGACCCACCAATCCTTGTTGTTTTGCCCAACCAAATTAACTTCGGTCACCAGAATCGAAAGAACCGTGACCATGGCAACAAGGTTGTCGACTTCATGAACCATGTTCACTTGTCGAGCAGTTTCTTTCTTGGGAAGCTTACATTCACTGGCCTTGTGGCCTTGTTTCTGACAATTATAACAAGTTCCCAGAAACTTCTTTTTCCCAACGCCCCCTTTCGGGCCAAGGTTGGGGCGTTTCCCATGACTCTTCTTTCCACCTTTTCAACTGTCCTTTGTTTCTTCCCTTTAAAGATTGGCTATGTTCAACAAGATTGGCCTTCACTGTTTCAGGACCATCAATCTTTTTCAAGGCCACTTTGTTATCTTCTTCAATACGAAGACGAACAACGAGATCTTCAATGGTCATCTCTTTTCGCTTGTGCTTGAGATAGTTCTAGAAATCAACCCAACTTGGTGGTAGCTTCTCGATCATCGCCGCAACTTGGAATGTCTCGCTAAGCATCATTCCTTCGGCATGAATATCATGAAGAATAATTAGTAGTTCTTGGACTTGACTCATGACAGTTTTAGAGTCTATCATTTTAAAGTCCAAGAACTTAGCTACCACAAATTTCTTGGTGCCCGCATCTTCAGTTTTATACTTCCGATCCAAAGATTCCCAAAGTTCTTTGGCAGTCTTGGCTTTACTATACACATTGTATAGTGTATCCACCAGACCATTCAAAATGAAGTTTCGGCACAAGAAATCTGAATGCTCCCAAGCATGCATAGCGCTCACAGATTGAGCATCCATGTCCCCTTCCTCAAGATGGGGTTTGGGTTCAGTCAAGAACCTTGCTAGATTCAGCGTGGTCAGATAAAAGAACACCTTTTTGCTGCCACTGTTTGAAATTCACACCATTGAATTTCTCTGGCTTTTCAGCATGTGTTACTGTGTTAGGCAGCGGTGCAACCAGACCGGTCGTACCAGCAACAGCGGAAGTCATGACAGCAGTCAGGACTGTAGAAACAGCAGTGGTGACAGCAGGTGTTTCCATTCTGAAAGTAAACATAACACAGGAACAATCAGTACAATAATCTGTTTAAGTTTGTTAGAAAAATTGCTGCTGATTAAAAGACAAAATACGAAACAAGTATGAACTGCAGAAACATAAATAAACATTTAACGTGAACCGGGCTTGTGTTTGAACCAATTCCCTTAAACAGATTTGCCGTCTGTTCCCAGGGTACGCCGGTTCGAAACAGCAACCGAGTACTACCGGACTTGAAACACTTGCCTGAAAGTAAACAGGAAGAGGCTGTAGCAGAGATTGAGAGAGAAGAGAAGAGATGGTTGTGGTGTGTCGAAACTGGTTGTCTACATTGAGTTTTATAGCCACAGATCATAATTGATTCTGGCCTCATCACTGCAGTCAATCATAACCGAAACGAATTAAAAATATTCAGTTTCGAATTTGATGACAATCATAACCGAAACCAATTCGGTTTCGAAATTGATTCTGGCACACGCGGGCCCCGGGTTTTTGGAACTGCATTCGTGTCCGCAGGACGTGCGGGCGCACACGAGTCCGGTTCCAATTTTGCACCCCCCATGCGCACACGCGCGTAGGCCTTTTGGTAAAACATGTTCAAAGTTATGTTAACTAGGTAAATGCTTTACCTTATAAATAACAATTTCTTTTGTTCCCACACCTATGTGGGACAAGGTGGTTTTACCAATTTGAGACTTCATTCACACACCCAAATTTCCAACACAAGCCTTGTTTTTATTAAGAGTAAAACCGGATAGTTTCTGTGGTTAACTAAAATTTTGAATTTAGTCCCTAGTTTTTCAGAAGTATACGGATGATCCATGTGGTTTGCACTTTGTAACGTATTTAGTACCCAACGTTTAGTGACTAAATGTGTTACAAAGTGCATACCACATGGACCATCCTTGTACTTTTGAAAAAAGTTAAGGACTAAATACGTTAGAAAGTACAAACCACAGGGACTATCCGTGTACTTTAAAAAGGCTGGGGGCTAAATCCAAAGTTTTAGTTAACTACAGAGACCATCGTGTACTTTACTCTTTCATCAAATTAAGCGATGGCAATTACCTCTCATGGAAGCATCAAATGGTGACTATTGGAAACACATCGACTACATTTGCTCGCTCACTTGGCAATCGGTACTACATCGACTGCTCATTTACGAAGTTAACAAACTAATGATAACGATTATCTCTAAACCTCTAATAACAACTCAAAATATAAAATAAATAGATACATTATACAAGCAAATACATCACTAATATATATAATCCGTGACCCACACATATGTTTAGGATAAAACACAAACAAAAAAGAATCTTGGCACTGAGATAATTTTATGATAAGTTTATTAAATATAATGAAGTTGATAACTTACCGAATTTTATATTTATAAATAATAACAGGTGTTCTGTTATTTAATCAGTAAAATAAGCAACGAAATAGTATGAACATAAATGTAATAGCGACTGATACGGGTGGGATTGAGTGTAGAAGTGGTAATCATATCATATAAACTAAAGAAGTTTACTTACTAATGGGACAAAATTAATTATTGATGTGGAAACTTATAGAAACCAATATATAAAATGAGAGTTTACTTGAATGACAAGAAGTGATAATTGCTGAAATGGTTTAGACAGGTAGGTGTGTGCTTATAGTTAGTTGTATTAAACACATATATATTTTTAAAAAAAAGGGACACTCCGCCTGAAATTCCTTTTAACCCTAACATTTTCCTTCTGAATTGATGTATAGGCATTATTGCCCAGTAAAGATGGATATGATCGGGTAGTTTATTGATAGCATAATGATAATCTACTGGTCCATCAATGATCCACATTTGCCGTTCAAAAATAAATAAATAAATAAACACGCTCCTTAATTTCGGCTGCAATGACGGGTTTGTGAACCCCCAAGCCGCGCAGCCTGCGGCATTCTTCCAGTGAAAGTCGCTTGAACCCACAAGTACTCAAGATTGGATCATTGTACGCCCCCTCCACCCTAAAAAATAATTTAATGACTAAAATAAATGGGGTAATCGTGTGTATCTAATGGACATTAGTTATTGCAATGAGTGCCAAAGAGGTAATAGTTATAGTTTTAGATTTTTATATTATTTCAAATTAGTTATTTCTTTTATCTTTAGCTTTAATTAATTTTTACAAATGAAAACATCACAACACATGTGCATGCATGATTCAACATTTTTACATATACTTTTGAGAGTAAGGATCAAATACAAAGGATAACATAAATAAGAAGGATAAGACGGATTCTGGTCCATTGATCTTAGATTTGGAGGGTTGAGATTAATCTCAGGGAAAATAAAAGAATGAAAGGACATAAAAGAAATCTCATATTTATTGACTTTCTCTCTCCACATGCAAGGCACATGTCAATTCCCCCATCGATTTAAAACGTCTATAACTTTTTCATATGACATTTTTTTTTAAATTCACCATAATAACGAGTGTTTTTAATCTTTAATATGAGTACCATATTATCATATAAAATTAAAATTTTCATTTTACTAGTTTTTTTGCATTGTGTTAAAGGTTCACGTCATCAGGGGCGGACCCACGTATTGTGGGTCGGGGTCCACGGACCCCAATGTTTTTAAAATAAATAATAGATTCGGTATATTAAATTGTATAAGGACCTCATAAATAGAATTAGGTGGACACCATAGAAAGAAAAGGAAAGCTGGTGTGGTGGTAAATCCCGCTCTTTTCCAACAAGAGGTCATGAGTTCAATTCTTGTATAACACATTTTCCACTTTTTTAAATCTAGTTCAAACCTTGCTATGATCGACCCGAATGAGGACCGACCGAAAATTTTAACGTTTATTTATAAAAATTTTGAACACCGAAAAATGGACCCCATTGAAAAAAATCCTGGGTCCGCCACTGCACGTCATTGTGTCTTTTAACTGGCTTTTGGTCATTACGTTTTAGTAGAGTTTCAATACATTTTGTTATTATCAAAACCTGTAACACAATGTTAATTTGGGTTCTACCCATTGCGATATTTTATAAGAACCGATCACGCCCTCAAAATCCACATGCGGAGTTTTACCGCGAGGCGTGTGACTGACCAGGATCTAGCCACTAATCATGTTGAACCAAATATTTTAAAACATGAAAACAGCACTAGCAACATGATTAGCGATCAAGTTTTAGTTGTCAAAACCAGTTTAAGATGCAGCGAAAATAAAGTTAAAACCCAACAAGAATTTAAAACCACAAGTTAAATAATTGTTTAAAAAAATAAATAAGTAAAGCCTTTAGCAAACCACCCACTCTAGCTGATCGCAACGTCCGTCAATAGCTGTACCTACTGACCTGCAAAGCATGCAACTAAGTGTCAACAATAATGCTGGTGAATTCACAAAAATTTAGTTTAGTAAAAGTAAAGTTCACAACGTTTTTATTTAAGTATGACTCGGGTAGCTAACCCTCATCATATGACTAAACTGTGTACCGAATGCTGACGTTTTCGTTTGTGCCCTCAATAATGTCTATCAACATTAAAGCAAGAGTGAAGGTTAGAAGTTCATGCCCAGCCTCCAGCACGGTGTGAGGTTTGTCAAATCTAATAGCGCTATCAACTAATACCCAGCGTATGCCCACCCGGCAATCTAATCGGTAAATATAGGGACTTTCATGATAGAGTTTTTGTTTAGTCCAAGTGTACTATCCACCTCTAGTGGATAGCATGTTTCAGTGGTCCACACAAGGGACGCGCGCGCAGTCCAAAGCAGGACTACCGTAAAAAGTGTTATCCCAAACCAGGGATGCATGCTTTTAAAAAAAGTTGTGAACTCACCTTAGGGTGCACAGCAACAAGACACAAATATAGAAGCTTCTAGGTTTGCTAAGTCTAAATAAAAATATTATCTCATTATTGGACATCAAAACAGAGGGTCGATGTACAGTTTCGCAACAATCAGATATGTCATGAGATTTTGGAATCCAATGCAACAATTATACATCATTTTCGATTGCCTTTGAAAATAGATACTTCGGAGAGATTTTATGGTATGATAGGTTAAATGTTTACATGAAAATGTTGGTTTTATATAGTGATTTAAAACGAAAGATTGTGAAAGTTGATGCACATTTTGATATGAGAAACCATTGATA
Source organism: Scalesia atractyloides (assembly GCA_947069175.1). NCBI lineage: Eukaryota > Viridiplantae > Streptophyta > Magnoliopsida > Asterales > Asteraceae > Scalesia > Scalesia atractyloides. The sequence goes on from CAMTDV010000017.1 coordinate 6,601,774, forward strand.
AAAAGAACTTCGTTTGATTACGAAGTTTTGATAATGGATGGTATACTTCGCCAATTAGTATTGTGTCTTTTAAGATGTATCTTTTTTTCTTTTAACTATCATTGATTTTAGTCCTGCTTATTGAGTCTAATATGCTTTGAGTATTTTGACTTTGGAGAACTTGGGTTGGTTAAGAGGCAAACTTTAGACTTTCGTTTGGAGAGGCAACATCATCTACAAAGGTACTGAATATTATTTTATTGCACTAGATATTGACTTTTGCAAGCTATTTATTGATGACTCTTCATCCGTTTTTAATTTACCCTTCAGAAACCCGTTTGACCAGTCCTTATAGTTGGTGTTACGTCTCAGAAGGGGTATGGTCCCAAAAACCTAATCAAGAAAACCATACCCATTAATAACTTCTAAAGAAACTGTGCGCAAACTTCTTTACCAAAATAAGACTTATTAGAACTTTACGCCAAATATCCAAGAGAGGAAAACTTCATTTAACTACCTTGCGCGGGCTCGCGCAAGGTTCAACGTTAACCTTGAACACTCTCTTTGGATAAATGCTACATTTAACTACCTTGCGCGGGCTCGCGCAAGGTTCAAAGTTAAGCTTGAACCTTCTTGTTTGATAATGCTTCATTTAACTACCTTGCGCGGGCTCGCGCAAGGTTCAAAGTTAATCTTGAACATTCTTGTTTGATAATGCTTCATATAACTACCTTGCGCGGGCTCGCGCAAGGTTCAAGTTAATCTTGAGCATTCTTGTCTAATAATGTTTCATTTAACTACCTTGCGCGGGCTCGCGCAAGGTTCAAAGTTAATCTTAAACATTCTTGTCCGATAAATGTTTCATTTAACTACTTTGCGCGGGCTCGCGCAAGGTTCATAGTTAACCTTGAACATTCTTGCTTGATAATGCTCCATGCGCAAACCTTGCGCAGATATTTATATCAAAGCAAGCATCCACCAAACGTTGCGCCAAGCAGCAAAGAAAAGAAGGAAGATCAGTTAACTAACTTGCGTTTCTTGCGCAAGGAAACAGTAAATCCTGAAACTTTCCCTTAGCAAAATCCGTAACTTGGTGCAGAAGCGAGGTGAATCTTTTCCGTTGTAACAGAATGTACACGTGGCGAATGATAGATGGATAACAACTGTGAAACCTTCTAGAAGCCATTAACACCCAATCGTGCAAGCATCTTTCCGGTTATAACCAATTGCCACATGGCAGCATCTGGACGGCTGAGGAAGATCATGGTGATGGCATGCTCACATTCATAAGATGTAGTGATCTCATGTTGACACGTGGCGCCTCCCTAACCGCTGATGAGCTCACGATCCGTGTGCACTAACAGATTGCCAACAAACGCTAACGGAATAACAAAAGATTCCGTTAACGTTAACAATCTCTCTTTTTGGCGCCAAACACCGGCTATAAATAAGTAACTTGGAGTTCAAGGAAAGGTATTCACACTCAACTACTCTCTCACTTACAATACTTACTTCCGACTACCTGTACTTATTCTCACGCCGGAGGGTGGTCACGGAGAGAACCCCCCTTCTCCCCGTGGCGAGCTAACGGTGTTCTGTTTTGCAGGATCAGCCGGAGTATTGTTCTATTCAGCATCCATCATGAAACCAAACGGAGGGTTAACCCTTTTATGCAGAGCCCATTCCATAGATCTACTTTGATTCTGGTCTAGTTGATCTAGGTTTCTTCATTGGCACCCACCGATTTCGATTCTCTCACCTTTCGTTTCGTTTCACTTAGATCTGCAGCGTCATGGCTGACGGATCATCTTTTCAAGGTCCTCAATCAGGGATTCGACGCGTTGTTGTCGGACCTCAGGTCGACGGACAAATAGTTGAGGATTCTTCTGGCGAAGCTAATGCTTAGTATGATCCTAATCATGCGAGTATTCCTGTGACGCCGGCGGCTCCTCAGGTTGATGTTACGTCAATTTTACCACCTGGAGAGACTTCATTATCGTGGTTAATCAAATCTCAAGCAACTCTAAACGCTATGTATGCTCAGTTATGTGCCCAAACTGGAACTCTAGCTTTTCAAACTCCGATTAGCGCTCCTCAGGTCCGTGCTTCGCCGGCACCTCGAGTTTTGAGTTATAATACTCAAGGTCATGCTCGTTCCCCTTCGTGCATGCCTGAAGATGGAACAGAAATGCATTCTAAAACCAGGAATGATCCTGTTCATTCTGGTAATAGAAGGCAAGAAGACAACGTTCAGCGTCGCGCATCTGTCCACTCTCGTTTGGGCTCACGATCTTCACAGAAACGGGACACCCAACACGACGAGCTTGATAGAACCTATGAGAAGGGGGATAGTGCAAGTATTTTTAATCGAATATCTGCATATCATGCTAGTTACAAGCCAAAAGTACGCGCAGTATACAATCCAGAAGCTGAGCATAATTACAATTTGGTGTATCGCCCAACCGAAGCAGCTGAACAATCAAAGTTTACCAGAGAGATAGCACTGGCTCCGTTGGAGCGAGCAAAATTACCATCCAACGTCGGAAAGTTTAACGGTTTGACTGATCCCGATGATCACATGCGCCTCTTTACCGGCGCAGGGTTACTCGGGTGCTGGACACTGCCTATGTGGTGTCACTTATTTGTGCAAACCCTTACTGGCGCTGCACGCCTTTGGTTTGATAATTTGCCGGCAGGTAAACTTTCCACTTGGAATGACTTGAAAGAAAAATTTCTTACACACTTTAGTCAGCAACGGCGATACGTGTGCGACTCCTCAGATGTAATGAACATCTGGCAGAGAACGCTGAAAACCTCGAAGATTTTATAACACGTTATAATAAAGAGGTGTTGGAAATTGGAGATGTCCATGAAGACCTTATACGCGCGCAGTTCAAGTATGCGATAAGGTGCGACGAAATGATTAAAGTGTTGTCCTATACAACTGGCCTTACAAAAAACTGGGATAAACTCATGGCGGCAGCCAAGGTTTACGCCCAGACTGAGCGCAACTTAAGTTCTAACCGGCCACCTCTACCTCAGAACCGTCCGCAAGACCTGAGTAGAGGTAGTCGCAAGTATAAGAGGAACTGGAAAGAGTCAAGTCAGAATTCGTTTTCTCCGTATTCATCAATTGATGCGCGAGCAACAATCAACAAGATAACAACTCAAAAAGCGATTAAACAGGAGAATTGGGAACGTCAGTGGACTCCCTTAACGAAATCTCCGGCCGAGGTTCTAAGCACTGAGAATTATCAGTTTAAACAGCCGCAACCAATGAAAAACAAAAAAGGGCAAGACCCAAATTTGTTCTTGTGACTATCATAGAGACACCGGCCACACAACAGATAATTGCATTAGTCTGCGCACAGAGATTGAGAAAGCGTTAAAGAGTGGGAAGCTTACACATCTAGTCCAAAACGTGCGCAAAGAGATTAAGCGGATTACGCGCGAGAACGAAGGGCCTAGTAACAAGAAAATGAAACAACACGTTTCCATGATTCAAGGTGGATCATCGCGCAAGCGTAGCCATCAACATTTTCAAAACAATACTTGGCGCGAACAGCAAGTCATTTTTCCTATCGTTCCAGGAGGTCCTCAAGAAGACCGGCCAGTAGTCATCACTGGTATCTTTGGGCACTACCAAACAGACTATATGTTTATAGATCCGGGTAGTTCCATGGATATCATGTATGAGCAGTGTTTCAAGCAACTAGATCCTGAGGATAAGGCACGCTTGGAACCAGTTGATTTTCCATTAACTGGGTTCTGCTATGAGGCTGTCTTTCCTCTAGGACAAATCCTCTTTCTGTCACTTTATCTGATGGAAAATGCTCTCGAACGAGTAACGTCAACTTCATGGTGATGCCGACAAATTCCCGTCACGATGTAATATTGGGACACCGCGCGCAACGTGATTTTAGTATGATTACTTCCGCTCCGCATGCTGCTTGTGGTTTCCCGACACCTAATGGCGTAGCTATACTTTATGCACGGAAAGAAATCATGTCAATTGAAGAACCAGTTATCAAGGCTGGCAAGACATTACCAAGCAATGAACCAGAAAAGTGGATACTCAACAATAAGTACCCTGAGCAGACAATCCTATTAGGACCTGCAGTCAGTACTGAAATCCGCGCAAAGCTTAAACTACTGTTGTTTCGCAACAAAGACATTTTCGCCTGGGCACCTGCCGACATGGTTGGTGTCCCGCGCGACGTTGCGGAACATTGCCTGAATGTATTTCCATCAGCAGAGCCAGTTGCGCAGAAAAAGCGCAGCCTAAGGTCAGAAAAGACAGCGGCAATGAATGAACAAGTCATCGAGTTATTAAATGCTGGTATTCTGCGCGAAGTCAAATACCAGACCTGGGTGGCAAACCCAGTCATGGTAAAGAAACATAATGGCGGATGGCGGATGGCGGATGTGCGTAGATTTTAAAGATCTAAACAAGGCATGTTCGAAAGATTGTTATTCTCTTCCTGAGATTGACAAAAAAGTGGACTCATTAGCTTCCTTTCGCTGGAAATGTTTCCTAGATTGTTACAAAGGTTATCATCAAGTCTTGATGAAAAAAGAAGTCGAAGATAAAACCGCTTTTCGCACGGAGAAGGGCATTTTTTGTTATACCAATATGCCTTTTGGTCTCCGCAATGCGGGAGCTACTTATCAAAGATTGATGGATACAGTGTTTGGAGATGACATCGGGAAAATTGTGGAAGTCTACATGGATGATTTGGTCATTATGAGTAATTCAGAAGACACTATGCTAGATAACATCCAAAGAACTTTTGATTCTCTGCTCAAGGTAAACCTAAAGTTAAATCCCAGCAAATGCTCCTTCGGCATGGAGGAAGGCAAATTTTTGGGTTTCATCGTTGCCAAAGATGGTTTCAAAGTTAATCCCGAAAAGGTCGATGCAATACAAAAAATGTCTTCTCCGACTACCGTCAAAGAGATGCAACGTTTGGCTGGAAGGTTAGCTGCGCTAAACCGCTTCCTCGCCAATCACGCTGCAAAATCTTATCCATTCATTCGAACCTTGCGCAATTGTGCAAAGAGTAAAGAGTTCGCATGGACTCCTGAAGCTGATCAAGCTTTCCAGCAGATGAAAGATTGTTTAGTTCAACTTCCCACACTTACTGCTCCTCGAGAAAAAGAACTCATGGTCTTATAGTTGGTGTTACGTCTCTGAAGGGGTATGGTCCCAAAAACCTAATCAAGGAAACCATACCCATTAATAACTTCTAAAGAAACTGTGCGCAAACTTCTTTACCAAAATAAGATTTATTATAACTTTACGCCAAATATCCAAGAGGGAAAACTTCATTTAACTACCTTGCGCGGGCTCGCGCAAGGTTCAAAGTTAACCTTGAACACTCTCTTTAGATAAATGTTTCATTTAACTACCTTGCGCGGGCTCGCGGAAGGTTCAAAGTTAAGCTTGAACATTCTTGTTTGATAATGCTTCATTTAACTACCTTGCGCGGGCTCGCGCAAGGTTCAAAGTTAATCTTGAACATTCTTGTTTAATAATGCTTCATATAACTACCTTGCGCGGGCTCGCGCAAGGTTCAAAGTTAATCTTGAACATTCTGTCCGATAAATGCTTCATTTAACTACCTTGCGCGGGCTCGCGCAAGGTTCAAAGTTAACCTTGAACATTCTTGCTTGATAATGCTCCATGCGCAAACCTTGCGCAGATATTTATATCAAAGCAAGCATCACCAAACGTTGCGCCAAGCAGCAAAGAAAAGAAGGAAGATCAGTTAACTAACTTGCGATTCTTGCGCAAGGAAACAGTAAATCCTGAAACTTTCCCTTAGCAAATCCGTAACTTGGTGCAGAAGCAAGGGGAATCTTTTATGTTGTAACAGAATGTACACGTGGCGAATGATAGATGGATAACAGCTGTGAAACCTCTAGAAGCCATTAACACCCAATCGTGCAAGCATCTTTTCGGTTATAACCAATTGCCACATGGCAGCATCTGGACGGCTGAGGAAGATCATGGTGATGGCATGCTCACATTCATAAGATGTAGTGATCTCATGTTGACACGTGACGCCTCCCTAACCGCTGATGAGCTCACGATTCGTGTGCACTAACAGATTGCCAACAAACGCTAACAGAATAATAAAAGATTCCGTTAACGTTAACAATCTCTCTTTTTGGTGCCAAACACCGGCTATAAATAAGTAATTTGGAGTTCAAGGAAAGGTATTCACACTCAACTACTCTCTCACTTACAATACTTACTTCCGACTACCTGTACTTATTCTCAAGCCGGAGGTGGTCACGGAGAGAACCCCCCTTCTCCCCGTGGCGAGCTAACGGTGTTCTGTTTTGCAGGATCAGCCGGAGTATTGTTCTATTCAGCATCCATCGTGAAACCAAACGGAACCCATTCCATAGATCTACTTTGATTCCGGTCTAGTTGATCTAGGGCTTCTTCAGTCTCCTATTTGACAAAACGGAACAAAACCCAAATTGAGTCAAAATTGCCACATGTAAGTATACTGTATACCACATGTATTGATGTCCCTGCGTTGTTGTCTTCATATAGGTCAAAACAACTTGCAAAAAAGAAAAAAAGTGAATATAATATCCTTTATGAAAATGTAAACATCTCTTTCTAGATAGTGTAAAAAAAAGCCTTTCGTCCATCCTTAGAAAAACAAATTGCTACACTTTTACTCCATAACTAAAAGTCACATTAGTAATGTACTACAGTTATTTTTGTTAATTATTACTTGCAATGTACTGAATTTCAGGTGAAGGAATTCATCCTAGCAGAACATTAGTGGTTGTTGAAGCTAAGAATTCAGAGTGTTCATTTCAGATTTCAGAGGTCTGCTTGCATATATTATGACATTGATGTAGAAGAAGCATAAAATCGGGTTTTTAGCAACTGTTGTCGTTTCCATTCAGATTATCCGAAAGTAAGTTTGAGGTGTCGCTATTTTGTGTTCGTAATTTTTTGTTTCAAGAAATGTATGGCGCTGCTTTTGCCAAATTAGAGTGAAAAAGATATACGAGATGATTTTGCCAATTCGAATGCAACCCATAGTTACTGCAGCAACGCGCGTGCTACACATCTAGTTTTGAACAATTCATCCATATGCCTATGTCACATACAGACAATCATATATAAATACATATAACCTTGTCACCTATAGCCCACCCCTATGTACTTACCTCCATTCATAACACTGCATACGTATATATTTATTTATATATATATATATATACCCATGTACATAAGTATACAACACCATGAAATCAACCTGGGTACCCCTTACTCATAATTTACATTCGTATAATGCCAACCTACTACAATCGCAACTATACTCACATACACAGCACGAACCGTGAATCGCATTTGACTCTTTTATTATACAGCACCCATATTGCAAATATTCATGAAAATTTATAATCACAGTCTAGATCTAGCATCATATATAAGCACATCACATAACATAGACATCAAAGTTTCCACACCAAGTCGCATGTGTTCATACATATAATCGTACCTATACGTTCGAAAACAGTTTTCATACGCATACATATTCTCATATAATCTACCCTTTCATTACGCACGAAATTAACGACAGTTTCATGTTTAAATTATCCGCATGCAAAGACTTTAAATCGAGGTCGAACCTAAACCGAAACCGAGACAACGAAACTTTATTTAAAGACTACGGGGTGAGTGGAACTTACCGGTTGCGTGGTGATCTTGGGACTGATTCTCCGTCAACCGCAGCGTGACAGACAGGGGGAAGAGACACGGTGTACTTGCAGGTTAGGGTTTATGAGAGTTTGGTGGTTATAAAAAAAGATAATATGCACTTAGGTAACTATTAAACCGATTTGGGTGTTGGGGTGGTTTAAGGATTGGAGTTTGAGCCGTAAGTTAGGGAGTTTGTTTTGAGGGATTAAAAAAAACAAACATGCCTACATACAAACCGAAAGGAAAGTTTCATTGGGTGGATTTGGACCGTACCCAACAAAACACAAACAAAAAGAGTGGAGGTGATAATATTTGCTACTTTCATTCATAATATATATGTATATAAATATATTTTTTTACACATAATCAACTAATAAAAAGAAAGAAAAAAAATATATAATTAACCACTAATATAGATGTATACAATTAATATACATGCTATGGTTCGGGTCTCGTAAGTTTCAAGCTACGCGAGTGGGTTGAATCAACACGCGAGACATAAATTTTCGGTTCAACGCAATATGGAAAAAAATAATTTGATAAGAACATTATTAATTGTTTTTTTTTTTCTTTTTTTTACCTCGAAGTTACGGGTTGTCACATTATATCTGGGTTTTCTATAAATTGTGTTATTGGTTCAGATCATTGTGTTTAATTTGGTATCCATTGTGTTTTAATATGTTGTCTATTGTGTTTTAATAATTTGTCAATTTTTTTATTATATTGTTCATTGTGTTTTAGTTTGTTGTGTATTGTGTTTTTAGTTTGTTTTCCATTGTGTCTTTACCTACTCTCCATTGTGTCTTTTATCTGCTAGCATTTTATCTGTTTGTCATCAATTGTGTTTTTATTTAGCCTGATATTTATTGTGTTATACATTATCGCCATTGTGTTATATGTTATGGTCATTGTGTTTTAGTATGTTTGTTCATTGTGTCTTTATCTGGTGTCATTTATTGTGTTTTTGATCTACTTTATATTGTGTTTTTTACATCATGTCCATTGTGTAAATACGCAACTGAGCTTTGAAT